>PVIJ01001010.1:0-228592 GCA_004024925.1 Scalopus aquaticus | reverse complement strand
ACATTATAAAAAAAAAATAAAGGCAGCAAGGTCTGGAGTCTGAAAAAAAAAAAAGAAGCGAATGGCAATTCTTTAAAGATTAACATGAACTATGTAGGTGAGCAAGAGCCAAGGCTGAAGGTTATAAAAATTTTCTTATTTAACAAGATTAATAACTCCTGCAACCGAGAAGAAATAAAACATGAATATCAGACGTGAATATTACCTTAGGTTTAGATAATCCATTAAAATGGTGTTTGTATATGTTGAACCATAGGAAAACTGTTAAAAGATCGAGAAGCTGATGCTATTATACTCACTTCATAAATGATAAAAGAGGGATTCAGGGAGTAAAATGACTTGCTCAAGGTCATAACTTTCATAATGTTCCTGCTTGCAGCTCAATCCAGACTTTACTCCAAATCCCAACTTCCTCTACCTAACCCCTCTGACCTCTGTTGGTCTCAACCCATGTCAATAGACCCACACACACATATTTTATGTTCAAACTTTCATGCTAGTCCTTTCTTCCATCACCAGATTTACAAAAGACTATGATTCTAGATGTATCTAGTGTGATACTTAAGCATGCTAAAGTCTGGCTCTCCTGCTCACAAAGCCTGTCGCTAACACGTACTAAGTGTCTGATGTTAGACAGCCTCCTTCATCTAGTGTTCATCTGTAAAATGGAGATAACAGTCTCCTAATATCATATGCTTATTTGAAGATAAAATGAAGGAATACATGTAAATTACTTTCAACAAAGCCCAGAATATAGGACTCCGTGCTCGTGAACTCTTCTATGTCACCAAAGACTAAATGGTGAGTTTTTCCATTTCTCTTCCTTCCTCTATGTAACATTATGGTCAACTTTGAACAGCAGGTGAACAGAGACCCATTTACCTAGAACCTACTACATTTCACCTTATTTTCCCATGCTTTTGAAGAATAGATGCAAATCTGCTTTGGCAGCTTCTTTAATCTTGTGAGCCATGACCAAGTGGTACCTGAGCTAGTCCCTTTAGCCTCACTATAATTTTTTCTCTTGTCCTAGCCCTGAGTTCTAATCAAGGGCACAATGGGAGGAAGAATTTCTAGGAATGGGTCCCCTGATTCCATGCCCCAGCACACAGTCAAACCTGTGAATCCCGATGGTCCTCAACAATCACACGAGTCCTTAAAAGAAGGGCTCTCTCCTCAGCTGGTTGCAGAAGAAATCAGATTTTAACTATCCAAAGGAACTGATAATGCCTTTGCCTTTTTGAAGATGGAAGGGAGCACATGAGAAGAAATGGAGACGGTTTCTAAGAGCAACAGCAGTCCCTGGCCAACCACCAGCAAGGAAAGGGATGGGGACCGCCAGCCTCACCTGCAAGGAACTGAATTCTGCCAACACCGAGTGAGCTTGAACATGGGTTCTCCCTATACCTTGAGCTCAGTGTCCAGCTGATTCACACTGTCCCGTCAGCCTGTGACGTCCTGAGTAGAGCCCAGTGTGGTCCGCCTGGAACTACTGACCTACAGAACTGCAAGGTCAGTGCTAAAATCCTGTGACAATTTCCTTTAGCAGAGCTAGAAAATTACTACAGCCGGGATCCTGCCAGTTTATTCTTCAGGAAAATGTTTGTGCTGCTGGAAGTAGGTTAAATCCAAGGTTTTTTTCCTATTACTCGCAAATGCAAAGTCTTTACAATGAAGCCGATGTCTCCGTGGAGGGACTGGTCGCTGACTGGGGCATGGAGCCAGGACAAGAATGTGACACCAAGAGAGAGAAACAGCATGATCTTGCCACTAGGTAGGGCGTTGACAACTTGGTGACAAAAGTCTTTGCATGTGATATTTGATAGAATGTCTTAAAAATGTATGCTTTGGGTAGATGAGTTTGTGGTGAAAAGTGTTAGCAGCAGCATCTCTGAAGTTGGATGTCTTCCGCTCCCAGACACCAACTGTGGGACCTGTCGTCCACTGTCCCCCGCCTCACTTTTCTTATCTGCGAAGTGGGGAGAGTAGCAGCACCCAGCATGGTGGTCTGTGGTGAGGGTTAAAGGAGAGAATGTGTGTGCAGCACTTCTTTCAACACCTGGCACCTATTAAGTGCTAAATAAATGGTAATAATTATAATTATTCATGTATTCATTCAAAAAGTATGTATTAATCATCTGCTCCATGCCAGGCATTGCTAGGCAATGTGAGAACACAAATAGGAACAAGGAATAGCTTCCACCCTCAAGAATCTCTACAGTGAGTCCATATGTATCTTTTCCATTTATTCATATATGTAGATTTTCGTGTGTGTATGTGTGTGGGGGGGGGGCGGAGAGCAGGAGAAAGAGAGAGAGAGAGAGAGAATGAGAATGGGGTGAACACTGCGTCCCCTGAAACCACCAAAGAACAAAGCCCTGCATTCAGACCTAGGGGGAGGCAGGGTGCAGACCCAGCCATCCATCTCTCTCCCTCGCTCAGAGGTAGGCGGCTGTTTACTCTGGGAACACTGACGATATGACTATTAAATCATTTCAGAGTGGTAGAGCCGGGAGGTCCCAGCAAGCGCTTCCCTCACACCCACCCGGTTCTGGCACAAAGAGGGATGTTGTGCCTCATACATGCCGACAGCCTGGCCACAGGAAAAGGGCTCGCCGGGCCAAGTCATCTCGCCTGGGCCTACCCGCAGACCGGGGCAGCAAACGCTGCCCTTCAGCCGCACGGTCTGAGTCTCCCTGAGCTCTCTAAACAGACGCATTAGCTGAAAGGATAAATATTTACTTTGGGCTCATCTGAATAACCCGAAAAGGGACTCTGTTTTTTATCAGTAATAAAAAAACACTCCCACCTCAGCTTGCATTTAAAGCTTTTTGTCTTTAAATCTTCCGCGCTTGAACCACTCAGACTTCCTGTGAGAGGCTAGATTAGGGTTTCCTCATGGCCCGCGCGCCTCTCAGGGGGCCGAGGGATGGACACGAGTACAAAGGAAAGACTGACAGGACGGCCGTGTTTTCTTTTACTGAGCAAAGTATGTGTGGCCTCGGCCCGGCTCCCCGCACACAGGTAACTGAAATATTTGCCCTTGGGAGAGTAGGTACAGAATGTTCTCTTAAAACGCTCCAACTGGTGAAATAAGAGATTTTAAATAAACAGCTTTCGAGGGACCCCATTTCCTGAGCTACGCTTTGATCAGATGACAACAGCGCCAGTGAAAACACTTTTGTTATCTTTCCACGGAGATGGTCCAGAAAGAACGCCTGCCTGGGTCACCGAGGCGGGGGAGGGTGCAGCGGAGGGAGGAGGGGCCCGGCGGAAGAACCACAGGAGAGCGTTAGGGGCTGTTCACAGACAACCCTGGAGTGTTGTTTGTATTCCACACCATCTAGCCCTACTTTCCCTTTTTAGCCCTCCCCAACCTACTTTTCGGAAACTAGACGGAACTGGCAGAAAGAGCCCAGATTATGAAAGCAAAGCCATTGTCTTCAGGAAAGAGCCAATTCATGTCTGGAATTTAACTGACACTCAGAAGATGCTAAGTGAAAGAAAAGTTCCACCCTTCTTTCTCTCCTGAGGAAATTCTTTAACTTGCCTGACCTTCAGTTTATCTGCATTCTGGGGACAGGACTGTGCAAAGTTGTGTAAGGTAACTAAGCAGAAGGTCTGTGCCACTATATAGCCCGGGGCACCGCTGGAGCCCAGTAAGTGTCCACACAAACCCCGTCCTTAAAGGGCCTCGAAAGCTGTCATATCAGAAGCAGGTTATTTGCACACTGTGTCCCAAGTCTTACAAAGGTTCTCAGGCTAAGTTTTGCAGGACAGGCTGAGCTGACCTGGACCGCATGGAGAGGGACGTCTTCTTTTGACAGTGTGTGCGCTGAGTGCCTGGTCCTCCCGCCTGCCATCCGGGACACGCCACGGGTTTTCAGAAGGTGTGGGCAGCGGGTGCCTGCAGCTCCAGGCAGCGCGTATCTTACAGGCGTGACAAGGGAACCGTCGACGTGGTGATGAGCCGGAAAGCCCTTCTCTGTCCTTAGCCCAGCAATGAAAATATGGTTTGTGTCTCCCCACAGTGTCAACTGCAATCCCAGTTCCCCAAGGTAGTTGAGGTACCTCTGTCAATGTAGGTGCAAGTATGCCATGAAATTAATTAATGGATGAGAGTGATTGGATGAATGATGCAAAAGGTCTTTGGGGTTTATAATGCACTTGCTATCTCTCACTCATTGTCCTAGGTCACTTAGTGGCCAGGTAGCTGCAGGATTATTCTACTGCTCTCCCAGCCTGTGGGGGGCTGGAGCTCTCGGCATGGCCTTGCCCCACATGGAGAGGTGTTTCAGAAGAGAAGAGGGCCTGGAATCTACCTGCGCTGTTGCTGCTGCTTAGTGAGGCCAGCCCTGACTTCACGTCTTTTGCAGTCAGTGCCATTGCTCCTCTCAGACCCAGGAATTGAGATTTCCTACTGTGACTCCACTGAAAGAAAATTTCCCCACGTTTTCGGCTCCCCAGCTCAAAAGGGAAATTTTCCCCAGAGAGAGAAATAAATCTGACTCAGGTTTCAGGAGACACCATATTCTGTTTCAGTCCTGGCTTTATTTGGTGGCCCTTGAGTTTTGATCCTGTTCCCCGATCTGAATGAAGAATATGTTATTTCGATATATTTATATTAAATCAATCATTAATAGATTAGCCACTAATCTACTAATAAACTAAAAGGTATTTTTATTAATTTGTTCCTAGTTAATATTTAACATTTAATATTATGGCTCTTTCCTTATTTCGAGAGATCTATGGAGTGTATAATTTGTTCAGTCTGTTTTATTTTTTATTTTTTAAAATTATGTTTGTTGAAATAACATTGATTTACCACACTGTATATGTGTTCAGGCTTTTTTTTTTTTTTAAGAAATATAATGGGAGAGGATCCAGGCATTACAGAATTTTTATTCTAGAAGGTGGTATGAGTAATAAATAAGTAAACAAATGTGCAGATAAGTTCAGGTGTGTAAGGTATTAAAGGGAAATAAACTGTGGAGATTGTAGAGCTTCCCTCAGGACTATTTTCATTCTATCACTCATTCATCAAAAATTTAAGTGCTTACTATGCCCAAAATTTCTTTTGTGTAAATGTGTGTGTGTGTGCTAAGAATAAAGCAGTGGGCAAGATATAATCTTTGTCCCAAAAGTATACATACAGTTAGGGAGTCAGAAATTAAATATTATGGGCCTCCCTGGTGGCACAGCGATTAAGTGCTGCTCTGTGGAGCTGTCGGCAGCGGCGATGCGAGTTCAAAGCCCAGACGGGGAGATTCCTACATAGTGCAGCAGACCTCTCCTGCCTCACCCGCTGCTCCCCTCAGCAGTGTATTTCCGTCAATCTGCCTGTTCTGCTCCCCATTCTGTCTCTAGTGAACCCTCTCGCTGCCCCACGCCTCTGGCCTGTACCCCAGCTTGTATGCATAAATAAATACATCTTAAAAAAAAGAAATTAAATACTATATTACACAATTATTTTATAGGAGAAGTACAGGGTATTAAGATAGTATAAAATAAAGAATTATGACAGCCTCAAGCTATCAAGACATATTTTTTGGTATATTGTTAGAGTAATGGCCACTGATGAATCCCACTTTGCTTTATCTACTTCTTGGGAGGCCCCCTTCAACACTGAGTCTGGGCTTGGCTACATGGTTAACTTTAGTGGATAAGATATAAGCAAACCAGAAGTGCATAGAGATGTGAAATGTACTCGCGCAAGAGAGTTTATGCCGGAATTCTTCTGCCAGCACCTGAAGAAGCCCAGGCTAATCTTCAGGGAATATGTGGTCCAGCCCACACCAGCAGTCAGGACAGATATATGAGTCAGGACATCTTAGGATATCTGGTCACAGTTGAGATGAGAATGACTGAAGCTGCAAGTTGCATAAGTGACCCAGGTGACATGGCCAGAAGAGCTACTCAGCTAACCCCACCCCAGATTGCTGATCACAAGAATTATGAGCAAATTGAGTGTGTAATGTAAGTTCCTAAGCTTTGGGGTGGTTTGCTATCTAACAAAGGGGAAGTGATACAGAAATAGATACCTAGAGCTGGACTGTTTTCTTACCAACATCTAACACATGAATTAGAGCTTTTAGACTGGGCATTAGGTAGAAGATGAAAAGTGGTGAAGTCTCACAAAAGGGTAATAAAAAAAATTGTAGAGCCTGGCAAAGTGCTAAGGAAACTGCTTTTGGAAGTTGGAAAATAGTTGATTTGTTTTATGTAGTAGTGCCAAACTGTCATCTGAGTGAGTTGGAAGAGAAAAATATTTCTAATGAATTTGCAGATCTGGCTAAGGAGATTACCAGGAAGAATGTTGAGAGAATCACTTGGCTTCTTCTAGCTGCATATGGTAAGGTACAGAAAGAGACAGATGCACGGAAGAGAACTATTCACTTTATAAACAGAATTTAGAGGGTCTTGGGTATAACCAAGACTTTCTGAGTTGGAAAATAAAACTATTTCACAGTTTTGTTCTCTCCAGTTAACAGCAATATTTCTCTAAGAAATGTCCTCAGATTAAAGATCAAATCAAGAGTGTTACTATATAATTCTTTAAGATCTCTAAAATATGTAAAGTTGTGCTTAATAGATGTTCTTGGCTAGACAAAACTGTTAAACATCTTAATGGTCTATTCCTACAGAAGCCTAGTCTCAAAACAACCTTGATAACACCTAGTGCAAGAAGGGTATCTCACTTAAAAAAAATTGTGGATTCAGATTTTCACTAGTAGGGTAGATGTAATGTGATACATAGCAAACCCCAAAAAGTTTTAAGAAAGTTACAGAACTTACAATTTTAGTATATGAGAACCCTCCCCTAAAACCCCGTATTTCTTTGAATAACAGTTTGAAAAAGGCTAAAAGTTGTTTAAAAAAAAATGTGAGAGCTGCTATCTAAATTGTTGGAGTCAAAAAGTATTATGGGTGTAACAAAAAGAATAGGAGAAAACTAGTCTAACGCACTAGTGCTAGTGAGGACAACTAAAGTGGGAGCAGAGGGACCTGACAAATATACATTTGGTTGTACTTCTGGTTTCTATAAACCAGTGACTATATATTTTTCCCTCCCATTCCTTCCCTTTTTGAATAAAAATATCTAGTCAAGTTCTTTTGTTCCAATCTCATCTTTTCATATTACGTATTTGGGGGTGGATACCTTGTCTTTTTAATGTCCGTGTCTCTATATCAATAAGAATCATGAGACAAAGATCTGCACTCAAGGACCTCCATCTTCATCTGGACCTAATGCCGATTACAAGCTTAGGGACTTTGAAACTAAAACCATGAGTGAATTCTCTTTTGGAGGTTTTGTTAGATAGTAAAGATGATTTGTAGTTTAGGGGGGCATAATCACTGGGGCCAGAGGGGAGACTATAGTCAGCCCTTTATTTGTCATCCCCTCTGTTTGCACGCCCTTGGGCAGTCCTGTCCCATGCTGAATCTAGGCATGACTTGTTTTCCCCAAAACACATATTAGAAGATGTGATGCAAGAGCACAGTCTGTGCACTGAGATGGCTCCTTCTTGCTATTGAGGACTCATACATACCACAAATCAGTAAACCTCAAAGACATGTTAAATGAAACAGTCCGGACTCAGAACTGCAAGTTGAGTATATTTCTATGAGATTTCTAAAAAAAATGGCAGATCTACAGAGACAGAAGGTAGATTAGTTGCCTGGGGTTGAAGTAGAGATTTGCTACAAAAAGGACACATTGTTCTAAAAGTGAATCTGGGCAATGAGGGCACAAATGCATAATTTTACCAAAAATCATCAAACTGTTCACCTACAATAAGTGTATTTGAAGTATGTTAATCACATCTCAATACTAGTATTAAACTGTATAACTAATGGGATGAATGATAACTTGGGCATTATGCTTATAACAATGAAACATTTTCAAAGGCACCCCTCAATGACTTAATACAAGGAGGGAAAAAATATTTGCAAAAATCTAACTGACTTGCTTGCTTAAGCAATTGCTAAGGATCATTTTTTTTTCCTTCAAAAGTGCTATACCAAATATTAGAATACTTTAGTTATTCAGCTTTTGTTGTAATAGTAAACTTTTTTTCTCCTTTGAGCTACTGCATTTTAAGTTAGTGCATGTGGTGGGAAAAGAAAAAGAAAAATTGGCACACATAAAAGCAGCTGCAATTAATGAAGCATGCTCTACTTATTGACTTTTTATATACTATGTACAACAGAAACATGCTCTTATAAACAGGTCAAGACTGTAAAATGGTCACTAATTGCTGGAATTTGTTCTTCTGTATCGAATAAAAATGGATATAACAATCAGACTAGCTATTCCAGGAGTAACAGAAGCAGGAAGGAGGAACCTCTGTTATTAGCTAATCTAGCAATTATGCCCAAATCAGAGTTTGTGTTCTACATGAATATCAACTGCGTTTGCTGAGGAGGTGCAGCTGGAGAGGTGAAACAGCTGCCTACTCTAATATAAAATGTCTTTGGTTAGGAGAAGGCACTAATGCTAATCCAAGGATGTAGAATGAACGCAATTCTCTAAGTGGAAAATGCCTAGTTCTGTCACAGGCCAACAGCAATTCTTCACACTTACTTTCCAAGCTCATGGATAATGTGCCCGCTGTGACATCATCTCACTTACGATCCCTCTGCAGTTATGGTTCATAAGTTAAGCATCTGTCTTAGAACCAGGTGACTGCACCTGAGGTCTTGGCTAGGAGTGAGCTTAGAAATTTGCTTCCTATCTACACTTTCTTTCTGTTAAGAGGCTTGGGAGAGAGTTCTAATTCAAGAGCAAACACAACAGTAATTGCATACCACAACTCACAAAACACTGTCATATGCATCAGCTCACAGCTCATGCTCAAGAAATATTAATTGAGAACTTTCACGAAACCCATTTATTCTGATAGGCACTTCCCTCACCAACTCATTCAAGCCACTGCCTTTGGCGAAATTCTGGTTCCAGTCCTCAGGGAGTTTGCATAGTCACCTACTCTCATAGCTGTGTCCGCGCAGCTACAGCGCACATCAGGAGTTCGGGAACTTCAGGGGCTTACCCTTAAAGAACTTTTCTAGGTTGCAAATGGTTTGGAGACAAAATCAAATACTCAGGGCCTCCCTGGGGGTGCAAGAGGTTAACTCTCAGCACTATGAAGCTATCATCAGCCACTGCAGCATGAGTTCGATCCCTGGCCAGGGGGCTTCCCACATGGTGCAGCAGACCTCTCCTGTCTTGCCCACCACTCCCCTCAGCAGTGTATTTCAGTCGATCCACCTGTTCTGTTCCCCACTCTGTCTCTGGTGAATCCTCTCACCCCTCCCATGCCCTTCCCCCGACCCCTCTAGCCTCCACCCCAGCTCTTGTATGCATAAATCTTTTTTAAAAATCAAATACTCATCAAATTGCTTCATAGCTATATGGTTGGGGGGTTCAATGATGCACATTCTTAAATACAAATGAGGAAATCCTCTCTCAGTCCTGCTTCAGTCTCCACCTACTGCTCCATTTTCTTCCTTTAACAGCAACAACAATAACACAATGTTTTTTTTTTTTGGTGGGGGGGCATATTTTTTTTACAATTATTATTATTTTTTTAGACATACAAGCCGGGGTACAGGCCAGAGGCGTGGGGCCGTGAGAGGTTTCACCAGAGACAGAGTGGGGAGCAGAACAGGCAGATCAGAAATACACTGCTGAGGGGAGCAGTGGGCGAGGCAGGAGAGGTCTGCCGCACCATGTGGGGTGTCGAACTCGCATCACCGCTGCCGACAGCTCCACAGCGCAGCACTCAACCCCTGCGCCACCAGGGAGGCCCTTTACAATCATTTTTATTGAGGTAAAGTTGTTTACATCATTGTATATGCTTTGTGTGTGTGTGTGTGTGTGTGTGTGTGTGTGTGTGTGTGTGTATTAATTGATGTAATATCGGTTTGCAATGCTGTATGTGAATTAGGGAAATAGGCTAATACTTCTAAGCTATATGCCATTACACCACACCCATCACCAAAGCACCCTTATTCCCTTCCATAGACTACTGGGTCCCAGACCCCATTGAGCCCCTCTCTCCCCTCCCCCCTGGTAGCCTCATTTCTATTGTCAGATTTCTAGGGTTAGTTTTCTCAGTTGTTTCGTTGTCTCTATATTCCACATATAAGTGAAATCATTTAGTATTTGTCTATATTCTTCTGACATTTCATTTTACATAATCTCTGCCACTTCCATCCATGTTGTGAATGGCAAGACTTCATCTTTTTTAATACCTGAGTAATATCCCACTTATTTGTCATTGGGCACTTAGGTAGTTTCAATAACTTAGATATTATTCTCCAGTTTTCCTCCTCCAGTATTTTCTTGACCTTATTCGATTTATACTCATTTCTCAATCTCTCTATCAAGATTTCTTGCCACGGTCAACGATGACCTTCCTGTTGTGTGATTCCATTTCCCTCATCATTCATTTCTATAATTCCATACACGACCTATCAAATTCTAAATCAGATAGTCCCTGTGCTCAAACCATCCAAGGTTCCCATCTCACGCAGAATAAAAACCACGTGATCTGCTCCCTTTTCGTTGCCCTCATTTCCTATCACTCATTTTCAGGCTCACCCCCTTAGATTTTGTTGGCATCTTGCTCCTCCTAAAATATGCCAAGTCAGTCTTCTCCTTTTTAAGGAGCACTGCCAAGAATCAGTCCTTCTCTTTTGGGGCACTTCATTTACTATCTCTTCCTGTAAATTTCTTCTTCCTATAATACATGTAGATGGCACCAAACCATATTCAAATATCAAAATCTCAGCAAGCATTTCCCAAACCACCCTATTTAAATCTGCAGCCACTTCAGACGGCTGTCACCACACCACACTCGCCACCAAGGAGCCCGCAGTCCTCCACCACCGTCTGTTGGGCCTCTCCACACTTTGTTCCATAAAGGAGAAAAAGTTTTGACTACTTGCCACTTGAGCCTCTTCCAGCTCTAGACAATTTATTTTCGATCTCAAATGTTATTGGGAGATAAAGACTGGCCTAGGACTGGAAAGTTGTGTTTTCTTCTTTTCCAGTGCTGTACCTCTGGTGAGTCAAGTCACTGGCGATCACAGAGAATCAACTACTTATCTACCCAGTTATGTTGGGCTAATTTCCTTCTTCTCGGGAGAATTGGAGAAGGAGGTCCCTGGAATTGTCTTTAGCTCTGTGGTGAACTGCTAATTTGAAACCACAGGGTGCTCTTTGAGAAATTGCAGACTTGCATCTGATAACCATTTTATGGGAATGTGCCTTGGCCCTTTAGTTGTGGTTCCCCACAAAATGCCACGATGAGTGACATGCTTCCAGCAGATGAAAGCTCCATGGGGGTCTGTGCCAGAGACCTCTGACTACATCACTTGGCATTTGCTGATTTCTGTCTATTTGCTGTATAAGTGAATGTCTCTGGGTCGCACTCTCATTTGAAGCTTTGTTATTCCAATGAAATTCACATGTGTTCAAATGGAAACACTATCTCCAGAAATATGTAAACACCCCAAGAAAATGGGGTTCTAGTGCTTAGGAAACAATATAGGTATGTTTTCCAAACTTGGCTTCTATTTATTTGTTTGCTTCGTCTTTTAGGAAGAGTAGTATCCTTGCAAGATCTCAACAACTTCATAAGCACTGGATTCCTAATTTCTGCCCAGCTAAGGCTTGGAGGGAAGTAACGTCAAAATTAAAAAGGGACACAAATGAAATAATGGTTTTCAACCTCTGGAAGATAGCAGACACTTAAAAAATATAATATTCTCTCCTAGAGGCACATAAAACAGTGAGGATTCCTTCTCATGTGTGGGTCCATGTGTTCAACTCATAGCTCTTTCACTTACAAAACTGAGGGCTTTGGGAAAATCCCCTTTTGGATCTCAGGTTTGGCATTTATAAAATGTGGAGACTAGTAGTGTTAGTAACATTATCGTTAAGAGTACAAAGGCATCCGATATTATGAAACATTTATGATTCTCCCCCAGCACATAGCCTTTCTACTCTTCAATCCTAGAGGATCTGAAATTCTCACAGAAGAGGTAAGAAATTTATTCTACCTTTTGAAGACTTACTGTTTGTCAAGTGTTATACTAGAGGCCAAAAAAGGTGGATTAAATAAGCATATCCTCCAGCCTTTAGATATTTAGAGGGGAACAAAGTCACACACAAACACACTATTCCAAGTCTAGTGCTTTTCCACAGGAAGTAAAGTAGGAGGAGGGATATTCTTCCTGAGTTTGCAGAGGAAATGATATTTGCGCTATCTGAAGGGATGATCAGGGAAAGGTTATTGAAGACAGAAGAAAACAGACTAATGAGACAGAAACATACATTGTCTTTGGGAACATTTTTGAAAATACGGGCTCATCTTGACACAGTGTGCATGTCAATCTCACCCTTTATATTTAAAACATTCTAGGAGCCTCCCAGGTGGCACAGGAGTTAAGTCTAAGCACTATGAAGCAATCAGCAGCCACGGCAGCACGAGTTCGATCCCCAGCCAGGGAGCTTCTCACATGGTGCAGCAGACCTTTCCTGTCTCCCTGATGCTCCCCTCAGCAGTGTGTTTCAGTAGATCCCCCTGTTCTGCTCCCCACTCTGTCTCTGGTGAATCCTCTCCCCTCCCCCCAATACACACCTCTGGCCTATACCCCAGCTCTCGTATGCATAAATAAAAAAATGTAAAAAAAAATAAAACAGACCATCCAATGGCAGAGACCATGAAATTCCCTAGTAGAATGTCATACATATATACACACACACGTAAGAAATGTTTGATGAAGTAGCTTGAACTGAAAGTGTGATTTAGATAATAAATATTATAGGATTTCAAGGGAAAAGAGTGATCCTTTCCATTCTAGAGGTTACATGGAGATTTGCATTGGACTAAGAGAATTTTTGTGTTAATTTTTGGTAGAGTGGAATCAAATTAGCACAAAGAATGAGGGAAAGTACTTTCAATGCCAGTAGAGTAATCCTTTGGATTCTTGAAGGCACACGATTACAGAGGAGTATGTACTGACTCAGGTTATTCATGTTCTCTCTAGCCAGTCATATTTCCCTTCACCTGGAAGAGAATTAAGAGGGACTATTAAGTATTCTATTCTCAATCTACAGAGGTGCATACAAGATTCAGGCTGATCAACCTAAGTATCTCATATACCTGGTCTCACTAGTTTGTCCCAAGAAGGGCAAAACTCAGATTAGAATAATCCCTAGGGTTATATGATCATTTTTGAAGAAAGACTCTTCATTTTGGATCACAGGCCATGACGCTTTCCATCCAAATAGAAAGAATCTATCTGATAATGAGGTTGAAAAATAGGGAATGGGGAACAAATATTTAGTGAGGACCCTATATCTCTCTAGAATCTCTAGAATTTCACAACTTCCATCTCTCTTCCTTCTTCCTCCTTCCCTCTCTTTTATCTGTTTCTCAACTTGAGCACTATTTTGTTTCTGCTCTTTTAATTAATTCTCCACAATAGAGGATAGAAGTGGAAGGGGTTGAAAAATTATCATTTCAGTGATTACTTAGAATGAACATATGGAAGTAAATTCTTACACGTGTGACCTCAAAAGCAATCAAGCAAAGAAGCCAGGATAGACTTAACATGAACTGACTGCTCAGCTAGGTAGACTCGAATGCCATCTCTATTTTAGGAAAACTCTTATCAGATGGCCTCACATGAGGACTTGGAATCATACACACAAGCACTAAACTCTGAAGACATTGGTGACCACCTCCTGTTCTCATTATTTTTTCATTCATTCATAACCCAGCCATAGATTTCTTATTAGGTCATTCATTCAACAAGTGACCAGAGGGCCAGTTTAAAGAATGAGAGATTGGGTATGTTATAGGCTGTGGGAGAACCAACTGATTTCTGGTACCATATACCAGGCATTACTCTCTTCAGTCCCCTGAAGTCCCTAAAGCATATGTCAAGCCAGTGTTTCTGCAAACTATGGTTTAATTAATTCTATAATTCTTCCAGGCTCTGGTGGTGTTACAATGCCCATCACAGTGTCAAAAATGTCATTGCAACTTCTAATTCATTCTGATTTTTAATCTCTTCCTCCTCAAGCCATGTATTTGAAAGAGAACTTAATATCCAATCTGATGTTCTTTTAGTCATTTTCTAATTCATCTAGCACATCTAGGCCTTACATATCTTTTGTTAACCATCATAGCTTTAAAAAATTTTGGAGTCCCCACGCCTCTGGCCTACACCTCAGCTTGTATGCATAAATAAATAAATCTTTAAAAAAAATTCTGGAGTGCAATGTAAGGGGAATAAGAGAAGCTCACTGTGAAGTGAACATGTTCCGTGTGGCGGAGCACCCTCAATTCATGCTAACCTGGTAACATGCCGCTGGCAGAGGCCGTTGGCATCGTAGATCGGGGAAGCTCACTGCCTCCACTAATGCTGTCCGCATGCACAAATAAGTAAAATATGTATTAAGAACATAGGTGATGTGCTATGATACTTAGTATAAGTGAAAGCATTACTGAGACCAATAGCTTTGAACTAGTAGGTGCTGTAGGAGGCCCTTGTGCTTACAGCAAAGGTTTGCAGTAAGAAAAACCTGAGGGCAAGAAGTCCACGCAGTGTGTTCATTGAGCAATGGGCACTGTAATCCTGCCTCTGCGTGCAAATACAAAGGAAATGGAATGAGTATATCAAAGATCATTTGCACTCGCCTGTTCACTGAAGAATTACTCACAAAATTCAAGATATGGGCCTCCCTGGTGGCGCAGCAGTTAAGCGCTGCGCTGTGGAGCTGTCGGTAGCGGCGACACGAGTTCGACGCCCAGCCGGGGAGAATTCCACATGGTGCGGCAGGCCTCTCCTGCCTCGCCCGCTGCTCCCCTCAGCAGTGTGTTTCCGTCGATCTGCCTGTGCTGCTCCCTACTCTGTCTCTGGTAAGCCCTCTCGCTGCCGCACGCCTCTGACCTGTACCCCAGCTTGCATGTATAAATAAATAAATCTTTAAAAAAAATTCAAGATATGAAAACAACATAAAGGTCTGTTTATAGGAGAATGGTTACAGAAAACGTGAAAGGTATAGTGAGATATTATTTGGCCTTAAAAAGGAAGGAAATGCTGCCGTTTGCAACAACATGAATGAGTGTGGAGAGCACTGTGCTAAGTAAAATTAGTCAGATACAGAAAGATGTGGGTCTGCTAATCCTAAACGGGCTGCTCGGCCACCATTTTGTTACCTGCAGTTCTGCATTCCTACCCAAGGTCAGAACTGTCCGGTCAGTTATAGCCAAACTTTACAAGGTGCCTTTTCAATGAATCAAGAGCAGAAAACTTGATCCCTCTAGGAAGGGTATGCATTTCCAGGGATGCCCAGGAATGCCCTGGGAGTGGGGCGAGGCGAGGGCTGATGTCCTACAAGGGACCCCAGAAGCTGATCAGTGGGATGCGTGGTTGGTAAGATTAAAACCATGGCAGGGGTCTTGGGCTTGATCTCAACGGCAACACTGAGTCATCAAGCAGCTAGGAAGCATTCAGAGGGCAGACCCACATTATAGAGAACAGAGAACAGAGCACATTTTTCTGGTTTCGCTCTTCCCTTTTCTTTTTATCTTCGTTCCCCCTACACTGATGGAGTATGACTATTCTATCAATAAAAAGGCCAGGATCTTGCTCCTTGGGCAGCATCCTGCATTACGTAGCCTGCTCCACGATTCCTGTGAATCAGTGTGGTGTTGCCCCACACAACAGAAAGACAAGTACTACATGATCTCACTCATGTGTGGAGTTTGCAAAGTCAAATTGATGGCAGTAGAGAGTAGAGTGGGGGCTGCCAGGAGCTGGGGTTCTTGATCAAAGACAGTAAAGTTTCGGTCCTAATGTGTACTCCGGTCACTCTAGTTCATAACATTGTATTAGGAGACTTGAAATTTAGTAAGAGTAGATCTCAAGTGTTCTCATTACATGCACACACATATACCCACACACAAGTGGCAACTATGTGAGGTGATGGATATGTTAATTAGTGTGACTGTGGTAATCATTTCCCAATGCCTATGTACATTGAGATACCACATTGTATGCCTTAAATATATACATACACACACACACACACACACACACACACATATATATATATAATTTCTTATTTGCTAATCATCCCTCAGTAAAGCTGAGGGGAGTGTGAAGAAACTATCAAGGCAGAACAGAGTAAATGTTTATGGAAAAGTGTTAGAAGCTAAATTATGTTAGCCAAAAGGCGTGTGAACGAGAGGAAAGGAAAATACATTGGAAAAGCCAACTTAGAGTAAGTTTTGGGTGTACATTATCACTTGCTGTGTTGGAAAGATCAAAGAAAATAATGGCAATTAGCCCTTCTTGAGCAAATTGACATTGCTCCAAAGATTATTCATTGTACTGCCCTCAGCAATTGTGCTATTTCTCCAGTTTTCTCTAGTAATACATGTGCACAGGTAGGAAATTCTCAGAGACTGCATACTAAGCCTGCACAATCTTCACTATAAGCACATCAGTTAAACCCCTCCAGTTGGTCTCTGGAGGCAGCTTCTTCTACCAAACAGTACCCAGAAGGTACCCATCCATCCCCCTCAGTAGCATGGTAGATGTTAAAGACAACTAAAGAGGTTGGCTGAGAAAAACTGGACTCATTTTAGAGAATGATTTTCCAAGTGTTTACTAGTTAACAAAAACAAAGAAGTAACCTCCACATCTTAAAAACCCATTCTGTCGGTCTCCTAAAATAGAGGAATATTTATCTGAATATAGAGAAATCCCTCTCCCAAGTATATATTTATATCTCTTATAAAGATGGAAGTCATTTTATGTTATGAGAATATTTCTCAATTGCTTGATTTTGCACAAGATATTACCAATTAGCAAAGATCCATAATCGAGGCTGAATTCACATAATGCAATCAGTAAAAAGCAGCTGTTATTCCAGGTGATATCATTTTACAGTTGTGAGTATTGAATGATACCATAAGCACACCTTCTAAAGTTCACTTACAAGGAAGTAGAGAAAACAGCCGCCTTATAGAGATATTAAATACATGTCTTCAGAATAAATGAACAATACTTATGATGTTGTATGACTGGACATTTTCAACTTGGAATAAGATATCTTATATTCTTTCAGATTCAAAAAGTGCCATGCTATATCTCAACTGAAAAGGGGAAGACAGTATGTTCTGGAAGACAATGTTTGGTGTCTTCAAAACATCCATACAAATATGAAGATATGTATATCAAAGATGCCTAGTAATATTTAAATGAGTGTTAAGAAAAAGGAATGCTCAGAAAAAACAATTATTCCAAAGGAGTACATTATTTTATATAATGTGTGTTATATTCAAGTGTTATAAATTGTTAAATTAAATGTTATAGACATAAATCCTTTTAAATATATCCCTAACATGTATGTATTTAACAAAATTTAAGTATTTGGTTGCCCCAAACATTGTTCAAACTGTCTCATTGGGAAAAAATAGGACTGGCTTTTATTCTATTCTGGCACAAATGATACTGTCCAAAAATTAACAAAGACATAAGAAAATATAAAAAATTAAAATTAAAAAAATTATCAATTGGCATGGACACAACTGATCAGAGTAGATGCCTGACTACTGACTAGTAGAGGGCAGCAAACTGTATAACAGTATCATATAAACCCTTGTGAATAACAATCTGAATGTGTGTGTGTGTGTGTGTGAGAGAGAGAGAGAGAGAGAGAGAGAGAGAGAGAGAGAGAGAGAGAGAGAGAATGAATGACTTGATTCAGGGGCTTGAAAATATTTTTCTTGCAGTTGCCTCAAATTCAATTCTAAAAATCAAAGCAGCCACCATTAATTGAGGGCCTACTATGTATGTGCCAGATACTCTATGCCATGGATGAAGACCAAATATGTGTAAGTGATATATCTTGGTCACCTGAATGACCAAGTATGTATTTTTTCCTAAAAGTCACAATATTGCATTTTGACATCCAATTTCCCTTCATCAGCATTAAACCTTTTTCAGTTGTAGATGGCTAGCTTAAGTTCATATCTGTTGTCATAATTAACTGCCTTATTTCTCTCTCCTCTGTCAATTCCTTTGTTTCCTTCTATTGTATTTCTTCTAGTGCTATAGCAAGCTTATAAATTCCAACTGCATTAATTCATTATTCTGCTATTATATTCCTAGGACTAAGTTAAAATTCCTTTAAACTGACATCCTTTCTTTTCTCTTACCTTTCTCTTCCTAGGATTTCTAGGATTTCAGCCTATGTGGTTCCCTGTAGTATTAGGAATTACTGGGTTGAAGAAAAAGTATGACTTTGTACACTATAAAATGTTTACTTGGTGTTAAGGTAAGCCAACCAACATTCTTTCCAGTTTTCTATATTTTAGGTAGAAATGGAACTCTGTTCTTTATTCTTTCAACAACTGTTTCTGAATAACCCATCTATAATGTTTAATAAACACTCTGTTAGAGTAATAGGTTGAAAAATCCAGTCCTTAACTTCAAAAAGCTCACAGTCGTTTAGACAAACAAGTTTCAAGTTTTAATTCAACTTAGTATACACTCTCAAGGAAATACAAGCAAAGAACTCTGCAAGGCACAGAAGAGCGTGAATAATAGAAGTCTAAACCAGGTGATGGAAACAGTTACATCTGAGTAGAATTTTAAAGAAAGAAATCTTAGCTCTGTTATTAATATTCAGAAGAGAACTTTACGCAGAAGAATATATATGCACATCGTGTGTGTATGCTGTAGTCAATGATACTTGCTGGGTGGGTGCAATTATTGATGCTTAAACTGAGCATCAGTGATTTTCCCCTCAATGATCAGTCTTCTCTGTTTTACAGAATAGGACATTCATGCCCACTCTCTCCCTTTTCCAAACACCAGTATTTTTCAACTCCCATTTCCCCCTTACTTTTAGAATTTAAATTCAGTTTACATCACAAGGAAATCTATAGTTAATTCCTTAGGGATAATTTGGAGAATTGTCAGTTCTGACTGGGATTCTTATGTGGTAGTGACTAGAATGGAATTGAGGGGGTGCATTCCCCCTTGATTTCACTTACATGTGGCACAAACTAAACAAAAATAAACCCCGGAAATCTGACTATAGAACTGAGGTTAAGAGAGGAGCTCAGAGGGAGTGGGAAGCAAAGGGGTCCAGTGCAGTGGGTGTGGTAACATGCATCTGAGGAGGTAGGAACTGGTGCTCCTACATCATATATGATGTTACCTCAATAAGTTTTTTTTTTTTAAAAAAAAAAGATTTATTTATACAAGCTGGGGTACAGTACAGAGGCGTGGGGCGGCGAGAGGGTTCACCAGAGACAGAGTGGGGAGGAGAACAGGCAGATCAGAAATACACTGCTGAGGGGAGCAGCGGGCGAGGCAGGAGAGGTCTGCCGCGCCATGTGGGATTCTCCCCGGCTGGGTGTCGAACCCGCATCACAGGCTGCCGACAGCTCCACAGCGCAGCGCTCAACCTCTGCGCCACCAGGGAGGCCCTCAATAAGGTAAGTTTATGTTCTCTCCATAGTCCCCAGCTGGCCCTCAGCATGTTCCTTTGTGGCTTGGGCCCTGTAGGATGTTCAGTATCCTTGCTCCATTATCCTCAAACAGCAGACTCTTGGTTTATCTGATTTCACACTGCTCCTAACACAGGTCATTCCACCCAAGCTCTGTACCTGACTGATTTGTTCTCATAAAATATTCACTAGCAGGCATAGGCCAGAGGGCAGAGTTTCCAAAAGGCCTTCACATTTGTGGTTCCTTCCTGGCACTCATCTAGCCAGCCGGGCATGGCGGATACAGAAAATGGTCACTTTGTGTTTTTGAAATATGCCCATGCCACGGAACTAGTCAGCACTAAAGTTCAGTTAAAATCTCACATCTCTTCTCACATGGTTTTCCATGTTCAGCAGTTCTTTATGAAGTTGCAACCGTCCCCCAGCAGCTAGCACCCCGCCAGTGGTCTCTCACCTCACGCCCTTCTCCCAGTCTCCACAGGTTTCTGGTTTCCTTATTCTGCCTTTTCCCCCTCACTTGAGGTGGTTTGGAATGAAGAGAATGCAAGTTGTTTTAGTGGTTAAGACATTTGTCCTCCCCCTCCCCCTCCAAAATCAACACAAGCTGCTGAGTCTATGAATTTAAAGGCAGAATTTAGACCAGTAATTATAGCTATGGAGTTGAGGAATTTTTAATGCTTTTTTTTTTCTTTTCTGAGATTTATCTCTGACTCAGAGTTCAAATCTGACTTCCTGATACATGTTTTCCAGTAATTTCATGTGAAAAGCAGAAACTGTCTACACAGCATGCCTAACGATCACTAGCAGGGGAAGGAGAAGCAACAGACATGCCGTTGAGTCTGCCTTTTGAACACAGAAACACAACTGGCCCATCTTTCCAGAGGAAGCAACTACTGTTTAAAGCAAGATGTGTACTTAAGACAAGAAATGGGCCCCACCCAGGGGAAAATTCAAGAATTCAGGTTAGGTCCAGTCAAACATGAATAATGCAGTGATTTGCCAATGGTACAGAATACAAACGATTCACCTTTTAAAACATTATTATCTGTGAATTTGACTTTAGTGGTTCTATGATTAAATCTTTTTTTTTTCTTTTCTGGACAAATATTTGTGACATGAAAAATGGAAGGAATTTATCACTGGCTTGTTACTTCCAAAAGTATATTAAGTTGAGAGTTGACCTCATGAAGTGGAGAGGGGGTCACACCTAAGAACGTGGGTGCAGTGCCCAGCCCACGTCCCTGGTACCTGTTCCACCTGAAGTTCCTTGTTGGAGAGTATCATGGCAACAGCGACTAAAATATAGGTCAAACTTTCTCTTTGAGCATTAAGAAAAACAAGCAACTTGGTGTCCAAAATAATGATTTTCAAATAAAAATCATTCATGGCTTTGTATTTTACACAATTTGGAGTCCTTGTCAAAGGGTGAGGAAGGGATCGAGGTTGTTTCTTCACCGTGGTTAAGTATCTAGATAAAACATAAATAGGGGTGTGACCGATGGCATCTTGTATTGTCATCACCTCCACGTAGTACTCACTCACCCTCGTGCTGGTATCCTCGCTCAAGCCTCGAGAAGCTGTCAGGAAGTCAGGTCAAGCTGCGGTATCCATAGAATCACTTCTCCATGTAACAGATACACAATTATCTCTGGCATGGAAAGCAGTGGTAATAGTCCAGCCTGGGCTGTCACAGTATTCTGCACACATCCCAGGCTGGTAGCTTCACCGTCAGTTTAGGCAGCTTAAAAGAGAATCTTGGAGCCCTTGGCATCACCCACACAGGTTTTTTAGTAGTATGGTACCCAGGAGAAATAGACCAGCAGAGAGACAGCAGTTTGGTCTCCCTGTGAATCTAGAGGCTCTTTCTTCTGGGCTTCCTCTCATAGCCGTCGCTCATCCTCTTGTAGCCGTTTTCCTCCACACTGTCTCTGAGTAACACCACTCTTACATCTCTGACCTCCTAGGCACAGGTGTGCATACCTGTGCATGCCCACGCCTTACCCTAGGTGTCCACCATCAGGCACACATGCCCTGAGCCACACTCCCAAGCACCTCTGCATTCAAAGCCACAGGTGATACCAACAGAGTCCAGTGGCATAAAAGCCTGCACGATGTTAACTTTACTCTACACACAGAGTATATTAGTCAGGGCTCTCTAGAGACACATGCAAAAGAGTAGGGGAGGAGATAGATGATGGATGGATGGATGGATGGATGGATGGGTGGATGAGTTCATGTTATTATGAAGGTAGGCAAGTCCCAAGACGTGCAGGAGGAGGCAGCAAGCTGGAGACCCAGGGGAACAGACAGCTTAGTTCCAGCTTGGATTCAAGGCTGAGAACTGGGCGCCCTGATGCTGTAGTCATCGTGGAAGTGTGGCAGATTTGAGACCCAGGAAGTACCAATGTTTCCACTCAAGTCTAAAGGCAAGAAAAAGGCCTGGTAGAAATCACACAGGAGAGTTAACCCTTTTGTTTAGGCCTTCAAATTGTTGAAGCAAGCTCACCCTCATTAGGAGAGCAATCGACTTTACTGAGTCCACCCATTTAAATGTTAATCTCACTCAAAAGTACCCTTACTGGAACACCCACGATAATGTCTGAGTATCAGGGCACCCCCTCAAGTTGACACATAAAACTAACCATTCCATGGGGTAACCCATCAAGGATGCGCTGGTCACAGCTCACTCAGAAGTTTCCCCCGTCCCAGCTGAGAGAGGAGGGCCTCTATTCCTCATCCGTTACTAGCTGGAGGTTGTCATCAGGGCCCATGTTAGGTGGGCCCTTCAACGCAGCAGCTTGTTCATCCAAGGCAGTAAGAGAAAGCGGATCAAGCAGCCCAATAGAAGCAATAGTCTTTCAAAACCAAACCGGACACTTGACCTCATACTGCCTTTGCCACATTCTATTGTTACAAGTAAGTCGCTGGGCTCCACCCACGCTGAAGTTTAGGAAATCACCTAAAGGTGTGAACACCAGAAAGTGGGCATCACAGGAGCCCTTGTAGATGCTGCCTGTCACACAGCTGCAGCACGTCTTGAATGTGAGTGAGGAAGGAAAGGATCACGGCAACAGTAAAGAGGTGGCCTGTCTCAGTACTATAGAACCTGAATTTCAGGATAGTTTAAAAACCACTAGTTCTCTAAGACTGTGCAAATTAATCTGTCATTCAGTCTATTTCATTTGCTAAAGTGGATCTGATTGTTTTCTATGTTGTTCCCTGTCCTATGTTATCCCTCCTTTCTGGTCATAGAACATGTTTTGTTTTGTTTATTTTTGCTCTTCTATTCTCAGCGCACTTATTAAGGGAGAGTGGATTTAATGCCCCTATTCCCACAGGGAAGAGCATAGGTATCAGACCTGGCCATGCAAAGCCATAGTGACTAATTCAGAATGGAATATTAGGTCCATTCTGTGTCTATGAGCGACAGGTCTAGGAATTTTCCTAGAAGCATTAAGAAAAATAACGCCTACTAACAGTGAAGTTGATACTACAGGAATGCAAGCCTGAAATTGTCTGTGAACATCTGGTTACTGAGTAGAAAAAGCCTGAATGAGAATCAAACTAACACAGGAATTCAATGATGAGATGCAGAGAAAGATATTGAACACCTGGATCCAGCTTTGCCTGAAACCAGTGACCTAGATGCTTTAGTTATAAGAGTCAGTATATTTCTGCTTCGGTCTATTTGAGTTGTGTTTCTGGCCACTGCCTGATGCCTCTGCACCTAGAGCAGTGTGCAACACACAGCTGGCTTTCAACACACACACACTGACTTGTGTATGAAAGAGCAGTTTTGGAAGATTATCGTTGCAATCCAAGGGGCAGGAAGTTGGAACATAGTTCCCCCACTGAGTCTTCCTGAACCCTAAAATTCTATGGTTGGCTGCTTCCCAAAACACCTCTTTGAGGCTTCTTCTTTGAACTAGTGTCCAGAATATCCAGGGCTGGCTTAGGCATCTCTCTTCTGTTCATTCATCACTATCCCCAGACTCACCGCTGTGTAGGTGGGCTGAACTCGTAAAACTCTATCTCTCAGCTGCCTCAGGCACAGGAAGTTGGCCAATAGAAGTTCCAACAGAAAAAAAAAAATCACCCAGCATGTAAGACCCAGAGCAGGAAGCAAAACTAATGAAAGAATGTCCTCAGCTTTCACAGGAAATTATTTTCACTCTGCCTCTATAAAAAGTAGCAGATTTGACCCCTTGTCTGGCCCCACCTCCTTCTCAGCTAACCTCCCTATAGAGGTGATGGGAAAGCGGGGCGCCAGAACGAGGCAATGAAAGACAGGCCACTTTTCGCAAAAATGATTATCAAAAACCAGCTTGTCTGAGCCAGGGGCCGTCAAGAATAGTTATGGCTAGTGAGTTGTTGAACTGCACAATTTCAAGTGAAGAAATTCATAGCAGTTACTCGTAATCACAGAAGCAGAGCATCTCTTTCAGATAAGAAACTAGACACTGGAAAGGAGAAATGTGTGCGGGCTGTGTTTCTCACTCTATTTTGACTCTTGATCAAAGGGAGTGGAGATCTTTTACATATATGCCTTGATTTGATTTGGGTACTATATTGGGGTTGAAAAGGGCTGAAATGCAATCAATGGTTTAACCAGGCCGCATCCCAGACTGAATCTTGCAAAGAACAGGTTCTTCCTGCATTTGCCTTTGCAGCTCTTGACAGTTAGATTCTATCTGGAGGACAACCCAGATAACAGGCTACTGTCCACCCTCGGAGCCTGGGCCAGTGGGGGGTGCGGCAAGGAGGATCTGCTATGCCATAACCTGGATCCATCACTGCCAAGCAAAGAAAGAACATGTCCATGTGCAAGTTCCAGCCAACCAAAGATCAAAGCATAGAACTGAGTAAGGGTCAAGGCGGTAGAACGTGGCCCATGGCTGGCAGGCAGGACAGGCCCGGAGATGAACCTGCACTCAGCCCAAACCCCAAGGGAAGCACTGAAGTCCTTCCCACTGTCACTGTCTGACATCCAGGAGGCCTGGGGACAAAAATTCTATGTTCAAGATGGAGCTGAAAAACATCACCTCAATTTAAAAAGAAATGATTCCATATATCCACTGAAGTTGGGGTTTGCATTGAGCTTTAGCATTTAATCTGTGACTTAGCCATCATAACCCTAGATGCCTGCAAACCAACTATTCTTTCTTTCATTCACTCAGTCAACTTAGGTGAAGTTCCTACGATTGCCAGTTTGTGACAGTTGTGACAATGCTCCTAGAAGCCCTACACATTCAGACAAATAATTACAAGAAAATGTGGCAAGTATTAATGGAAGAACAAAAAACACACATAAGTGATCCAGACTTTTGTCTATGGCAGCCAGAAAAGCTTCCCAAAAAGTGATGACAAGTTAAAGAAAGAAAAAGAATTTGGCAAATATCACAAGGTGTGGAAGGTTTCCCAGAGAAAGAACAAATACAGAACACCGTTTGATACAATCGAACAGAAAATAACTGCTGGACAGTGGCAGAATATGAGACTAGAAAAGAGGCAGAGGGCAAAACATCAGGGACGTTGAAATATCAGGTGTGAATTTTGTGTTGCGGGCCCTGGGAGCCGTTTGCAAAGATTCAAGAGGGAGGAAGGCAAGGTGTTCAGATTTGCATTTTATTATGCAGATTTTCCAGAAGCCCAACCTGAGCCATAGAATTTGAGAACTGTTAGTAGAACATAGGAAGAGTCACAGGAAGTAAAGATTTTGCTGAATTGGAAAAGAACGCCAGATACCTACTTCCTGCTCACCGCTTAATTATTAAAGACGATATTTGTCAAGAAGAAAAGAGTTAATTATAACCAGACTGGAAATTCGTGTACCTGAAATTCTTTAGAAGGGAAAATGTAAGGGGTAGAACAAGTGAGACGAGCAGATTCAAAACAATCCTTATCAGTCTGAATCTGTTTTACATTTCATTCCAGACTCTGCAAATTAGCACCGACACAAAGAATCTTTGTAAATTAATGAGGGTAACAGCGGGAAGGAATCAATCAGCCACTCTTGTTCCAAAACCCTCCCAGGTAATAACCTGAAACGAACTTTGGAGTCATGACCCCAGATTAATAGCCTGCTTCAGACTCTTTGAACAAAACAATTAAATAATCACATTCCTCATGGCCCAACTTCCTGAATGTATTAATTAGATTAAAATACAACTTGTCAGGATCCCTTGAGAGGAAGGGGATTTTGGAATGTGTTTTCTCCTGCCTTCCAGCTTCCAGTGGCAGGTCCGGCTTGGCTTTCGCATGCAGGAGGCCTGAACCTGCCCAGGCAGGCCTCTTGGCCACATAATCATATTCCTCTAGACCTGGCTCCCTCAAGCTTTCTCTCACCTGGACTCTTTCATCAATGGCATTCTTCCTCCTCTACTCAGCAAACATCTGCCTTTAGGTTTTAACACTTTGTGCTCCGCTCACGTATTCACGTATTCACGTGTTCATCTAGTCTCCGGTTTTTCACGTCACGGCGGATTTATTTGGAATTATCAGGAGCTATTTCTTTGATCGTACTCAGTCTAGAAGCTTTAATCTCTACGCATTTAAAATTTCATTAAAATATATCCAGCAGTTCAGGAGTTGTGTGTGTTTTATTGAATGCTTATACCATTCATGCGGTGGCACAGAAAACGGCCTGCACAAGAAGCCTTTTAAGTGAGTTACATTCCACTCTTAAAATATGGAAGTTAGCTGACAACTCTTTTTGGCTCAATTTCTATGCTGCATCCATCCATCCCACTCCATCCATTCGTATGCATATCTGTGTGCTCACATAGACCCGGGAAGCAGCCATGCTGGCCTGCTACTTGAGCATCATAGCAAAAAGGTGACATCATATACTGTCCATCTTCTGGAAATGTATCCATGGTGTTGGGCTTCAGGGGGAAATTCCCCCACCCCATTCGGGTTCTTCAGAGACAAGATAGAAAAAGAAATGAGACAAAAGAAGACATCGGAAATCAGATAAATTAGTAGAAGAAAAAGTCAAAGTCAAAATGTAATAACATCCATAATGAGAATTTACATTCTAAAGAATAATGGCATGAACTAGGGATAGAGATCCTGTGTTATAGGACATGGGCCATCAAGAGGTGGGGAATGACAAGGAATGAGTGATCTCATCCTTTCTCAAAGTATAAAAAAGATGAGTTTCTCAAAGAGGGAGGTACTGTCTTCTAGTCCCTAGGAAACAGAAGTAGTCCTTTCTCCTTCGATTAGGAAAGGGACAGAGCGCTGAGACAAAACCGTTGTGTCTCCTCAGTCTCTAAGGGACTTTACTGCTCTCAACTTTATCTGCATTGCTTTGGAAAAGGTAGGATTCACGTATTTAAAATTAATTAATTCAAACTGAGGAAAGAACTAGATATCTGCCATCGTACGTTGAGCTTCATTATATGGCAGTCATGCTCTGACAGCTGTGCTCTGTCTCACTGGACACCCCAGCAGTGCTTGAAGTTCATATAATTACCCTCATGTTACAAAAGAAAAGCATAACTTGCCCCCATCCTCTCACCTATTAAGTGGTAAGGTCAAGATATAAATACATCTTCCCTTTCTCCCCCACCTCCGCCCCATTGCCAGAGAATCATTGCATAATTATTTCTGTCTGCTGTTATATGCTCTCCGAATTATGTCATAATTTTAATGACTCATTGGTGGTCCTTGTCTCATAGGGTAGAAGTTTCACGAGGGTCACACATAATCAGCCATCAGTAAATATTGTTCAAATGATGACAGTCATTTCTGTGTTCAATCTTTGAATCCATCGCAACTCAAGCAGATTCATATTTCAAAATTACTGCATGTATACGGTGATATCAAATCTCTAAGGATTTGCCTGTACCTTATGGTCCAATCTCAAGCTACTGTTACAACTCTGGGTCAAGTATCCTTTCAAATTGATTTGTTATACCCCCCTGCCAGGGCCCACTGTTATAACCCAAATATTCAACACTTTTAAAATACCTACCTAGAAAACTCTCACAACCTGCAAAGGGTGATTTTGATTTGTGCCTACAGATTTGGTGGTTCTCATTTGTCCAGTATGGGATTCCAGATAAAAAGGACAAGCACAGTCAAAGACAAGGAGCCTGGATTTAAGTAGATTTTAAATCTCAAAGTGCAAAGATTTCTCCTTGAAACTCTGAACTCAAAGCATTTGTTCATACACCTGAGTTGATGGCCACAAGCCACTGGTATCTCTGATTCCCTGTATCCTTTTTCTCTGGAGAAGACTGTTCCCATAGCAACCACACTCTGGACAGCAGCCCTTCACCTTTGCCTTTCAAAGGTTGGAGGTGCTTATGAGGGTGGAGAGGGAGGAATGAAATGGAAATAGCGTTTATTTAGTTATTGCATGCCTGGCCTTTCACACCACATTCACTCCATTTGTTCTTGGAATGGAAGATGTTTAATTTCCATTTTATACAAGACAGGATTAAAGTTCAGTGTATTTTAATAATATGAACAAAGCCAAACAGCAAACTGATTCTCAGAATCAGGTTTGTTTAATTTTCAAGACAATCCCAATTCCATTACAACCTTGTTACTCCAAGTGTGGGCCTCAGACTCCCGGCAGCACACCATCTGGCAGCTGGTTAGAAATGCTGAATGTCAAGGCAATCCCCAGCCCACTGAGTCAGAATCCACATGGTAACAACAACCCCATCCACACAGACACACCGTGATTCACCTTCAAGTTAAGGTTTGAGAGTCTCTCTGCTCTGCCAGTGTTTTTCCAGCTCAGCTGCCCATGAGAATCATTTGGAGAGTTTGAAATTAGTCCCCATTCCTGGCTTCCCCTCTAAACCAATAAAGTCAGATTCTCTGTGGGTGGGGCTAGGACATTAGTGTGTCTTGAAGGAGGCCCCCTCAGTGATGCCAACATGAAGTCAGAATTCCGGACACCTGCTCTGTAAGCACCATTCGACTTCATTGTGAAGGAACATAGTAACCTGTTTCGGAAAGACCCTCTTATTGTAAAGTCAACCATGTGATCGAGCAACCCCACTCCTACCTAGCTAAGTGAAGAATGCAAAAACCTTAATTTAAAGGTATATAGCCTTAATTTAAAGGTATATACCTCCTAAAGGTATATATAAAGGTATATATTCATTGCAGCTTTACTTACAGCCAATTTATGGAAACAAGCTAGGTGCCCACGGACAGGGGAGTAGATTAAAATGTGGTTTGTGTACACCATGGGATGTAATCAGCCATAATAACAGACCAAATCTTACCATTTGTCATAACATGGATGGAATTGGAGGGACTGACGCTAAGCAAAATAGGTCAAAAGGAGACAGCAAATATCCATGATTTCACTCGTGGCATATAAAGAAACAAAACAAAGAAACAGAGAAAAATAACACAAATTCCCCAGAAATATGACTAGAATTTAGGCTACTGGGTGGGGGGGCAAAGAAGGGAAGGAAAGGGAGAGGGCACCCAAGGGACTATGGTGGAGGAATATGGGGTGTTGGAGGGGTGGGATGATAACATACACACCTGAACCTGTCCCCCAATCATATACTGTGTTGTCAACCAACATTACCTCAACAAAAAATAATACAGCTAAAAAATACTCATCTTATAAGACACTTGGTATATCCAAATTGAGGCTCCTACTATATGTTCTTTAACTGAAGTAAAGTCTAGAATGCACCAGAACTACAAAGAATGTTTCTATTTCATCATTCTGAGAAATATCACTTCCAAGATCACCTTTAAAAAAGTACTTCAGGGCCTCCCCGGTGGCGCAGCAGTTAAGTGCCGTGCTGTGGAGCTGTCGGCAGCGGCGACGCAAGTTCTACTCCCGGCTGGGAAGATTTCCACATGGCGCAGCAGACCACTCCTGCCTCTCCCACTGCTCCCCTCAGCAGTGTATTTCCATCGACATGCCTGTTCTGCTCCCCACTCTGTCTCTGGTGAACCCTCTCGCCACCCCACACCTCTGGCCTGTACTCCCCTTGTATGCATAAGTAAATATATCTTAAAAATAAATAAGTAAATAAATAAAATACTTCAGCCAAATGCATCTTGCTTTGACTTCATATTTCAGGCCTGATGAAATCATGTTTCCTAAACTCTTACCTCCTCAATTACCAAAATACTTGTCAATGCCAGAGAGTTCTTTGAAGTCGCATTCCTTTTTAACAGGAAGAGACAACTAGATGGAGGGAGATGATAGCAAGTTGGTAAAATAACTGAAGCTTGCCAGCTCAACCCTTAAAACCATGGATCTCATCTCAGGATAATGAAATGGAGAAAATGTTTATTCCTTTAGCAGAGGCGAGGAGATCCCTCAGGATGTATAATGAAGAGACATAGAAAATAGTTCCCTTGACATTGGTGAGTGACTGAAAAGATATAGGTGAAAGGATGACTTGAGGTGAGGGGAACAAGAGGAGAAAGAGCAAGGGAGAGAGAGAACCCTGTGTTGGATGTAGCCAGCAATGTGACTTACAGTCAGTAATGAATTCCAGTCAAAAACTGAGTGTGACTGGGTATCTTTTAGAAAGGGATCATGGGACTTGGTTCTGCTTTTAAGTTTACATGGGCTGATTCAGAGGCAGGATCTGAGAGCAGAGCTGTTAGCTCTTGGGCATTTGATAAAATCTGGGAGAGGACACTGGATGTGGAAGTCAGAGGCCAGTGGAACTTAGTCCTAGAGAATGATGTTCTGGTACTTCAGGTTATCATGTTGTTTTCCTCCTTGCATTACCATAGCAACATTCATTACTGTTATGGATTTTCCCAAGCCCACCAAACAGAGAGAATCAACTCCCTGCATCAAAATAATAACGCAGATTTTGAGATTGTCTTTTCACTAGGCACTACATGGTATAGGTCTTTAAATAAAATAGGGGAGTTTTCAAGGGGGCTGGAGACAGTGCTTCCACAAGACCCCTGTTCTTTTGGGACCACTTACTATGCAGGTAGGTTTTTTTTTTATTTGTTTTTTAAAGATTTTATTTATACATACAAGAACTGGGGTGTAGGCCAGAGGTACAGGGGGTGAGAGGTTCACCAGAGACAAAGTGGGGGGCCTAACAGGCAGATCTACTGAAGTACACTGCTGTGGGGAGCAGGCGCGAGACAGGAGAGGTCTGCTGTGCCATGTGGGATGCTTTCTGGCCAGGGATTGAACTAGTGTCTCAGTGGCTGATGGCAGCTTGACAGCACTGAGACTTTCACCCCTGCACCACCAGGGAGGCCCCGTATGTGGTTTGTTAAGCCCTCATGAGCTTGGTAGCTCAACAAGTCTTGTCAGGGTCTGCTCTCCACCCATCTGAGAAGGACTGTCCAGGCATTAGCATCAAATGACCCATAGCACATTGAAGCATGAAAAGAGACCCCCATTCAAGGCATCCAAAGCAGAGACAGATGAGTGAGGGCCATTTGCCAGATATTTCCAGAGGGCTGATCTGCCAGCCAGGTAAACTGTCTTATGAGCTTGCCGGGACTGAGGAAGACAATGCCAAAAGCTGAAACTACACCGAAATGTAAGACCGCAGTGCTCTGTGTAATGGGTTAGCTGTTGTTCCCCAAAAAAAGATTTGTTTAAATCTTGGTCCTTGGAAGCTCAGCAGGCAACCTTATTTGGAAATAGGGTCTTTCCAGAGTTAATTATGTTAACGGGAGGTCATCCTAGTTCGGGGGGCCTTAAATCCATGACTTTTGATCTTAGAAAAGGAGAAGAGCACACGGAGCCACAATGGGATGGCAGCTGGTGACGATGTTGACGGAGTCTGAAGTTATTCTACCCCAAGGTCTGGAATGCCTCGATCACTCAAGGGTGGAAGAGGCCGAGAAGATTCTTCCCTAGACTCTTCAGAAGCAGCAGAGCCCCACCACCACCTTCGCTGCAGACTTCTAGTCTCTGATAATGGGAGAGAATGAGTTTCGGTTGCTTTAAGCCACCCAGGTTGGGGTTGGAAGCCATAAGAAACCAATACAAGCTGGGGCTATTTCGAGGCCATTCCAGGTAAGTACACCTGGAGTTAGGCAGGTAATATATATCAGGTTGTATTTCTTGGACTGCTCAGATCAGGAGTCCCATAATATCCACTGTACCTGTATTTGTATGTTCCAGCCCTGGACACTACACTCCCTGGTGACAGAGACCACAGAGCCTAGTGTGCTCCTAGCTAAGTCCCAGCGGCCAGCGGTGTCTGCCACATAGTAGGTATTTAGTGCATGTGTCCGTCTGTCAGTGGGTTGACCCGGGTTCTATGCACAGGGGAGGACAGGGGATAGCACCAGATCTTTCTGATGCTGCAGTCTCTGATGTCGAAGCAAAAATTTGCAAGTTAAAATACCTGGCTCCCCACATTAGCGCTGTCTTCCTCAGTTTTGTTCTCTCTGCATTTAGATGCAGTGATCTGCCTTTGGAAGCAGAGAACAATCTGTCCCTCTCTCTGTGTGCCCCACTTCTTTAGTGCTGGGTAGGGCTGAGCTCCCAAATGAGCCGGCGCATGGCTGCACGCCGAGGGTTGCCGCATTTGCATTGGCATCTTCCAGGATCTGCAACCTGGACGCTGCCAGCCCTTGGGATGCATCATCTTGACTATTCACAGGCCTCTCGCTTTCAAGAGCCAGTGGGGCTGATGGATGAGATGGCCTCTCCCAGGGGCTCTGCCTGCCTGTGCAGCAATTTTGCAAGTCTAGCAAGAACTGGCTTTCATTTCAGGCACGTCTCAAGGATGGAGACTTTTAGAGGAGAAAGCAAATGTGCAAAGGAGAAAAGATTCCATGACTACAGATAATAAATAGAGTGTAAAATAAGTTTTACCTGCTTCCTTTACAACACTCCCCGCTCCCAGTCTGCCACCATGAAATCTGTGCCTGCTTAGTGGAATTGAGTGACAATAAACAGATTTTATAATAAATAAAATATAGGACGGGGGTTGATTTCTTTATAATATCCGCCTTGTGGTCGCTGTTGCAAATAGAGGGTTCATAAATCAATAGTTTCATCAAAATAGGGCAAAGTTATATCCACAACAAATATGAGATACACATGCTTACCCCCACAGAAGCTGTGTCAGTCAGGTCCAAACTGTGCCCTTGTGTGGACATGAAAAAGCACAGCTGCTTTTTCAGTCTACTCAATGATCTGGAATCTTCCATCCAGGACAACTATTACCCCAGAAGGAAAATTCCTCAAGAAGCTTGGGTATACCCATTAACAAGAAGAAAGTATATTTGTATTGACTTATTTTTACTTATTTATTGTTATTATTTTATTGAAGTAACATTGGTTTATCACACAGTGTATGGTTTAGGGGGTACAGGTTCACACCTCATCAGATGTACATTTCCACACACCCCCCACGAAGTCATCCATAGTCCTCTACCATTAGTCTACATTAACCAATCACAAACGGTCTTTCACATTATAAAAGGTTGACACATAATGTCATTCTCACATGCAAATTGAAAACTACATCAGACACTTTGTGATATATTTAGAAACTGCCTTTTTCTCTTTCTAGATGTCTCAGCTATGCAAAAAAGCCAAAACATGGTGTTTATACACACACACACACACACACACACACACACACACACACACATATATTTTCAATCTCACAAATAAGTGTGTGTGCATGTTTATATGTATGTCCTGCTTTTCTCACAGCTGATCATCCTCTCTATTTCAAAACACAATTATTTCTAATAGAGTACCCATGCCTTTTGTCTATAATTAACTTGTATTCATCAGGATAATTGAATGAGGTTATTAAATGAGGTGATATATGTAAATTCTTAGAAGACCACCTGGAGCGTAGCAGGAGAGCAGTAAAGACTCTTCATTATTATGTGTCCTTGGACCATTTGATCTGTACAGCTCACTAAAGCACGCATTGAGCATCTACTAACTTCACAAACAAGGAATCGGGGGAAAAGCCGCTAGTTTTCTTTGGAAGTTTAAAATCTAGAAGCAAGAAAAACAAAAACATGATCCCTCTGTCTAGTCAGTGTGGTAAGATGTGACCTTGAGAAAAGATGTGTATTGATACTCAGTGTAATTTTGCTCCAGGCCTCCTTCCGTGAGGTCCCCTCACAAGGGCAGATTCACCCTGATTTAAATGTTGTCAGTCCAGGGCCCCCCTGGTGGTCAGGGGTTAAAGACTCAGCGCTATCAAGCTATCAGCAGTCACTGTGGCCTGAGTTCGATCCTCAGCCAGGGAGCTGACCCACATGGCATAGCGACCTTTCCCGTCTCACTCACGGCTCCCCTCAGCAGTGTATTTCAGTAGATGTGCTTGTTCTGCTCCCCACTCTGCCTCTGAAGAACCCTTTCACCCCCGCACCTCTGGCCTACACACCAGCTCTTGTATGCATAAATAAATAAAAATAAATCTTTAAAAAAATTAAAAAATAACTGTGGTCAGTCCAGGCACTTCTTCCACAGAAGAGCAACAGACCAGTAATTTGTACTGACTTCCTGCCACACTTGCTGACCGCCCCTTCACTCTCCCCCTGCCATGTCTATTGCCTTCTAGACGGCTCTCTGACCCACATGGCGTAGCAGACCTTTCCCGTCTCACTCACGGCTCCCCTCAGCAGTGTATTTCAGTAGATGTGCTTGTTCTGCTCCCCACTCTGCCTCTGAAGAATCCTCTCACCCCCTCACCTCTGGCCTACACACCAGCTCTTGTATGCATAAATAAATAAAAATAAATATTTAAAAAAATTAAAAAATAACTGTGGTCAGTTCAGGCACTTCCTCCACAGAAGAGCAACAGACCAGTAATTTGTACTGACTTCCTGCCACACTTGCTGACCGCCCCTTCGCTGTCCCCCTGCCACGTCTGTTGCCTTCTAGATGGCTCTCTGAGTCCACAAAGCTTTCGTTGAGCAGCCGGCCCCTCTCTCCACTCTCACATCTAACAGAGACATAAGAAACGTCATTATGTTGATAAGTCATAGTGTTGGTATTTTAACTTTCCATCACTTCCCTGATTCCAACAGACATCACATCCACCCATTTTAGGAACATTTTCTACTCTAGTCAACTGGAACCACACCACTTCAGAACATTTTTCCATTTTTAAATACCTAAAGGTCAACCTTTTGGTCTCTGACCTTGTCTCTCCCTCCTGAGAGCTTGTTCTCGACCATATTTCCACCACATCTGGTATTAGGCTTCACTGGGTCCTCCAAGTCTCTGAACATTCCCCTTCCATATAAAAAGGTTCTTAGGGCCTCCCCGGTGGTGCAGTGGTTAGGCGCTGCACTGGGAGCCGTCGGCAGCGTTGACATGAGTTTGACACCTGGCCGGGGAGATCCCCACATGGCGCAACAGACCTCTCCTGCCTCACCCGCTGCCCCCCTCAGCAGTGTGTTTCTGTCGATCTGCCTGTTCTGCTCCCCACTCTGTCTCTGGTGAACCCTCTCGCCGCCCCACACCTCTGGTCTGTACCCCAGCTTGTATGCATAAATAAATATTTTAAAAAATAGATAAATAAAAAGGTTCTTACCCTTCTCTAGTTTCCTTTAGCCCAAATGCAGCCAGACCCTTTGGTACGTCTCTGAGGAATCCATGTCCCTGTGCTGCGTTTTTCTACACGCCCGGTGCGGTGTGGCCCTCAAGAAGGTGAGACGTCAGGTTGGCCTGGATTGTTACAGCTTCGTACTCTGAAGCCCCCGACTGACAGCAGCGTGGGGAGGGTGCCTTTGAGTTATGTCTGGTCAGGGTCTCCTGTTTTCTTATGTACTGCATGTTGGTGCCTCTCCAAAACCCTATGTTGAAGTCCTAAGCTCAGCGGGATGGTATTTGAAAGTGGGACTTCAGGGAAGTAATTAGGTTTAGATGAAGAGGTGACAGGGAGCCCACAAGTGGATTTGCATTCATGGAAGAGGAAGACACCAAAGTGTCTTCTCTGGTCTCCCCCTTTTCCCCCTCCATCTTCTCCTTCCTCCCTCCATACCTTTCCCCCTCCTTCTCCTTCTGTGTCACATGTGGACACAAACAGAAGATGGCTGTCTGCAAGCCAGCAAGAAGGCCCTCAAACGCTTATCTGCCAGCAGCCTAATTTCAGACTTTCCAGCCCCCAGAACTGTAAGAGTGTTTGTCAGCTTGCTTGCTTGTTTAAGCCACCTAGCTTATGGCATTTGTCTAAAACAGCCCAAACTGACTAAGACAGTGTTCAGCTCAAATTTTATCCAATCTTCTCAAGACCTCTACTTCAACCACATTTTTTAAAATAGAAGATTTTTGCTTCATTCTTTTAAGATCAGGATTTGGGAATGACCTTTTAAGGTCAGGTTATCTGGTTCATCTCATTCTTTATATTCTAGGAAAATGAGAATTTGTAATATTGTCTATAAGTTGATGACAGTAGACTCTGCCTTCTAGACTATACTTTGTTGCATCTGTATATCTCTGCTGCTATGCCCCAAAGTAGACACCCGACAATCTCTTAAAACCCCATGACCTTGTATCTTCTTCAATAGTCTTTCTACCATGCCATGTGACCCACCTCTAGATGTCATTCTATTCTGGATACTGAAGAACCAGATTGGGTAGTGGAAATTATTTTCTGATATATTCAGGGACATTACAGTTTAAGAGGCAAATGCAAATGTATTGACTTGAAATGTGTCTTTTTTCTATTAAGTAACTATGGGATGATAAACATCATATACTAACATACACTAATGTTTTTCAGATGTAAGGAACCATTATACATCAATGGACACTTGCTTTGGGATCAGGATACTGCCTTCTAGTTCTAAGACACAACTCTGCCATTAATTGCTTCTACTCCTCAAGCAACTACTCAATCAGATGGAGATTATGGGAGCTGGAACAGAAGATCTGAGAATTTTCTTTCAAACTAAAAATATCTGAATTTGATACGCTTAGCATTTTAAACATTTTTGGAGTATATGCTGTATGTTCTACACTGTAGTGAGTCCTGTGGAAAAAGTGTAAAAATGTAAAAGACTCAAGAGTCATAATTCCTGCTTGTGTGGGTAGAAACAGAGTTGACTGAAGCACAATCATTCTGGTTCCAACTCTTCACTAACTTGTTGCATGTCAGCGGGTAGGATACTCCCTTTTCTCGATACCACCTCAGTTTCCCTTGTGTAAAATGAGGATAATGAACAGATGATCTCCAATTCCTCTCTGAGTTCTGTGATGCTATTGTCTAGTTACAGGGGAAAAGATTAAGACATCAATTAATTCAAGAATAAAACACAGTGGAACAAAATTATCCCCCGCAATCATGGAGCTGTGTCTGGTGAGGATACAGATGTTGAGTAATTTATGCAGCCACCTCCTTTAGAATGCTTGCCTGAACTCTGCGGGAGCTGAGCCAACTCTTCAGTGCTCTTCACTCAATGACTTGTCAGTTCCTCTTTTAATAGTAACATTGCACCCTCAATGAAGTGCTAAGGCATTTTTTACTTGCAAGATGAAAAGAGATGGTCATAGAACTGGCACAGCTCTGGGCTGCAGACATCCTTCCAAATCTCTTTTCTTTGAGGAGCCAAATGATTCATTCAGGAAATGTATGAGTGCCCAGTACAGAGGAAATTAGGAAGATTATCTCCCCTAACCTCCCTCCATTTCCCCCATTCTCTTGATGTTTGCATTTTGGTAGCTCTCAAAAGGTTTATTATCCAGTTCCTCAAATTTTCTTTCAGGAGTAGGGAGCACGAAATCAAAGCAATGAATAGAAGCACATCTTCACTGGGAATATATGGAAAATATACTGTGCAAAGATAGTTGTTGATAGAAAAGCTCCACCCTCTGCCTTGAAAACCTCGTCACTTTTCTGACATATGTCCAGTAGCTTCCTGTGGCATTGGGTTTTGGGGCCAAATGCTCAGCTTCAAAAGCTTCAATGACCTCACTTCCCTTGTCTTTCCTCTTGTTCCTGCCTTCTCATCTCTCTGCCGCCAACCCCTACATTCTTCCAGCAGATCTTTATTGAATGTCTAAGAGACAACATGGTGAGATGGAAATGGCACTGGATTAGGAGGGGGGTGAGTGGAGTTCACATTCTGGATCCAGCTCTGTTAACTGTGTCACTACTGCAGAGCTTTCATCTCTCTGTGTAGAATATGTCATTACTTTGTCCACAATCAGTCAACCTTGTACAACCAGTAACAACACTAATTGCCCAAAAGCTCTATGAAGACAGACATCCTAGCTCCTTTACCTTTATGTTCTTAGCCTCTATCAAATGTCTTACAGAAGGTATCCATTACAAATTTGCAAAATGAATCATTTAATGGCTAAGACTTCCCACCCTGCTAAAATTTAGATGGCTGAGAATTTATTAGAGAAGGGCACATTTGGCATTAAATGGAAAGAATTTCTCCATGATAGCAATTACAGCAACACACACACATACACACACACACACACACACACACACACACACACACACACACACACACGGTTCATCTAGGCACTCAATTAACTGTCCTTATCATCCTATGACCTTTGCCCACCTCCTAATTTACTTTAAATACTTTTTTTCTTCACAATAATCTACCCTTACTAATAATTATTTTCTATGATTTCACATAGGCATGTAAGAAGGGTGAACACAAGCATAATGTTCAATTACCTGGGATTCATTTCCACTCAGGGTTGAGTATAGGAGGAGCAAAGCAATAGTGATTGTAGAAAACATGAAAAGAAATCTAGCAAAAGGGAGACTATGAATGTCAACTGAGCCACTTCTCATTCTAGAGATTAAACCATCTTAACACATGATGTTACTGATAAGAGGCCAAAACAATGTTCCATCCCAGTTGTCAGGAAATCAAGGTAAACTACAGTAGTCCAACAACCTCATCATCACCAAGACACAGATTGTCTCAGACACAACATAAGGTGCTGCCTCACTATGTCCCATAAGCATTGGTCTTAAAATCACACAGATCTTGGTCAAAACTCAGCCTTGCCATTTTCTCAAATAGTGAGATTTTCCAAATTTCTGGAAAATCACAAGATTTTTCTGAGCTTGAGCTTCCTCATGATTCCTTAGGAGTGGAAGATCATATCTAATAGTACATTTAATTGATGGGATGCTAGGATAAGTCAAGGTGGAAGATAGAAAGGATATTTCTTTAGTTAAACTCTACTGTCTTTTACGTGTTCATGATTATTGTGGCTTTGGAACCATGGTCTTACTTCCAGCACAGCAATTGGGGAGACCAGCTGCAGACTCATGGAAAGTCAGGTTGAAATGCAAGAAAACGTCGCAGGAGATGACGTGAGGCTGTGGTACATTAAGTGCTACATGAATGGACAAAATCTATCAAGCTGTGTTTTCAGAACTTACTGCTGTGTTAGGCTCTCGGGGAGCCATAGTTGCTTTAAGGAGCTGCCTAGGGGTCCATAAAATGTTTAAGAGCTTGGTCCAGTCCCACACAGAGAGCTTTCAAAGTTTAAATGGGCTTTATCCCAACCTCAGGTTTCTGTTGAACATCTATGCAAGGATCCAGTTTAGGGTCTTTAGGAGATTAAGGAGTCTCCAGGGGCATCCCTACTAGTCCCACAATCTTGGTAGAGAAAAAATACTCTGGCTCCATTTCAAAATTAAAGAGACAGATGCTCCAAAATGATCTTCCACTGACATACAAGCAGGTTGGATATCCAGGCAGGATGCCAATACATCTCTTATTTGGGAATTGAGTGCTTGGACATCATCCTAACTTCCTGCGAGAGGATTGCACAGCTTGATCCTTTGCAGAAAAGAAACCATAAGCACATAATTGACATTGCTGAATGAGACTGACAAAGACATAGCTCTAACAGTGATATATTCATAAAAGTTATTTACGGGGAGCTACTGTAGGCCACAAACCGTGCTAATCCCCCTTGATACAACATTGCTGACAAGACTGGGCAAGCGCTGTGTGAACTAGGTACTCTATTTGCCATACTTGAGAGGCAGTCACAGACCCAAAGAGAATATATGACTTGCCACAGTGGCTTGACCAGTAATAGAGACCAGACTCCATCCCATGTCTTTGTAATAGTTTTATCGTCATTACAGTACAGATGCAATTAATAATGTTCTGAAAGACAAGAAAAACAATTAGTTGAATAAACCCTATGCTCACAACATCACGTTTTAATCCTTATAACAATTCCCTTCTCTAAGGACTGTCACCCCCATTTTAGAGAGGAGGAAAATGGACCCTGAGTTTTTGTAAGGTAAAGTAGCTAGTGAGTAGTGTCTCACTCCCAATCCTTTGCACTATTCTGCACTGCCATTCAAAGAGAAAACCGAATTTACAGTCCCCTAGACAAGAACTTCGTCACTTCCATCAAGAGAAGCTTGGGTTTGTCTGGTGGTGGGTGGGAGGAGGAGTGTCTGGGCGTGTCTGGGGAAAGGGCATGCAGTGAGGAATTTCCTCTGCCCAGAAGGCCCCCACCATTGGGTTTGATGACGATATTTGCCCAGATGGTCTGAGTATATGGAATCGCCCTGCCTTTCCCTTCTGTGGTTTCAGAACTCACGGCCCAAGGCGGGTAGATGATCCTCAGATGTGAAGAATGAAGCATGGGCTTAAGTGTCCATTTCAGAGGAGGACTCACAAACCAGGGGCTTGTAGCCAGTCCCAGCCAATAGACAGATGGGTTTTATTTTATCTAGACAATGTGTGGACAAAAATGGAACTGGTTAACAACTTCCAAAAGTCAAGAGATTTCACAAGGAAATCTAGAGGCTGAGTGTCTTTTGAAATAAAAAAAAAAAACCCTCAAAAAATCTGGTGGCTCTAGACTGGCACCTCAAGAATGGTATGGTCAGGACCCTGGCAAAGGATGGACTTTCCTGCTTGCTGCAGTGTGTGACCGTGTGGACATTTTAATTTGCCTCTCTTACTCCTGATCCAGCTTTGCTAGGAAAATCTAGATATGTCACTAAATCTAAATAGAAGACGATTAATGACACCAGTACTTCCCAAACTATTGTTGAGCCATTGGTAGCTTTCTGTAAATAAAACTTGCCCTTGGAACTCAAGGGTACTATAGTTAAGGCTGGAGAGGGAGGGAGGAGAGGGCTGGAGGCCACCATCCTCATCCCACTTCTGGAAATAACTCGTAGAACCCCAGGTTCTAATCTTTACAGATTTCAAAACTCTAGACTGGTTGATTGTAAGGCAGGCCCTGAGTTTAGAGTGCAAGCCTAGAGAGATTCTTCCTCCCTGGAACCTTCATACTGATTATTCATTGGCTTTTCTCTCTCTCTCTCTTTTTTCTGTTCCTTTTTTAAAATTTCTTTTCTTGAAAGGCCCTAACTTGATGGGTGATGGGCTCAACACCCAATAATATTATCCAGTTTTTAAAAATCAAGCTAGAGTTTATGTGCAGAAAAAAAAAATCATCATTTACTTTATAGTTCTTTGAGTTTTAAAGGATGTATACAGGCAGTTGAATATCATCACCATCAAGACATAGCAGCATTCCATTGCTCTACCCCCAGACTCCCCATGCCTGCTTATAATAAATTCCCAGTCCTTGGCAATCACTGACTAGATAGTTTTGCCTTTGCAAGAATATAATGGCATCCACTTAAATGGGATGATACAGTGTATAGACTTTTGAAGATAGCTTCTCCATTTAGAAAAATGCATTCTGAGATTTATCTACAGGGTCAGAAGGAGCTCTTTCTTTGAGTTGAGTAGGGCTCCTGTGTGTGGTTATGCCTCCACTTTCTCATCTACGTGCCAGCTGGTGGCCCAGGTTCTTTGCAGCTTTTGGAGCTCAGGAACGAAGACATTATGAGCATCTACACACAGGTTTTTGTGTGAACATGAATTTGCACTGCACTTGTGTACTTGCCTACAAGTAGGATTGACAGATCGCATGTGCGTTACATGGTTGGCTTCCTAAGAAACTATCAAAATACTTTAAAAATGGAATGCACCACTTTGCTTTCATTTCATCGGTGTTTGAGAGGTTCTGCTTCTCCGTATCCTGGCACCTTTGTTCTTGTCACTGTCTGTTTTTTGTGTTTGTCTTGCCACTTAATAACTATGTAATTGTATCTCATTGTGGTTTTATTGTCCGTATTTCCTTAATGATTAGAGATGTTAAACACTTTTTATGTACTTATTTGCCATCTGTGTATCTACTGAGAAAAAATGTCTATTCAAATCTTTTGCCCATTTGGTTTGTTTCTTTTATCATTATGGCTTTGAGAGTTCTTTATATATTCCAGTCTTACATTAGATAAGGTATGGGATTTGCAAAAACTATCTCATAATCTATGGCCCTTTTCATCCTCTTACAGTATGTTTAGAAGAGCGGAAGCTCTTCATTTTGATGAGGTTCAGTTTATCATAGCTTTTAAAAGATCTGTGCTTCTGATGTCATACTGAAGAAATATTTGCTTAAGTCTTAGTCCATAAAGATTTTCTTTTAAGTTTTCTCCTGGAAATGTTATAGTTTTAAATTTTGCATTTGGGTTTATGATTCATTTTGAATTAATTTGTGTATAGCGTATGAGTAATGAATAGAGACTTCCTTTTGCACATAGAAATATAAATGCTCCAGTTCCAAAGACTGTTTTTCCTCCATTGAATTGCCTTTGTACATTTGTTAAAAAACAGTTTTAGCATATAAACATAGCAATAATACTTTGAAATGAAGTTTGCTACTAAACCTTAGAAATTATATAGATTTCCCTGTGCAGCAGAGAAAATAAATCAGAAAAGGATGACTTATGAAACCTGAAACTTGCTGTGGTCTCTAATAGTGAGGAAGCAGGAGATTATATTGACAAGAACAGGCAGGCCTTCATGATGGCCAAAGGGTTAAGTCTCAGCGCTGACAAGTTACCTCCAGCCACTGCAACCTGAGTTCAATCCTGGCCAGGGAGCTGACCCACATGGCACAGCAGACCTCTCATGTCTCCCCGCTGCTGCCATCAGCAGCGTGTTTTAGTAGATCTGCCTGTTCTGCTCTCCACTCTGTTTCTGGGGAATCCTCTTACCCACCCCCCCACCTCTGGTCTACATCCCAGTTCTTGTATGCATAAATAAATAAAAATAAATTTTAAAAAATAGGCAGAGCCTTACCTAGGCATTAGAAGATTGGGATCAGAGTACCGGTTTGCCACTAAATTGAAGAACTCTTGCCAGTTACTAAAATGATAATTTGCTACAACATTGAGAAAAACAATGTACACAGTCTAGCGTAGTGCCAGAGCTATAGTAAGTGTACAAAACCATTTATAGTGTGTTGACTCTTTAACTGTGATCTCTACAATCCATGCTGGGTTTTAAATTAGGAATCTAAGGTGCACGGGAATTAAGAGACCTAATTCTACTCCATAATCTGACGCTGACTACCTGTGCGGCTAAGCAGTAAAGCACAACTTTCTGAACCTCGGTCTCCTTACACACAAAAGGGGATAATTATGCCCTACCTGTCAACCACGAAGGGACTCCTGAAGATTAAATGAAATCTCTTTGTGAATGTATTTTAAGGCTGCATATTGTGTTGTGGGAATATAAAAGGCCTTTATGATTATCTGGCTGCATGACAAGCAGGATGCAGAAAGGTGTTTAAAATAGCGCAGGTAATCGTGTGTCTTACCGTTTGAAAAGTTTTAACTAAGTAATTTCTAATCAACTTAGGAAGAAGAGCTCTAGATGGCAAGTAGACTGTCAATATCTCTGCCAAATCAGTGGCAGAAGGTCTGGCCTGCATGTGGAACAAGGAATGAGACGTGGGGTGGGAAGCAAGATATTGTTATAAGATAAACTGAGGCTAATTAAAATTATTCAACTTTATTTGGACAAACACCCAGGTGAGTAGGGAACCTCAAAGAAATGATCAGGAGCACCCCCCCACGCCCCCAGCAGGAACTTGAGAAAAGACTTTACAGAGGAGATGGAAGAAAAGCAAGGACATTGTTTGATGGGCTGTAGCTTAAAGAGGCTGCCTTAACGGGAAAACCCAGTGGCTGTTTGTGAGGGGTTGTCCGTGGTTTTCCATTTCTTAATCTTGAAGTATTTAGAGGCTGAGGTTGTGGCCTCAGAGTCACCTCAGCCTAATGGCCTCCTTGTTTAATTAATGGAATAGTATGAAGACATTATCCAGAAGCCAAAGGTCCAGATGAACTCACGAAAGACAAGAGTAAGGCTAATCATAGGTTGGAAAAGGATGTCACCATGAGAAGTCAAGGTGAGCAGAGAAAACCAATAATATGGATTCGTGTTGAGTGTTTGCTGGGCAGCAGATGCTGTGCTAAGTGCTTGACACTTGCAACTGATTCAAGCTTCCCAACAATCGGACAAGAAGAGTAACACTGTTCACTCTGCCTCAACAGTGACAGATGAGTAAAGAGAAGGGAGGTGACCCCTGGAAGTCTTCATCAGCCCTTGAGGGCTCCCTTCTCTGTCCTGCTCTGTGTGCCTCTCCTCCAATATTGTTCCACTTGACTCCTTGCCCTTGGGCTTCCTGTTGTGTCCAAAACAAAAGGAGAAGGCCTTTGGAGCCCCAGGGGGAGGATTTCTTCCCAGCTCCCCTCCCTCTGCCCCCCTCCCTCAGCCTAAAGTCACAGTTTCTCTTCTCTCTGAACAATTCTCCTTACTGCCAGGTAAATGCTCCCTCTCCTTTCTCATAGCTTTCAGGGTGGTAAAGGAACTCAGTCAATTCTGACCCTGGGACACTGCCCAATCCCAGCTCGCTAACTTGCTCCTAGCCCACACTTCGTAAATAGTTTTTACATCAATTGAGATAGCCAATTTCTGTATGTCCTCTCTTCCTGCCAAGACCCTGGAAGATAGAAAGTGATTTGTCCAAGGTGATCCCTCTGGTGAAAGGAGAATTTAGACCCATGAATACAACACCAGGGGCTCTACTGACTGGCAGAGAAAGTCAGCCGGGGTGCGGGTTCACAGGGGGTTGGGAGGGGAGTTTTTTTTCAGACTTTAAACAACTCTTTTTTTTAAAAAAAAGATTTATTTATTTATGCATACAAGAACTGGGGTGTAGGTCAGAGGTGTGGGGGCAGGTGAGAGGATTCCCCAGAGACAGATTGGGGAGCAGAACAGGCAGATTGACTGAAATACACTGCTGAGGGGAGCAGCGAGGAGACAGGAGAGGTCTGCTGCACCATGTGGGAAGCTCCCTGGCCGGGGATCAAACTCGTGCTGCAGTGGCTGCGGATAGGTTCACAGGCTGAGACTTAACCTGTTGTGCCACTAGGCAGGCTCTTAATAACTCTTAATGTTGACTATGATGAAGGTACTACTTTAGGTGCTGAGCAGAAAAATATCAGCAAAATTTTGCTCCGACAGACAGACCATTTCAATGAGTAGATCATAGGAGAGGATGTTATCTGGAAGGAGATTAAATAATGTGGTGGCAGGAGGATGCTTAGAGGGCAGGTGACTCTCATGACCTGACTTAGTGACACCCTACGCCCCATGCACAAGGGCCTCTGAACTCAAAGCTCTGCTTAGAGAAAACTAACTCATTTACTATAGTATGGTTTTTCTTAAGTCATGACAAACGTGTTCATTTTAAGAGCATCAAAATCTGTGGGTCTCCCCGGTGGCCTAGGGGTTAAGTATCAGCGCTATCACCGCTATGGGCTGAGTTGGAGACCTGCCAGGGAGCCAACCCACATGGCGCAGCAGACCTCTCCTGTCACTTTCGCAGCTCCCCACAGCAATGTATTGCAATAGATCCTCCTTTTCTGCAACCCACTCTGTCTCTGGTGAATCCTACACCCCAGTTCTTCTATGCAAAAAAAAAATAAGAGCATCAAAATCCCCCCAAATTATACTAAACAACATAAACATTTTATGAACATTTAAATGTGCTTCAATCTAACCATCTTACACCGGTGAGAATGGCTCACGTTAAAAAAAACAGGCAACAAAAAATGCTGGTGAGGATGCGGAGAAAAAGGAACTCTCCTACACTGCTGGTGGAAAAGCAAACTGGTCCAACCACTACGGAAAGCTGTATGGTGGTTCCTCAAACTGTTAAAAATGGAGCTTCTATTCGACCCAGCAATGCCACTTCTGGGAAACTACCCAAAAGACACAAAAACATTAATCCAAAAGGACACATGCACCCCTATGTTTATTGCAGCATTGTTTACAATAGCTAAGACATGGAAACAACCCAGATGCCCAAAAATAGATGACTGGATCAAGAAGATGTGGCACATACACACAATGGAATACTACTCAGCAATCAAAAAAGATAAACTCATGCAATTCACAGCAACATGGATGGAGCTGGAAGGGATCATGCTCAGTGAAATAAGTCAAAAGGCAAAAGAAAAATATCAAATTGTCTCACTTGTAGGAGGAACACAGGGGAACCAAAAAGGCATCAGGAGGAGAAAACAATAACAAAACAAAAACAAAAACAAAAACTAGCAGGCAACTAGAAATGAGAGATATTCAGAGAGGGAGGGGAAGGATAAGGGTTCAAAACGGGGGAGAAAAGAGCACAAGGGACTATGGTGACGGTTCATGGTGAATTGGTGGTGGGTAACCCATTGGGGAATACACAATAATGTAAAAGATTATATATATATATAAATTTGTTTATTTTTTAAAAAAATACATAAAAAATATCCTTCAATCTAGATGATGACCCAGGACACTATGCTTTTAGAAGATAGGGGATCCTTTGCACTGGCTCTTTACCCCTCATTGTAGAAGTCACTGTACACTGCCAGCAAAATTGCAACTTTTTCATCTCAGTATTTAGCATATGATTTAATTTGACAGGAGCCCAACATAAGCCCAGCTTCTGTTCCAGAGCCCAACTCTGGAACATAACCTCAGAGTTAGAGGAATTTTGCCAGTATTTGAGGAAAATTTCCATGAAGCAGTGGCCACCTCAGGCAAATGGCTCCAGTCAGGATAAATCATAGGTCACCCAAGCATCTTCCAGTAACTGTCTGGTGGCCTTTTGCTCTCCACGACAGGTCATCAGTGGTGCCCACACTGCAGGCCCAAGGGTGAGCCATCCCCTGAGGCCCAGTCACTGCCCATGTTTCTTATTCTGTAGAAAACAGAAACAGCTCAGTGGTTCACCATCAGCTTTCCCTGTGTTTAGTCCTTCACACACCCCTTGATTCATTTATTCACCAAATATTTATGAAGTGCTTTCCACAATTCGGGTTCTGGAATAACTTTGGGTGGTTCTGGCTGTGCTGAGCTTAAATTTGAGATTATATGTGATATTTTTTTCCAATGCTGGGACTGTAGACTTGGTTCTGGAAAAATATATGTCATCTGGCCCAAGCACTGGGAGCATTTCAGACTGAACACATTTTCACCCAGGCAGCACGTCTGTCTCTGTTTTCTCTGGTATTCTTAATACTGACCTGTCAAATTTGTCAGGCCAACAGTAGAAGGAGGCAATTTTTATATCTTTCTGTGGTAGCAAGACTAGTTTTTCAGTAACTTATTTTTTTTATTTTTTAAAAGGATTTTATTTACTTTTTATGCATACAAGAACTGGAGTGTAGGTCAAAGGTGCGGGGGGTAAGAGGATCCAGAGACAGAGTGGGGAGCAGAACAGGCATACCGACTGAAATACACTGATGAGGGGAGCAGTAGGCCAGACAGGAGAGGTCTGCTGCGCCATGTGGGTCAGTTCCCTGGCCAGGATCGAACTTGTGCTGCAGTGGCTGCAGATAGCTTCATAGTGCTGAGACTTGCCCCTCGCACCACCAGGGAGGCCCCCAGTAACTTTTAGATGAAAGACTATTTAAATTTCTGTTTGAAAGAATGTTACAGGGTCGCATAGGCTGGAGCTAACTCCACTGTTAAGAAATACACAATATATTAAAATAGTCTCTTTGCTTCCTGGATGTGGCAGGTAGAATAAGGGTCCCCCAGGGATGTTCATGTCCTCATCCCAGGCTCTGTGGATGTGTTATGTTACATGACAAGGGAAGAAATTAAGGTTACAGATAGATTTAAGGTTGCTAATCCTCTGCTCTTAAGTTGGGGAGGTTATTCTCAACTAGTTGGTGGCCCAATGCAATCCCGAGAGAGTCCTTTTTAAGAGAAAGGAGTCAGGATGTTGGTGTGATGCAATGTGACAGAGATTTGAGCCTTTCTGGCTTTGATGATGGACGTGAGTCACAAGCCTATGAGTGTAGGTCTAATCTAGAAGCAAGGAAAGGATTCTCCTCTGGTGCCTCCTAAAGGAAAATAGCCCTTCATATTTCATTTAGCTTTCTTTCACTTCAGTGATGCCCATTTAAGACTTCTCCTGCCTTCCTCTGAGTAAATCCTTGAGGAAATGTATTAAGAATAAATTTGTGTTGTCTTCAGTAACAAACTTTGTGGTTATCTGCTACAGGAGCAACAGAAAATGAATAAAGTAGTTTACTGAACATTTTTTAATCATAAATGTTTGTTAAGATATAACATTAATATATATCTATAACATTAATATACTAACAAACATATTCTATTAAAATGTTCATTTGCTTTGATTCCTTTATTCTATGAAGGTGAGAGATCACTTTGTGAGGTGTTAACACAACCTTGCATTATTTGAATATTAATTATTTGACCATCCTCCCAAGACAAGGCTGCATTCATTCAATTTGATATTTTGTCCAGTAATTTTCCATCTACGTCCATGAAATCTGTCTCTGTCTGTACTCTGACTTATACTTCTCTGTCCATAATGTATTCTTCACAGACTCTGTTCATGTCAGTGAAGTGAATGAACAGTGAGGCGTTGGCTCGCATCGATGTCCCAACCCTGTCCTCGTTACACAGCTCTCCATGTCTCTGGCCCACCTCTACACCACAATATTCCCCCATCTAACCAAGGGAAAGATAATATTACCTAACTTTTAGGATTGTGCGATGAAAGACGACGGTCTAGCTTTCAGCATCATTTCTGGAACTCAAAAATGCTCGATATCTATCTTTCAGAGTATTAATATTATTAGTACAAGAAGAAATTAAAAGATGCTTTCTGTTGTTATATTGTTGGACCCAATATGTTGCTCATGTTCTATTGGCCTAATCTCTGTTTGAAATTTCCCCTTTGAATTTAGGATAGAAGTTTGGCTATTGATGCTTTGTATACTGCCTAGTTGTACATTAAAGGGAAAATTTGCTGAAACCCTTTTCTCAAGGGAACATTCTATCTTTTTTAGAAGTAGTCATCTTTCAAGTTTTCTGAATTTCCCATCTTGGGGGTAAGTAAAGGGATATTCCTTTACTGTTTGATAAAATTGACCTGAACTTATAAAACTGATGCCAAAGTTATTACTTTGAAATAATCTCCTGGCCTAGTGTCATCTTCATGGCTCTTGATTTTTGAAAGCTGGGATGCAGAAAAAAATTATTATAACCATGTGATCCCTGGTTTAGTAAACAAGCCCATTGGTAATAAAGGAGGAGACCATTCTTTACTCTCCATAAAGCATATCAATAAGGATTAGATTCTCCTTCAAGGCACAGAAAATAGCAAAGTCCAAAATGACTATTCCAGGTTTTATGTATCAATTCCACGATAGCAGGTCCAGGCTTCTCTCTGCTTTGCTTACAATGTGGTTTGCCTCATGATTCAGCAAGGCTGATTGAGCTTCAGCCATCAAGGAGAAAACTCATCATTCCTTTTAAGAAGAATCTCCCAAAGTGACACAAAATTTTTCACCTGTATTTCAATGGAAAGAGCTATGCTACATGGCCATAATTTACTTAAAGGGAGGCAGGAAAATTCAGTCTTTTGCCAACATGGCAAGATGACCAGCTAGTAGTAAATGTTATGTAACCAAAGAGCCACTTAGAAAGGTTTTTAAACGGTGCCTAATATAGCCTTCCATACTTACTACATCTAAGTCTTTAGGACTAGCCTACACCAACAATTGGCATTTGCTCAAAATCAGAAAGAATGGATTTAACTATTCACATTCCATGTATTCTCTTCTTTTAAAAGAAATTTTAAAATATTGCATGCAATTTATTTCAAAAATAAGGATATTGTAATTCTGGGAGTCTAAGATGGTACGCAAAGCAAAACAGTTTTCTTTTTTCCTGTTCAGATTCACAGACCCCAATTCCATGCCATGTCCTTTTTGAATATTTTTTATATTCACCCTGAAATGTTTCAGCCCAAAACCATCCTGTTCTGGAATACTTTTTTCCCTTGTGTATATCTTTCATTATTTTTCTAATTTCCTGATCAATTGATCATTGGTCTATTCAAATTTTCTCCTTTTTAAAATTTTCACCACTTTAATAAATGTGTTAGGCAGTTTCATGGAGCATACACTTTTTGCTATAATCTTTGCATCCTTAATATCCTATAATGTCGATCTTTGTCATTAGTCAGGTTAGCAAGATAGTTATCTATTTTTGTAATTATCTTTAAGAAACTGGTATCTTTATCCATAGTTTTTGTTTTTACTTTGTTTTTTGTTAAAACACACATTGGAGATTATTCTATATTGGCATATGCAAATCTAACTCATTGTTTTCCTCATAGATAAATGTTATTTCATTTTAGAGTTGGGATATAATATTTTTTACTAGACTCTGTAACTGTGGAACAAGTTAGAGTTATTTACTAAATCTGTTTATTCTCCCTTTGAGGCAGTCTCATATTTCAGATTCTCTGGTGTTGGAGTATGGTCATGTGATAGAATACAGGCAAATTTACATGAATTGTTTCCTCATTTGGTAAATAGCATATGCATCTGCATTTTCCTCCTTTTTTTTTTTTTTGGAGATCTTGGAAATCCAATATTAAAGATGATCAAGGCCACACAATGTAATAAGGTCTCATCCCTAAATTATTATTTGGTAGAGTTTCCCTGTTCATTGAAATGCCTGTCTTGACTTCACATGAATGAGAAATGAACTTCTATTGTAATTAGTAATTTTGACCTTTGGGTTGATTTCGTTTATCTAATTAAGACAGGATCTCTATAAGTAACACAAATAGAATTATAATGTACGTTCTTTTTATTAGGACTTAGTGAATTTAACTTGCAGACTCAATTTCTAGAGTTGATGTTGCTAGATTAAAATGCATTTTGTTTTGAAGATAATTCTAAATTGCCTTCCTAATAGCCTAAACCAATGTGTACCCTACAAACCTAATATTCAACAATTCTAATCAATATTGAGCACTAGAAAATTATTTGTCCTTTGACAATCTGATTGTGAAAAGTGATAGCTGTGAAAATATTATAAATTTTTCTGGGCCCGCTAGCCCCTGGTCCAGCAGACAAGACAGCAAAGCCATATCCACCAACTCTATCGTGCATGCAGTACTCTGCTGCTTAAAAGTAAAGTCAGTCTTTTCATACCACTAATAAGCAAAGATCCAGTTGAAAAAAATATTAAGCCATGGTTACCCAGTCTTTACATCTCTGCTGTGCATTCTTTAGCAAGGAAAAAAATAAATCCTACAATGCTTCCTTCATCATCAGCATATCTTTAGGTTGGGACAATTCAGAACTAGAAGCCCATCCTGTCAAGAAAGAATACATTCTTGATGCCATTGACTTACTGTTCCTACCTATGTAAACTAAATTCAAATTTGTGTTTATTGGAATAGCTCATACAAAGTAAAATCTGCTTCCTGCATTTGAATCCTCACTTTGATTATCTAATAAACTTTTGGCCTAACTATCATTTAGACTTTATTTTCAGTTAACACAGTTAATAGCTGTTAGATGAGCTGAGCACATCTTCATGCTCATGACTTTCATAAGTTAATTACATTTCTTTTGATGTATGTAAGATGCCCATTTATGTCATTTTTCAGTTTTGCTCTTTAGTTTTGGCCATTTTCTCAGCAATTTATAAGAGATTTTATGCATTAAGAATATGAAACATCTTAATGTTTACAGTTATAAGAATTAACCCCTTTATCATTATCATGTGCTGCAAATAGCTGTCTCTTATTTTTGTGTGCTCATTTTTAGTTTGGATTATAGTTTTGATACAAAGAAATATTTTCGGATTATCATCTAGCCAAATTTATATTATTTTTTTCAAGAATGTTGCATTATATTTTCTCATTAAAGGCCTTATTCAATTATCTAATTATATTCTATATAATTATATTTTCTATATTTCTAATTATAATCACAAATATGTGGTTGTCATATTTAAATTCAAAGACAATGCATCAAAATGATTTTAAGATAAATGTGAATTAGAAGGTATATTTTAATATTTTATTTTTTAGCTAATGACTAATTAGTTGTCCAAACATCCTTTACTAAATATCCTTTCTCTATTGAATTGGAATACTTTCTTTATCATGTGCTTTCAAACATAAGTAGTCTATTGATAGACTCCTTTCTACTTCATGTGTTTAAACAACTTTCTCTCTATTCAAGAATCAGAGCAAAACATTCAAATTTGTCAGGACATAATAACACACCGAAATGTTTGTTAGACTCAGAATCTCTCATGGTGCCTTTCACTACCCAATCCCATTTTTCTACCTACTTCTAAGAAAAAAAATGATATTTTTATTGGATTCATGTCAAGCCTGTAGATTATTAAATTTATACATTAATCAAAAACTGAAAGTCTCACATACTAAGTTTTTTAAAGAAAAACTACCATGCAATTTATGTTTAATACATCAATTCTCCTAAAATTCTATTTGTAATATTTTACTAGATATTTTTGGTTTTATTTTCTAAGCGTACAATCATTTTACACACAAATAATGAAAAGTTCATATTTTTTATCCAATCTTCAAAAATATTTCTTATTGATGTGTGTCTTCATTATTTCTAGGACAAAGTTAAATAATTAAGAGGTAGCTGTCAACTCTGCCTTTTAACAAAGGTAAATTTTCCTTCTGCCAAATATTATCAGGTGATTTTTTCTGAGATTCAATTGTTACTAAATCTGGCAAATATTATTCAGAGATAATGATGTGAAGTCATCCAATCCTTGGGATCAGGTTTAATGATTTTAATTTCTTTTTTATTCTTTATTACTTATGGTCCCTTTTGTTTGGCTTTGAGGAGAGAAAATGTACAAACAAGCATTCACTCTTCAGATTTCCTGAAGTCCACATCCTTTTGTAAATCTTTCTGAAGCATTTTATTATTCCTGACCTCTTTCACAGCAAATAATTAGATGGATAGCTCACAGACTGTTTTGGGATCCCAAACAGGAAGCACATTTGTGTTTAAAGCTGAACTTACCCACATAGTTATGTTTATGTCAACCTGCAAGCAGAGAGTTTCTTAATTATTATTATTGATGACTTGTACAGAGGATTTCCTGTGAAGTCCACATATGTTCTGAATCAATGGCACTGTCTCCTGTTAGTCCCAAAATACCATGACCGAACCCAAATCAGGGAGCCTAGGTAGAGTCTTGCTTCATGGCTAATTAATCTCCTTCAGGTGAAGTGAAGGAACTTCAACAGAGACAAGGCTGAGAGGTGGTGGTTTGGGCAGCAGGAGCCTCAAGCATGTGCTTTCTCCTGGTAGAAGTAGTCAAGAGAGAGACAAATAAGCCCTGTGAACTTTCTGCCTCTCCATGGGAAGGAAATTGGAGGCATTTGGTTCCTCTTACTGGAAGATACCAAGATATCTGGCCCATGACCTCTGCTTGCTTGGGAAGAGGCACACAAAGGCCCATGTGGAGCCTGGGGCTGTCTGAATTTTGAGGGTTGCTGCGATAGAAAGTTAATTTAGGACCTGAAAACCAGAAAAGATGGAGTGCCCAATAAGTCAAGTGTTTGTGCTCAAGGAGATGTGTGGAGTTCAAACAGATCAAGACTGTTTCTGTTTCCAGTGACTTTCCAGTTCATTTGGTGGGGAATAAAAAGGTTCAAGCCAGAGTTTTGTCAAGTATTCACTAAAAAACACTAGAGTAGTCAGAAGTGTATATATGTGAACAAGACACAAGCTATGAATGTGAGAAGATACAGAATAAGCAGGTCTGTGTCAGAATCCAGAGCTAGAAACAAAACAGTGTAAAAAGTACAAGGATTGCAAAGGCAAAAGAATAGTGTAAAAAGGCCACTTGACTCAGTTCTGAGTAATTACATGTTTCACAGAAAATGTGTCACATGGATATCTCGGAGAATGGTAGACGCTGGACTGTCAAGGAAGGATCAAGTAGATTTTAAAGCTAAAAAGAACATGAATAAATAATAAAAGCTATCTTATTATGAGCTTACTATATGCTAGCTACCATTGTAAGCATTTTAACATATATTGATTCACTTCATCCTACCCAAACTGTTGATATGTTGAGTGCAGTTCATCTGCAAGGAGTTCATCATGATTTTGTGTGAAACTTGCAGTGGAGGGATGAATGGTGGAGTTGAGGCAAAGGGGTATGTAGGATTCATATCATGAAAGTTTAGCCAAATATTTGGACACATGAATGACAGTTTAACAACCAATACTGAAGAATATGCATTCAGGGTCAAAGAAAGACAACTAATGCAGATGGATATTTATAAATGCTCTTATTTGGAAAGTGGAAAATAACATTTTTCCTCTCTATTTCATGAGATTATTTTGAGAATCAAAAATATGCCTGTGTATATTAATTTCTTTCATAAACTACCAAGTCCTAAGCTAAAGTTGATTCTCATGAGTTCTCAAGGAGATTCTAGGGCAAGAGAAGTTCATTTTCCTAGTTGTACAATAGCAAGTGTTTTGGGGCAGAATTGTGTTGTGTCTGGGGACACTGAAAAGTTGTTCTTATCCCCAAAAGGTTGGCTGCAGTCTGGACTCCCTATTTGTAAGGAAAGAAAAGTCAAACTCTATTCATGTTTTAGGATCTTCCTTTTTGAAGTGACTTTCCTCCTTCAATCTGAATTTTACTCTTAATTATAAATGCATGGCAGGCAAGCATCCAATGTCTTTCAACTTGCAGCATAAAATCAACACTTACAGAAAAGCTTCCAGCAAGCATTTGTAAGGCTGGCAGACATGTGGCTCTTCATCAGTTAACAGGCTGGATTCTCATTCCTCAATCGGGCTTGCAGTGTGAGCTCACAAGTCCTCCAGATATTACCCGCTGGCCAAACTAACTCTGACTGAAGGCCTGCCATGTATGAAGAACTGGACACAAATTATCTACAGTCCACAGAGCAGCCCTGTTGGCAAGGTCACATCCCCAGAAAGGGTAGAGCTGGCATCCAAAGTTATGTCTATCCAACTAGAAAACTTACTCTCTTTCTACCAAAACACGCTGTTTTGCACACTTCCAAAGAATGTGGCCCCCAAATAGGATTGAAAATAATCAAGAATTTTAGTCTCTCTCTGCTACTTGCTGGGTGATATTTTGGATAAAGCCATTTAGTTTCTTAGATCTCAATTTTTTTCCATCTATAATGAGGGGATTAGACCTAATTATCTTTAATGCTGTGTTTTTCCTACAAATAATCTGGGAGCCCTTGGTTTAAATTATGTACATCAGTGCTGACGGCATATAAATTCTCTCCCCACACTCCATCTCAGACAGCCAACCAGCTGAATCTAAGTCTTGCCACCAACAAGATAACAGATATGAGAGTAAGGTTCCCCCCAAAACCTAGCAGGTGACTCTCAGCTAAGATTTTCCATATGTCCTCATTCACAAGGGATATCAGAAAAACAAATATAATCTAAGGAAAACTTCAGCATATTAACTCTGCACCTGATTGGGAACTGTGCTTTTTAGATTCCTTCCCAATGACACTGAGTGGCCGACTGCCAGAAAAATAAAATCTTAAGCAGACATAAGAAAGAGAAGACAAGCCTGGGGGGGTGGGGGGGAATGAGCCAAAATATTTGAAAATAATAATCGTGAGCAGCATCAAAGGAAAAGAGGAAATGCACAAACATCTTTGCACAAATAGGCATCTCACCTAGAAAACTTCATTACTGGTATCCGCGCAACATCTCCTCTTCGGAAAAGTTCAGAACTCTAGAGCGTCACACCAGATTTCAAATGCAACTCCAGTGAATTTAACAAATGGGGGATGAGCTGACCTGGAAGTCACTCCTCTCAGGGGTGTTACTGTCCAGAGGAAATGCTTTCTGTGGGAACATGGTAGAGGCACTAAATCTTAGAAAGATCGGGGATCATGGTGCTGGGAAGGGAACCACTTCTGATCTGGGAAAGGTAGTTTCCTTTCCCACCAATCCCCTAGCCATTTGCTCCTCATAGTCAAATAATCAAGTACTCTTCATTACCCAAGTGCTTGGAGGGTCCATTTCCAGGACGGCCAACTCTCAAGGCAAACCATCGGATGCTGACTGTGAGCAAGAGATCTCACTTCTTTACCATTAGACCTTTCAGTGGGGACACATGAGCATCTTCATATATAGTGCTGACTTCTCCATAAGACAAGTGATCCAAGAATAAGGCTAAGGAAAAAGCCTCTTATGACCTGGAGTTAGACATCACATACCATCATTTTGCAACATCCCATTGGTTATACGAGTCAGCCTTATTCATTGTGGGGAAACATTACCCGGGCAGGAGGCAAGGTTCATTTAGGGGCAGATATTGGAGAAATGGTTATTTTAAATTTATATGACAAAGTGTGAGATCATCCCCAAATAGCACAACGTTCTTAGTTCTTTTAAAAACATCAGGAGATATGTAGACATAGGAGACATATGTAGACATATGTAGACATATGTAGACAGGAGATATGTAGACATAGAAGGAAACCATAGTTTTTGAGAAAAAGCGTGATATAAATTATACAGAAGTGAGCAACTGAAGGTGAAGTCTGTTGCAATATTTCAAATAAATAGGTTTGTTCACCTGCTCAGTCTCTCTGTCTCCCAGAATTATTTCCAGACTCTCTTTATGGATGAAATATCTTGCAATACTACTAAAAAAAATAATATGGTGGAAGATAAATATGCACATTATTTGGAGAAGGCAAACCTGAATTTGACTCTTGATTTAAAGACCTGTTCACGGAGTTATCTGCCTAAATGTCTTAAGTGTCCCTAAGCTTCAATCCTTTATAAATTGGGTCTAACACTGACCACAGGCAGTAGAGTTCTAAGATTATGCTTGATAGTACCTGTACAATGATTTGAGAATTCCATACCAAGAGCTATTATTAGTTTTACTTTTCCCCCAATTGTAGATGAAAAAAAAGCATACATAAAAACAATTAGCTATCTTGTCGCCATGATGACCATCACCTAGATGTTTGAGAATATCTGAGTGTGTCTGATCACACAGGATGGAACATTTAGAATAGCTGCATTTTTCTACTCTTTTGGTTAGGTGATTTGGGAATTTTGCCAAGACAAGCACATTTGCAGAATGTCAAATTAGAAAGAACTAACATTACATTAATAGTGAAAAATCCAAGACAAATTTGGACTTGAGTGTTTCAGAGGCCTCAGCAGTCATCACTTAATACCTTTCCACACTCACCTGCACACACCAGTACCACTTGTGGAACTGCTAAAAACACCCAGGTGTAAGTAAGGAAATTGCACTGGATCACCTAGGGGAGGTGTTTCAGTGCTCCCCAGAAGATTTTAATATCAGGAGGCTAGAGAAGCACTGATCTTGCACAACTGTCTCCTAGAAGCCCAAGCACTTCAAGGCTGGTGCTCGGAAACTCTTCCCCAAGCCACCCTCACACTTACTCGCTGCTCAGCTTAATGCATTTGGCCAACACTAACTGAAGTTATATTAGACACCAAATGAACAAAGTCCTGGATAATATTAACAAATGTGTCTTAACATTTCATAGCTTTCTAAACTGTCTTCAATTTCATCAATTCCCTGGATCTTCAAAAATAACTTTGGAAGCGGGGGGGAATTAACTCCATCTCACGGTTGAGCAAGTTGAGATTCAAGGAGCAAAGAAAGAACAGAAAGCAGCAGAGGCAGGTTCCAAAGTACGTGTGTCAACTACAAGTTTGTTTGCTTATACAAACATAAAAAAGTCACAGTTCAGTTTCGATGATGTGTATTTCTCCCCTACTCCAACACCTCATACAAAATGAAGTGGGGTGATTGTTAGCAAGGAGAGAACGAAAGTTCCAAATCCAAGAGTCATACAATGGCTATTAAAGAGTAGCCTTGATCCTCCCGAATGGCGCAACAGGTTAAGTCACAGCACTATGAAGCTATCCTCAGCTACTACAGCACGAGTTAGATCCCTGGCCAGGGAGCTGACCCACATAGCACAGCAGACCTCTCTTCTCTCCCCGCTGCTCCCCTCAGCAGTGGATTTCAGTAGATCCACCTGTTCTGCTCCCTACTCTGTCTCTGGTGAACCCTGTCACAAACCTCCCCCCACCCTCCACACCTCTGGTCTACAACCCAGTTCTTGTATACATAAATAAACAAATCTTGGGCCTCCCTGGTGGCGCAACGGGTTAAATGCAGCGCTATGAAGCTATCCAGAGCCACCACGAGTTCGATCCCTGGGCCAGGAAGATTCCCACATGGTGCAGCAGACCTCTCCTGCCTCGCCCGCTGCTCCCCTCAGCAGTGTATTTCTGATCTGCCTGTTCTGCTCCCCGCTCTGTCTCTGGTGAACCCTCTCACCACCCCACACCTCTGGCCTGCACCCCAGCTTGTATGCATAAATAAATAAATCTTAAAAAAATAAATCTTTAAAATATAAATAAAGAGTGGCCTCATATTTGGAAGGTGATTTGTTTTCTATTCAGTGACCTTTAACTATCCCATTGCCCAGATCCCTTGGCTCCAGATATTGGGAGAGAAAAATTTTGACTATACACTGAACCACACAGTCCCTGCAGCAAAGAGAACAACCAGGTTCTGTACTCAAGGGGAGTGGGTTTTCCTCATCACCAGAATAAGGAACACAGGAGGAGAACTGCTAGGGGTCTTAGATGCTATGTTACTTTCTGTTAGTGATGCAACAAATTACCGCAACTTGTTAGCTTGAAACAATAGAAATTTATGCTGGAAGCCAGAAGTTCAAAATTGAGGCATCAGGCCTTATCTCTTCCAGCTTCTTGCGGCTCAAGGAATTTGTCTTCAAGCTGCATCATTCCAACGTCTGTCTCTGTCTTCATGTGACCTCCTCTTTCCATTTGGTCTCTCCATTTCTGTATTCATATAAGGACACTTGTCATTGGATTTATGGCCTACCTAGGTTACTCAGTCTAAACTCTTCTCAGGATCTATCTGCTGAGACAATTTTTCTAAATAAGGCCATATTCACAAACGGACATTTCTCTGGAGGAGCCACCATTCAACACATTACACATGCATTTTATCACTGTAAATTGCTTTTGTCTGTTTTCTGTCTGGTTATCACTGGTATGTAGAAAAATTCTTATTATTTGAAGATGTATTTGTGCCCAGCTTTCCTTTTGAGCTCATTTTAGTTATTGTTTTATAACTGCTGCTTAGAATTTCTACAGAGACAATCACATCATCTGCATAAATGATAATTTTGTTCCCTCCTTTCCAATTCATAACTGCAATCGACAGTCATGATTTTGAGACATGATTCTCAAAAAGCAAATTATCTTAAGAGCGAGTGTAGGAGTTATTGCTAACAGTTAAAGGAAATCAAATTTGCCGACACACAGGAACAAAGAAAAAAGGTCAGGGTAATTCAGGTCACAGACTTAAAGAGCTGTGATGTCTTCAAATTTATTTAATTTCCTCTCGTGATTTTGCCAATGCATACAGCAAGGCTCATATACTAGAACTTAATTGCTGTTGGCCATTCAGCAGAGAAAGAAAGAACACACAAAAAAATAAATTTCCTTTCCTTTCAATCTGTATAGTCAAAATGATATTTTAACCTTGAAGGCTAAAATTACTCCCTTAATTATTCACTTAAGCATCTTCATCGACATTGCTATTGTTAAGGCAAAGCCCAAATGGCCTGTTAACCTTGGGTGACGTGGCTTAGATGTCCCTATAGTCTCTTTCATGGACTGTCATTCTGTTCTGGGCCCACTTTTTTTCTGGCTGAAAAAAAGCTCCCTGCCCACACTGCTCCCTTTTCTCCTGTCAGCTCCACTCTGTTTAATGTTCATTGTCTAAATCCAGACTGACATCACCTCCACCCTGGAGTAGATTCAAGTCCATGCTTCTCACTCTTCAGAAAACTAGGGTTCGTTCACATATGTAACAACAGCAATTAGCCAATGTCTTATATTCATTTACTTGCTCAGTGTCTGACATTCTAGACTGTAAACTGCATGAAAGCCAAGAACAAAATATATCCATTATTCATTATGCCAGCATACATCTTGCACCGAGCTCGGCTCACAGTATTTATTTAATTTTAAAAGCCGCTGAATGAATGAAACATTAATATTTATGCTTGTTCCCTGACACTAGTCCTTCAATTTTCCAATTCTTTTAAATATTCCATTTACTTATTTTTCTGTTATTGTTATGTATTTCTTACATCTATTCTGTCTTATTTCTAACCACCTAAGACAGAGTGATATTTTAGAAAAACACAATGCATAAACAGCATCAAAGAATTTTAAACACTTAAAGTCTCAGAGAAAGATTGTGTAAGAGACACTGTGGGTACATATCATGATTCTGAATATATCTTAAATGGCCCTTTCCTAGTGACCTTTATTTATGCTACACAAGAGTAATAAACTTAATAGCTAGCATGTATGCAAGGTCTTCTCTATGAGAGGTATTTATTCTCAACCCTCACATCTCTCCCAGAGCTCAAGGATCTCATATTTATTGAGAATAACATAAATTGAGGAGTGAAAACACATAATTCCTTTGATTGTTCTCAAAAATTTCACAGGGCATAAACCAAACTTATCTAAGGCTTAAATGAGAATAGTCATCAACTCTACAATTAGTCCAAGGACATATTGTGCTTATTTCCTATCTATGCAAGTTAAAGCTTATACAAAAATACAATAAATCAATTTTCATGGAGGCAATAAAGTAATGATTTCACTAAGAGTGTGTGAACGTATACCCCTAAATCATACATCATCTTGTAAATAATGAAACCTCTTTATAAAATAATACAAATTTTAAATAAAGCAAGTGGCTTGTTCTCAATCTCTCTCCCAGAGCATTAAGTCTCAGACACAATTTGCACAGCAAGAAGGAAGACGAAATCCCATTCCAAACATCAGGTTTTTATCCTTTCGAAACATGTGTAAAATATATGATGATGGGTTCCTGACAGTGAAGTCATTCTTCCTTCTTCTTGGTAACTTTTAAAACTGTACAGTGATGACTGAGTAGCACCAGATTTTCAAACCTAAAAATTTATGCATAGTTCTACTTTTTTATGAATTTATTATATATCCAAATGATCATATGGGATATGTTAACGAGTATTAACAATAATTCCTCATTATGCTGGATTGGTCATTTCCACATGGAGGGAATTTCATCTTTAATTTGAAATACATAATATAAAAGAGGGGGAGAATCTGGACTCCAGTCTATCCAGTGGCCCAAGATGGGGAGGCGACAAAAACTATTTCAGATGGTCTAGAGTAAAAGGATGAAAGTGTGTCTCCTGTATATGACACTAGACACCTGTAAGCTGCCCGCTCACTCCTAAAGGGTGGTCATGTTGAAGAGGTTCTGGCTATTTTCCTTGCCTGATGGAAGAAAAGCACAATACGTAAAAACTATAGAAACAAAAAGTTTGTTTTCTTGGAGGAAAAAATCTTCTTAAAAGTAATGCTCTTAAAGATCCAGTGGCTGGCTTAAAAGGACGGGTAGGGCACACCCAGCCCCCGCTCTGACAGAGACTGAAAGTGAGGGTAGCTCTTTTGCTGGAACATTCTTAAAGGAGATGTAAATAATCTACAGGAGGATGGTCTCTATCACTGATTTCCTAACACAGCCTGTTAAGGCAAGACAAACAGGCAAACATCTGCATCCCTGTTTGTTTTTTACTGAACTTACTTTTTTTTAATATTTATTTATCTATGCATACAAGCTGGGGTGTAGGCCAGCGGATGGGTGGAACATGTAAGAGGATTCACCAGAGACAGAGTGGGGAACAGAACAGGCAGATCTACTGAAATACACTGCTGAGGGGAGCAGTGGGGAGACAGGAGAGCTCTGCTGCACCCTGTGGGAAGCTCCCTGGCCCCTGGCGGGGGATTGAACTTGTGCTGCAGTGGCTCTGGATAGCTTCGTAGTGTTGAGACTTAATCCCTTGCACCACCAGGGAGGCCCTTTTTATTAAATTGATTGAGGTGATATTGGATTATATCATTATTGTCATAAAAGAAGTGTAGGATCCCCCCTTCAGGCATTGTTGCCATAGTGCCCCCACCACCAGAATACCCATGGGCCACCATGGCAGATGCTTGTGCTGCCCTGGTTTTGTTTGTTTGTTTGCATCTTTCCCATTGCATGTGAATTTTCGGAGTACCGTCTGTACTCAAGGAAACTCCTGTGGTCACTGCTGAGGGTTGTTGATTTGCTGCTTTGTTTGATGTGGTTGTGAGTGTCATTTGTGACTTGCAGACTGCAGTGTATTTGATATGTATTAAGGTATTAAAGTGTTACTCTTTCTGAGTCCCAAATGTCTCATTGCAAATCAGTGCAATCTCCTTCAAATTGTCTCCTGCGTCCTCACAATGTGACATCAGTCATCTTTGGTGCTGTCTTACTCTGGCACAAGGTGCCCCAAGTACATCAAGAATACCCCCCGCTTCAGTCTGGAACTGGTCATTTCTCCAAGGAATTCTGGTTCATTTTAGCCAGGAATGGATTTATTGGAGCAGAGCAAATCCATTCATATTGATCCACACATAGGAGTTTGTGTAAGAATTCACTCAAAAAGAAAGCAAAATTTTGCAACAAAAATTATTTGAAAAGTAGGCTAGGCATCTAGAATTGTTTAAATGCCTCCTTTATGCAGTGATTCTAAATTTAATTAATTCCTGAAGTAAGAATTCAGCATTTTGCTGGAAACAGAATTGTTTTGGACCCAGAATGTGATTATAGGACTTCCATACAGCAATAGTTTGTTGCATGACAGCTGGGGGGAACTCCCAGTAAAGAAACTTCATACAAATACTGAAAAATGTGTGTGTTTGGAATGAGATTGAAACAACTAACTTAGTTCTTTTGGCAACAGTTCACATAAACATGGAGTTACCTTAAATAATAGAATAATGTCTATATAACCAGTGTCAAAATGTGAATAGTTTGCCATATTTGTTTAATTATTTTAAGTCATAAAACAGAGCAGATGCACTTGGATCCCAGGATACTCCCCCTCAGTGCCTTCCCCAAGTGAACAGTTAATCATTATCCTTAATTTTGTGTTTCTCATTCCTATGCCTTTTCTTTTAATATTGATCTTATGTATCTGAATTATTTTCCATATTTTAAACTGTATTTATATTGAATCACATGGTACATATTATTCCTCTTCAAGAGAAAGTCATTTTGTTGCACAGTTTTGAAATAATTCTCAAATAATCTCCTTTAAATGTATTATTATAGTAGCTAGCCATATGAGAACGTTCACTGCTATAGTAAAAAGACAAAAAAGTATGGGATTTCATGGTCAACTTTTTTTGGTTAATTGTATAAAATGGGGAATGAATTGAACAAAACTCCTAGGTACACAAGAATGCAAAATACAGAATGTTCTAAAATGACTAATCACCAAGGTTAACAAACTGATATTCTGGTGCTTCCCTTGTGGCGCAAGGGGTTGTCTCAGCACTATGAAGCTATCAATTGGATCCCTGGCCAGGGAGCTGACCCGCATGGCACAGCAGACCTCTCCTGTCTCACCCGCTGCTCCCCTCAGCAGTGGATTTCAGTGGATCCACCTGTTCTGTTCCCCACTCTGGGATGAGAGTATTCACCAGAGACATATACCTCTGGCCTACTTCCCAGCTCTTCTATACATAAATAAATCAAATTAAAAAAAAAAAAACTGACATTCTGTTCATGTTAACCTGGCTTCTTCTACTTCCTCGTTGCTCCTATGGAGAGTTCATCTACTGCCAGTGCTGAGACCATTGACACCATGGAAAGGAGCGATAGGAAGAAAAGTAATTTGAATAAGGTGCTTCTGCACCTTTATTAGTGTCTGCCTTAAGAAGAGAAAAACATCACTCAAGTGAAAATACACACGGTGAGTTTAAACACCTAGCCACCAGTTCCTGAAACAAACCAGTGCAGTCCCTCAAGCTTTGCTTCTTTTTCACCAAGCTGCATGAATATACATGAGCCATGTTCAATATAAATTAGCGCTTACACCCAAAATTTATATTATTCTAAGCAATCTTTCAGTCTTTCTGGATAAAGGCAGTCCCCAGGAGGTAAAGATACATTTGTTAATGGTAGCTATGAAGTAAATTATATCCTAACCCCAATGCATAAGTTGAAACACTGAGCCCCAATGTACATGAATATGGAGATCGTGTCTTCAGGAGGTAATTAAGGTTAAAATGAAGTCACAAGGGTGGAGAATGACCCCAAAGAACCATGGTCTTGTAAGAAGAAGAAAAGTTCCCCTTCTGCTCTCTCTTTTCCTCTCCTCACCATCTGAGGACTCAGGGAGAAAGGAGCAAAGTAACTGTCTACAACCAGAAAGCAAGCTCACCCGCCAGCCTGTAACTGGATTCTACCAAGCCTTGTTGGATTTATAGCCTCCAGAACTGTGAGAATAGCAGTTCCTGTTGCTTAAATTCCTCAGTCTACGGCTATTGGGTTAAGGCAGCCCCAGCTGACTCAGTGAGTGCTGGGAGCTCCCGCGGAGATGGTGCTGAGGGGAGAGCACTTTAGGCAGGTAGAGGGGGGCAGGGCTTGCAGCCCACCCACTGATTCTTGCTCATCTGAAAATAGCAGTAGATACTTTGCACCGCACTTGTTTAAACTTGGACGTGAATCATGATTAGACCCCAATCTGAATTTCCTATCTTGGCATTCTACTTGCAGATTAATTGGTCCGTCTGATCTTCTAACAGACAGTGTCAATAAGTAGTTTGGACTAGTTCTAATCCAACAAGCTCCTACTGGTAACTCTTCATGTCTCTTTGGTTTCAGTAGCAGTCAGACTGCCCAGAACCCTTCTGTTTGAGCGCTCACAGGGACCTTCCAAGATGCACCATGTCCTGGGACCGCTCTTCACCTGGCCCAGGCCCCACACATCCATGTCCCGTCTACGCCATTCCCGCTGAGCTGGCGACACAAGCAGGCAAGTGTCCTTGCTGGAAGTTAATAGAAACCACAAAACTAGTCTTTGTGGGGTGTCTGAAACAGTGCTGACTGGGGAGTGGATGCTTGCCTGCTGGCTCGTGCCTCCAAGTCCAGTCAGACTGATGGCAAAGTCTCTTGTAGTTGCGTCACCCACAATTCGCCTGCAGCCAGCCCTTACCCAATCACCTGCGCTGGGGCTGCACAGGGGACAGAAGACAGTGTGCACCCTGTTTGTGCCTTCAGCTGTCTGGGGGCACAGGTGGCTGCAAGCCTACAGGTTCATGCATCAGGTGGGAACCCAAGACCCGCGAGTCCCAGCAGTGTTCTAGGTAACACATTTTGAACTTACAGGTATTGCCTTTTGCCAGTTTTCACATTGCTCCTTAAATCCTGTGATTTACTTGTGAATTCTTTTTTTTTTTTTTTTTTTTTTTTTTTTTTTTTTTTTTTTTTTTTTTTTTTTTTTTTTTTTGCTGAAATGTCTCCCATTATTTCCTTGACAATTTGTGATGAAAAGCTCCCTTGATTATCTCCGAAGACATTTTTTATGCCTCTGCATGTACTCATTCAGGGTAAGAAAAATCTTAGTTAAAATAATTTTTAAATGCTGCCCTGCCAGGCTGTAAGGAGAGGTTAGCATCCATTGGAAAGAAACACATTTCTTTTTTTTTTTTTTTGAGATTTATTTATTTATACATACAAGCTGGGGTACAGGCCAGAGGCGTGGGGCGGCGAGAGGGTTCACCAGATACAGAGTAGGGAGCAGAACAGGCAGATCAGAAATACACTGCTGAGGGGAGCAGCGGGTGAGGCAGGAGAGGTCTGCCGCGCCATGTGGGATTCTCCCCGGCTGGGCGTTAAACTCGCATCCCGCGCTGCCGACAGCTCCACAGCGTAGCGCTCAACCTCTGCGCCACCAGGGAGGCCCCAAGAAACACATTTCTTAACTGAATTAATAAAGGTACAAACAGCAAGAATTTTAAAGTTCAGTGTTTGAAACAAGTTACTTCTTTTCTTACAGTATTTTGAACTCTAAGCAGAAAACTCATCCACTAGAATGGATATAATAATTCAACAAACACTGCATGTGAAGTAAGCATGCACGATACCCAGGATGCTGGAGAATGAGACTCATTTGCACATTCCCTAGAGAGAGAAAAGGTAGCGTAGCTCTCAGAACAGGTAGCGAGCATTTCTTGGGATATTCTGCAAAAGCAGTAATATCAAGGGATCCTGATTCTCCTACACACAGGAGCTGAGATTTTGAATATAAATTACTCAATCTCACCAAGCTGCTTCTTTCTTTTATTATTTTAAATGATCGTTGAATAATATTGTTCACTTGATAAGTTTCATAGGATAGTCAATAGGATAAAACCCTTGACTCAACATAGGTACTTTGCCAATAGTGGTTTTGGAACTTTGCCATCAGGTAGTTTCTCGAACTGGACGTTCAGTGGGAAGATTTTAAATGCTGGGGAAACCCCAAAACAGGTATCTTGGCTGGAAATATACCAATAAATATACAAATAACAGTCACCAACTGTTAACAAGTGTGGCCAATTCTCCTATCAATTATCCAACATAATTAATCTTGCAAAGTTCTACTCACCTAACGAACCCAAAATTTTTTAAATTTATTTTTTCATTTGTGTCTTTTACATTACTGTATATTCCCCGTAGGTTTCCCACCACTAATTCACCCATGAACCGTCACCACAGTCCCCTGTGCCCCCTCTCCCCCGTTCTGAGCCCCAATCCTCCCCCCTCTCTCGCTGGTTGACGCTCTTGTATTTGGTTCCCCTATATTCCCATTATCAGTGAGACCATTTGATATTTTTCTTTTTCCTTTTGGCTTATTTCGCTGAGCATGAGCCCTCCTAGCTCCATCCATGTTGCTGTGAATTGCATGTGTTTATCTTTTTTGAATGCTGAATAGTATTCCATTGTGTATATGTACCACATCTTCTTGATCCAGTCATCTATTTTTGGGCATCTGGGTTGTTTCCATATCTTCGCTAATGTAAATAGTGCTGCAATAAACATACAGGTGCATGTATCCTTTTGGATTAGTGTATTTTTGTCCTTTGGGTAGATTCCCAAAAGTGATATTGCTGGACGAACCCAAATTTTATGCTTTTAATTTATGTCCTCTTTGTATTAGTAAATTTGACCACCTCCCCCACCCCTCACCACAGCTTCTTATTCTTTGCCTTTATCTTTTTTCCATGTGGACATCGATCTTTTATTTTTGATTTTTTATATTTATTGTAGTTTAAGAAAACTAACATGAGGGCCTCCCTGGTGGCACAAGTGGTTAAGTCTCAGCACTATAAAGCTATCGCCAGCCACTGCAGCACAACTTCAAACCCCGGCCAGGGAGCTTCCCACATGGCACAGCAGACCTCTCCTGTCTCATCCGCTGCTCCCCTCAGTAGTGTATTTCAGTAGATCCACCTGCTCTGCTCCCCGCTCTGTCTCTGGTGAATTCTCTCTCCCCACCAACACCTCTGGCCTACACTCTAGCTCTTGTATGCATAAATAAAAATCTTTTAAAAAATTTAAAATGCAAATGTTTAAAAAAAAAGAAAATTGACTTGAGCATGTTCAAGAAGACAGATTATGAAAAGTTTGATAAGGTAGTTCAAGAAAGGTAAATGGATGGTATATCACACCAATAATAGCTTTTATAGACGGAAAAGACATTAAACAAATAATTTAATTCAACTTTCACACTGGGTAGTTAGCCAGAATTTTGATCCAGAACTGATAGGAAAAAGGCTGTGCTTGAAAAGATTAAGCTATATGCCAACATGCCAGGAAATAGAAATTAGCAGTATCCTGTGTGTGTGTGCGCGCGCGCGTGCACACGTGCTCACGTGATTTTCCAGCCATTCATCCATTAGTCATATAAATGTGGGCAAGTTATTCAAACTTCGTAAATCTCACTTTTTTCATTTATAAACAGGGAATGACAATAATTACTTCTCAATACCTAGGTTTCTTTTCAATCTTGTGGTCCTCATGCAGATAATAGGTGAAGATCATGTATTCTCAGCAGACGTGAAAGTGAAAGGGGACCCCATATATAAAGGGGCAGCCCCTGCCAGGACAGGAGGCCCATTCTCTTTTCCCTTTGCCTTAGCTTGAGGAGAGGACTGCTCAATTAAACATTAGGGTGATAAATGAGCAGGTTTCTTTCTCCCTCCTCAACTCACAGAGCAGCCCGATCCAGTCTCCTCCTAAAATATGGGTGGAATTTGCAAAAGTTTTTGGATGGATGTTCCTCTTGGGGAGAAACTTTTCCAAAATTGAAGTCTCAAATCTTTATTATATTCTGGTAATGACTCAGTGGACTTTTGGCAGAAAGGACAAGTTTCCTTTGGTTCGAACACTTCTATAGAGGTTCTGATTAATCTATCCTATGGTCTCAAATCAAAATAACATATGCAATCTTTGGCTAAGAAAGCTCACCCATGGTGTTATAACAGTAATTCTTCTCCTTGTTTTCATATAGAACCTTTTGGAAATATTCCTATTGGAGCCAAATTTCTATATTTCGGAAACTTGGCCTATGAGTGGATGATGATGGCTGAGCTATGCTGGGATTTTCCTTTCTGGGGCAACTTAAGCAGGGAGAATGTTTGTCAGAATATTTCTTAAAGAATGTTAGAGGACATCCTAATTTAATGTAGAATAAAGCCCTTTTCTCTGACTTCCATGTCACAGCACACTGTCCTTCCAAAAAGTTTTTTCCTGACCACACAATTTAAAGTACTCACCCCAGCAGCCTCTCTGTATAAAGGGCCGGCAGTAAATATTTCAGGTTTTGTGGGCCCTTTTGGTCTCCATTGTCACTGCTGAGCTCTCTGCCTTTGTAGAATGAAAGAAGCATCAGACAGTATGTAAACAACACAGCACGGCTGTGAGCCAAGGAAGTTTCATTTTTATGGCCTCTGAAATGTGAATTTCTGGTAAGTTTCTAATGTCAGAAAATAGTATTCCACTTTTCATATTTTCCAATACTTGAAAAAAAGTGCAAGAACTGACAAAACCAGGGAATGAACTAGATTTGGACAGGCAGCTATTGTTTCAGATCCTTTGTTCTACAACAGTCACTGTTTGGCTTTAAAAAAAAAAAGATTTATTTATGCATACAAGCTGGGGTACAGGCCAGAGGCATGGGGCAGTGAAACACACTGCTGAGGGGAGCAGTGGGCGAGGCAGGAGAGGTCTGCCGCTCCAGGTGGGAATCTCCCTGGTGGGGGTTCGAACTTACATCGCAGCTGCAGACAGCTCTACAGCACAGCTCTTAACCACTGTGCCACCAGGGAGGCCCTGTTTTGTGTTTTTTTTTTTTTTAATCATTTGTTACTATTTTAAAAAATCTACTGATGTATTTGTATTTTTGCAAGAGCATCTTGTGCTGCAACCCAAGCTCTGTCTCCATGAAGCAGGGACATTGCCCTGTGCACCCCTAAGCGAAACACCCAATATACTTTGTAAGTGCACTGAACGTCTACATCTGCACTTTCTGATAAATCTCTCCCTTCACTCCTTTAGAACTTTCTAAGTGATTTGCATTTTTTCACATAATTTTTATAGAAGAGTGGGAGGAAGTGGTAAAGATCAAAAGATACAAAATTCCAGTTCTGGGAATGGAGTGCACAGGTTAGGAACTATAGTTAACAATACTGCATTATATATGTGTAAGTTGCTAAGAAAGTAGATCTTAAGTTATCACAAGAAAAAAGTGGTAAGGATGTTGAGATGATGGATGTTAATAAACTTGTGGTCAGACATATCAATATGTAACATGTAGCAGATTTCAAACTCTATTGAAAAGATGATGCTTTCTGGCAGTCCCAGGCTGCCCACCTCCTGGCCGTGATAAAGTGGAGGTGAGCGCCGAAGTCATCACTCACACGTGGCAAATAGCTTTAGTCCCCCCACTGACTGGTGTGCAGTAGCCTCTAGCTTGGGTTTGATGGTAGCTCCATGCCCCAGTAGGCATTTTCTTAGAGAAATAAGAGGCAAAGTTATCAGCCAAGCAGGAGGCTAAGGGAGAAGGTGTGGGGGGCTTGAAGAGAAAAATGGAGAACACAATCATCTAGGAGAGCGGCAGGGGACATGACCCAGGGGGGCACAGTAGGAAAGCAAGGTGGGATGAGTTGGTGGTTTATTGTTATTTTGTTTTATTATAAATTCTCTCTGAGCAGCATTGTGTGAATTTGTTCAGCCCCATTCAGTCTCTCTGGGCAGATGTGGAGTAGACAGCAACTTGGATCTGAACAAACTTGGGTTTCACCAAGAGAAAATCATGAAGACAGGAGACCACAGAGATGAAGATCTTTGTAGAGAAAGGAATACTAGGGCCTCCCTGGTGGCACAGAGGGTTAAGCGTTATGCTATGGAGCCGTCGGCAGCAGCGACGTGAGTTCGACACCCGGCCGGGGAGATTCCCACATGGCACAGCAGACCTCTTCTGCCTTGCCCGCTGCTCCCCTCAGCAGTGTATTTCCATCGATCTGCCTGTTCTGCTCCCCACTCTGTCTCTGGTGAACCGTCTCACCACCCCACGCCTCTGACCTGTAGCCCAGGTTGTATGCAAAAATAAATAAATCTTAAAAAAAAAAAAAAGAAATATTAGTGCTGGATCATGGAATCTAAGCTGGTCAAAGAAGGAGTGAGGACAGGATGGGGAGGTAGAGGGTGAAAATAAAGGAGCACTGTGGTATTACTCCACACAATGGAGCCGGGTTAGATTGATTCACATCTCAATCCACATATACTGGCGAGGTAAACATATAGGTGTGTATACAGGTATAAATATAGACAGTAAAGATACAGATAGTATGAATGTAGATCTAGAGAGTACAGAAAGTCAACATAAAGTATAGCTAACTATGTATAACACTATCACCGACACATTGCTGTGATAGCTAAGATGTAGTATACAAATCTACTACCTGTTTAGAACACTGCCTGGCTTGTGGTCAGTGATATGGGTGTGCTACAGGATACTTTTCCTTATCTACATTGAACTTGATTTTAAAATAAAATTTTAATTTACTTGTTCACTTGAGAAAGGAGAATTGACTGTCTATCATGAAAAGGAAGATTAGGAGATGTTTTGTGGGGGCCAGAGAGATAATACAAGTACAAATCTGATCAGGGATCCACAGAGATTCTTTGGGGCAAGAAGGAGGGATAAACCACATAAAAGAAAACTTAGAGGGTTTTTTTAGAGTCTGTCCTTTTACAGGCAGACTCTTCCAACAACTGGTAACTTTTGCACTCACAGCTAGAAAAAAACTGAGGCAGCTACAATGTGAAGTTCATGAGTAGGTGGTGAGCCTGGGAGTTCACGGATCTTTCTGATACTGCCTTTGAAGCAGAGACTGGAATTTCCCCAAAGGCTGATTCATAGAAAGAATTTATGATAGTGTGCCAAGAAGGGAAAAATATTTGAGGAGGTGGAGCTTTTTTTTTTTTAAACTGACTAGTTCTTGTTGTAAGAAAAAATATATAGGACACGTAATTGACAAGTATAGAAGTTGTAAAAATTACTAAAGTGATTTAAACTTTCATCCAATCCTTAACCCCCCTTTCTAGAACAGTCATAGTTTCCAGTCTATAGTGTCTCTCAAAAAATCCTCAATTATAACATATATTTACATGCATTTATTTTGCATCCATTAAAACACATTGCACCCCATCTTCTGATATGATGGGGATAGACGCATATGCTTTCTAGAGTTTTGCTATTTCACTATGACGTCAAAACTGTGGTATATAATTACTTAGTACATGTGCCGCTTGCCTATAGGATAATGGTGAAGTTGCTCAATTGTATACTTTCAACCAAATTGTGTATTTAGAACAGTTGTAGATATTTCCAAGTTGTCCTCCAATAAGAACATAATTCAGTGAGTGTTACACCAACAGTGTGGGTGGGAAAATGACCACTTCACAGACTCACCACCACTAAAAATATTAATCATGTCCATTGTATCAAGTAAATATCCCTTATGTTTTATTATTTTCTCTAACTTAAGGGAAGTTAAATATCTTTCCGTTTAAAAAGCTCTTTCTTTTCTATAAAACATTTTTTTGCCCTTTGTATTTATGTTGAGTCAGTGTCTTCATTGACTTGTAAGAACACTCTAAAGACCACATTTCTTTGTCTATATGTTTGCTGCAAGTATGTCCCATGATGTTTATATATTCTGATTTTGTTTATAGTGTTTCTTGACAAGTAGTAATGTTTAAATTTTATGAAGTTATATTATCAGACTCTGGGGAACTCTGAATTATATACCTTGCTTACAAAAATATTTTCTTGTTGCTTTTTAAAAGTAGGTCCTGGATAAACCATCATTTCTACTTTACTGCTGAACTCACAGAAGTAAGCATGACGATCAAGGTCCTTGGACTATCAGTAGGAGTGTGCACAATAACAAAAAACTTAAGATTTGATTGTTGTTATGAGGAGAGTTACTGTGATATCACCGTTTCAGACTGCAAAAAACTGTAGAAAGAGAGAACAGAAAGTATCAGATAAGAGAAACAAAGAATCTAATGCAAAGATCCAACGTGCTATAAACAGAGTCACAGAAGAGGACAATGGAGGTAAGGAGGAAACACGCTATTAAAGCTATGACGACTGAGATTTTTTCCAAAATAAAGTGACTTAAAATTCATAGAGGCCCATACAAACCCTAGCAAGACGGCATAATGTAATGCTAGTGAAGTTGCTAGTATAAGAAGGCAAGGACAATATGCTAAAAACAAGCAGACACAAAAGACAGATTTCCCAAATATGTATGATTACGTTAGCAGTAGACATCTGAACTGCGGCTATGATGTGTTCACTAACATCTCAGTTTTCATCTTTTATTTTGTATAGCCAGGTCTCCTTTAATTTTAATAAGTAACTATTCTCCCCTGTTTCCTGAAATAAGTTCTTTTCTATTTAGTTTTTCTCTGTTTTAAGAAAATACTGTTTTCCTTATTTTGTGCTACCTAAGTGAATTTTTTTGCCAACTTCAAGAAATTAGGAAATTTCACCAAGAAAAACCTAGAGTTGGGTTTTCTCATAAAAAAAGACAATTTTGCAATAATTTTTGCAACAGAGTTTTCCAGTAGTGTGGCCACACAGTCACAGATGGGGAAGCAAATACAAGGCATTCAATAAACATGGATAATTTCCCCCTCAACTATTAAATCATTGGTTAACATCTCTATTTTCACAGCTGCTGCAACCTTGTATACTTAATTTTCAAAGTTCATTGGCAAAACTAAAAAAAAGGTGAATCAGATATATTTAAAAACAAAAAACCCTTAAAATTTCCTTTCCTTCTCTATTTTCACAATCAAAACAGGAATAATAATAAATATCCCACTACGATCTAAAACAGGCTAGGGCCTACATAGTGCAATAAGCCACAGTTCTTGCCCTTTAGACCAACATGGATGGAACTGGAGGGGGTGATGCGAGTGAAATCAGTCAGATATGGAAAGACAAATACCAGATGGAGCCACTTCGAGGTGGAATAGAGAGAAACAAAACAAAACTGAACCAATAACAAGGCATAGAAATCTGACTGTAGAACTGAGGCTCCTAGAGGCAGAGCAAAGTGTGGGGGGGGACCCCAATGGACAATGGTAGAGGACTCCTGGTAGTGAGAGTGATATGGTAACAGGTTCCTGAGTGGTGTGAGCCTACAGCTCGAGAACAGACACAGTGTTGTCAGCCAATTTTATTGAAATATAAATAAACAAATAAATAAAACAATGGCACTTTTTCTGAGTCAATGGTTTATAAGATCATTGCATTCAATGACTAATTATCCAAGTTTTTCTTTTCTCATTAATATTTGTGAGACCCATTTAGCATTAGTTTCTCTAATAGGAAATTTCTAGGACTCAAACGCCCAAGAAATTTAAAGGAAAAATAACAAATGCTAAATCGAAAGAGCAATAAAAATGAAATGTTTTAACAGCAAAAGCAATGGCAACAAGAGAATGACAATTGACATTTATTGAGGTCTTACGATAAACCAGCACTTTACATGGGATTCTTAGTTTTCACAACTGGCTTATGCTGGTTTGGGAAACTTCTCTCCATACTGTCAGTAAACTAAGAGAATATCTAGAATCTGTTATGCTCACCATCTCTGATTTAATATAGGTTCACTATGTCGAGAGTTTCTCTTAGCATATATGGTGGTGGTTTTTGTTTATAAATTAGAAATCACAACCTTTTTATGTGAGATGAATAAGAAAGACACTTCTGGGAAGTCATATCCAACTCCACATATAGGTTAATGTGTGACTTAAAATAATCAAGAGCATTTATTTTCCTTATGAGCCTGCAACTTGGGCAGAGCTCAGCAGAGATGACTTGTGTGTGCTCCTTCAGCATCAGTTAGAGCTGCTATACTGGAGCCGTAGAGTCCATTTCCAAATGGCTCATTCCCATGACTGGTGAGATGGGATTGCTGCTGGGAGTTCACTTGTGCCTGTGAATCTATAGTCCTAAAATTTTCTCTATTTGAGATTCACAGAATTCTTTAAAACACCATGACTGTGTTCCAAGAGAACCAAGCAGACTGGGGGACATTGTAATGGTCTTACCATAGAAATTACATTGCATCAATTCCATCATATTTTTTTTAGTCTGTTTTGTCCAATGCAATAGCCACAATACACATATGTGTTTATTTAAGGTTAAATGAATTAAAATCAAAATTCATTTTTACAATCATCCTAGCTACATGTCAAGGGTACAGCTGGCCAATGACATTGGACAATACAGAACATTTCCATATTGCAGAATTTTCTAATGAACAGCCCTCACTATAAAGTTATACAGATTCACTGAAGTTCAAGAAGAGACCTAGACTCAATCACTTGCTGGAGAAACTATCAAGATTACAATCTATGCCTACATATATAAAACATATGAAATGGGAAATATTGTGGCCACCTTTGGTAAATAGAATTTGCCGTATCAATCAATTGAAATTATAAATATGCAGTAGGCAAAAGCAATAATGGTAGTATGTACTGCAGCTTCACATATGGATCTCCTATGCATATCCCAGCTATGTTGCTCCTAGGTATACACCAAGTAGAAACTGCCAGTGTACACTATGGACAAGATCAACACGATCATAACATCACTTTTTGTAATAGCCCAAACTGGACACCATCCAAATGTCCATCAGTAGATAGATGTCAAATAGTAAGTTGAATCTTGGCTCTGATTAATGATGGTTCCTGTGAAATTTATCAAAACTTTAGTTTTATTAACTATAAAATTGAAACAGTTCCATCCATGGAATTTTTGTGAAGTCCATTGAAAGGGTATATGGATAGGTTAAAGTGCATCTGGGATATGTTAACACTCTCCACGCACTCCTCTTCATATTGCCAGCAATATGAAGCAACTACCAGAGTTTCTTGGCATGCATGAGGTCCTCATAAATGTTATGGAACTAATGAATGTGTGTGATAATCTGATCTACTCATTTTAATTGTTAAATTCACTCTCTACAGTTCATACGAGTAGTTTTTCAGAAGTTGTTTAAGAAGGAGTTCCCTTTGAGGATGATAACCAACATCTTACAAGTAATCAATATTTGTGGATGGATGAATGGATGGATGGATGGATGAATGATTTCTTTCCTTTGCTTGTATACAGATATCTACTAGCATAACTTTTGTCAATGATATTCAGTCCTATATTTAAAAACTGACCACTCCCCACAAGAACTTTTCTTAATTATTGAACCTACACTGGCAAGATTTTAGAAAATTTTAGAAAAGTAGGCAAGAAGAATCATTGTGGGTCTAATGGCACACATTGGCCCACCTCTGGTCTGGAAATTGCAACTGGAACTCTCTAGAGAACATGACACCCACATGAAATTCCAGTGTGTTAGGTTTCAGCGAGAGAGGGAGACCACAAGTATGGCCTTCCTGTTGGTATTTGGGAACCTCCACTTCAGGTCCAAACCAGAAGCAGGAAGCTCAGTGCTTGCTAAGCAAGAAAAGGAAATAGATTAGAAAATGCTACAGCTTGAGGTTGGTGTGTTGGGATAGTTCTTCCTTGACTTGAGTATTTCGTTCATTCTTTCTAAACATCCCAATTTGCCAAATGGACATAATCTCTTCAATAGCATGTAGCAAAATTGTCTCAAACACTTACTGATGGCCACAGTCCAAACCCAGGCATGTCAGTCTAATTGCAAAGTCTGTTCTCTTTTTTATGTTATCCTTTGTTTTTGTCTTAGTGTTCAAAAGGTAGTGAATACATTGAAGATGAAAATTAAGACAAATACAAATTAAAAAGATACAGCTCAATATTAAAATGATTGAGTGCCCTTGTCAGCTTAAAAAAAAATGCCATTGTGCATTTATTTATGTCCTTTCTATTTTGGTTAACCAGTTAAGTCTTCATGGAAAAAGGTACAGCAGATTGACACATAAATAAGAGGAATGGACACCCCCAGTAAAGAGAAAAGTATTATAAACCAGAAGATGTGAACAAATGTGCTATTTTCTAGAGAAGATATCTAGAAAATTGGGACACAGGGGCATACTGGAAGAAAAGTAGCAAGTATGGAACGCTGAAATGTGTTAAACATCAACTTTAGTCTAAAACATGCCCTTAGCTCTTCACTTTGTTATTCATGTCCCTTAATCTGGAAGATTAAGTTAATTGTCAGAGATCAAACAACTAAAAGCGCTGAAGCTAGCATTCAAATTTGTTCCGGCCTTTTCCAAGAACAATCCATTTTTTTTTTTATTCTTTCTTATAGAGGTGATAGACTTATAACCTATTAGTTTCAGGGGTACAACAAAGATTCAACACTCGTCTATATTACAAAATCATCACCATAAATCCAATTAGTGTTCATGACATACAAGCAGAAATATTCTTCCTGTGCTGTGAACTTTCAAGATCCATTCTCCTAGCAACTTTCAAATGTACAATACAGTATTTTTAACTATAGTCACCAAACTATGTATCACCCCCCAGGACTGATTTATTTTATCACTGGAAGTTTCTAGCTTTCAACCCCTTTCACCCATTTCACGCCCCAAACCCAGTCTCTGAAAACCACCACTTTGTATGTGAGCTCTTATTATTTTTTAAGACTCTCCATATAGGTGAGATCACATAGTTTTTCTTTCTCCACCTAATTTATGTCACTAAGCACAATGCCTTCAAAATCCCTTGAAGATAAAACTGGTATGGTATTTTGGGGTGCCCCCAGGAGGCTGGTGGGGAGGGTTTTAAATGCAAAGTTAAACAGCTAACTTTAATTTTTAGAGCGGGTTTGAAGCATGATTCCAGTGTGATGGAGGCTGACATTGCTGACGGTGTCAGCAGGGAGAACACACGCACCCACCAGGGCTGCGGTTCCGGTAGCGCCTCTGATCCTGGAAGAATCAGTTCACTTGGTCGGAAAGTCCTCAGCCCGAGCAAGGGGGCTGTCTCTGGTTTTCACTCTAGTATTTCTATGCTCTACATAATGCGTGTATGTATCATACACCTGGCAACCTTTACCAGAACAGAGGTTTGTCTTCTCTCCCCCCTGCTTCCCCATTGCGCTTTATCTTACTCTCTTAATCCTTGGCAACTGCTTCCTTGAATGAGGAAGACATTCTTGAAGACAGAAACTGTCTATTTTTAAAAGCCTGAATATATCACATCTATTTTAGGTTGCTTCCAACTCTCAGTATTTAAAAACTGAGAGATATATTTTGGCACCTACATCTGTATGCATATGTATTACTTTGCATTTTCCTAGAAGTGGAATTACCATTATCTAACATTTAAAATCTTTAAAATGTTTTTTTCCAAAGTATCCTCAAAAAGTTTCCATTTTTACCCTTTACCAGCAATTAAATACTCTCATGTATTCCAAAAATGGCTAGGAAAGCGTGGCTTTCCAATTTGAGAGAGGAGGGTACAATTATTCAGAAGATGAATGACTTACTGTGTGGTGGTTTTCACATTGCCCTCAAAGCCCTCCCCTCAGCCCCCTGCTTGGCAGCCCTGGGGACTACACTGAGGGAATGCCCTTGTCAGAGTGCAGCCCGGGAGCCTTGGCGACTGGACAGCACTGATGGAAAAATGAAAAGTTGGAAGAGGGGCGAAGCCAGGGAATTTCTCCCCTCTTCCGTGCTTCAGGCAGCATCTCTGACAGTGGCTGCCTCTCCTCGGAGTTGGTTCCAAATCCTTCCAGACAGTCCCTCCTTCTTTGTTCTGACCTCCCACACGGTGACCCTGCCACAGTTTAGACCCTGCTGCCAGACCATGCCACCGCCTGTCCTCTGATAAGCCATCATCTGCAAGCCCTTTGTTCTAGCAGCTTCCTGCCGGCACTGCTTTTCGGTTGTGTTACCATGCCTTATTTATCTCCTAGGATCTCCTTAACAACTCTCTCCATTCCTGCGTATTAAATCACCTTTATTTATCTCCCCAGTGTGGACTCTGTTTATCTCATGTTGCCCTCGCTGATATACCCACCCAAAGATGCTGGGGAGTGAGCAGTGAGTGATACAGGGACAGAATCTAGCCCTGCTCCTGAAATCCGTGCTCCTTCTGCTTGTGATGTGAGAGGTATAGGTGTTTCAGTGAAGGCATTCAATGAATCATGCAGATAACTGCTATAGAGACCAGAGAGAGGGCAATTGTAATGTTCTGAGTGGTCATAGAAGGTTTGTGGAAACGGTGTCACTTAAATAGTGTATCAGTTCTCAGTGGTAGTTCTGAAAGCAGAGTATTCTTGGGCAGTTGAAAATACCATCCTAACCACTGTTGCTGAGTGGCTCAAATCCAACTCTGACCTGTATTCTCTTTTCACTAGCAATTTTTTCTTTTTTTTTTCAATATTTATTTATGCATACAAGAACTGGGGTGTAGGCCAGAGGTGTGGGGGATAAGAGGATTCACCAGAGACAGAGTGGGGAGCAGAACAGCCAGATCTACTGAGGTACACTGCTGAGGGGAGCAACGGGTGAGGCAGGAGGGGTCTGCTGTGCCATATGGGAAGCTCCCTGGTCGGGGATCAAACTTGTGCTGCAGTGGCTGCAGATAGCTTCGTAGCGCTGAGACTTAACCTGTTGCGCCACCAGGGAGGCCCACTAGCAATTTTTTCTTAATGTGAGAAAATACTTTCAGAGATTTTTTAATTTGAAATTGCAAAATACCTATAATGAGAAGGTTATTTTATGTTCTTTAATTTTATTCTGCTATTAATGGTATTTTGACTTTCAGTTGCCCAAGAAGAGAGCACAATCTCTTGGTTTAGAATCTCTAACCATTATAATCCAGTCTGAAGTTGGACAAAGGAAATGAGAAACCATGAAACATGTACTATATATTTTTTAAACTAGATATCTCCTGTCCTATTTCAATTATTTAAGTCTGAGAGCTTTCTGAATCAAAAGGTCAGCAAAACCTTTATAAGAAAACCAACTCTGTTGCATCTACTTAGGTGTTTACCTCACAAGTTTTCCCTTTCCCAGTTGAGCATTTCTACCCTCCATCTCAGCTTTTTAATTCTTTGACCCTAATTTCTAACCAAAGGATCTTTTAGGCATTTTTTTAAATGGTGACTTGTATTTATACAAAATGAAAATTCTATAATAGAACCTAAGTAACTTCTACAAGATTCATTGACAAAATTCACATATGGTTTTTATGTGTTTGTATCATCTTTCTTGATCTACTCTCAGGCTGTATTTGATGACTAGCTTCCAAATTCTTTATTTCTTTCAGAACAGTCAAAAGTGACTGGCCTAAAAATCTAATTGACTGAAATGATCAGTTTTACCACAGTTCACTGCACTCACTCAGAAAGCTGTTCTGAGTGGCGATTCGAAAGAGCTATTCTTTGAAATTGGCTTTTTCTAAGTATTCTCCTAAATTGCAGTTGGGCCATCAATACAACAGGTTAAACTAAGCTAGCTGAGAAATTATATAGGTGAAAAATTACAAGGATATGGTCTTTCTATTGAGGCATGTAAAGATTTAATCTCCCAGATTAAAAACCCAGAACACAGTGATTATGTCAAGATAACAAGCTTACAGCTGGGAGAGTGAAGAAGGACAGGGTTCCCAGGGCATTTTCAGGGGACTGGGTCTGTGGCCTAGAGAGACAGGTGTTTCATGGGGCGAGGGGAGGGGGCAGAGAAGCCCTTTTCTCCATATCAGGCCAGCTGTGAGCTTATCTGTGGTATCTCGCATTCAAGGAACGGTTTCCCAGTGTCTGCTGAAGAGAAAGGAGATGAACCGCTCATGTGGGAACTGCCCTGCCTATTGACAAGAGGAAAAAGAAATCATAAAAGACAAAGCAGGCTGGGAGGTTTGCCTCTAATAAAGAGACATATTCTATTAACAAGATGGTAGTCAAAGATATTAACATATCAACTGTGTTGGTTCCTGTCCATTCGCTAGACCGGCGGTGTTCCCCTTTCTAGTAGGTCTCTGGGACGCTCTTAATCCTGGTTCCTTGCCTATGTGTCTCACCACAGCCTTTTGCTTTTTGTTATTGTTATTATTTTATGAAGTACCATTGTTTTACATCCTTCTTAATTTTTTAACAGCCCCACAGGGCTGGTCACCTTAGCGCTCGCACCACCAAAGCTCCCATAATCCTCCACCACAGTCCAACGTGCTCTCCCCCCTCACTCCATTCAGATCATACAAGGGGCTTCTAACCAGGTCTTCAAACCCACTGTTACCTCAGCTTTTCTACTGCAACCCGTGAGATTCCCCTCAAGCCCTTCTGCCCACCTACTCTCTCTGGTCACCTCTGCAGTGGACACGCGCTCACTTTCCGGAGCTGCCCATACCCCGTGACCCTCTATGGAAGCCTTGGCTGAGGTGACCTCACCAACGTCAGGGCGATAACCCCCACTCTGTGCCTCACACACCTTACACTGCAGTCTCTTCACCCGCATGGACACAGCTCTCTCTTTACCTCAGACCAGATCTACTTTGGTCAAGTCTAATGAAAGCCTTTAAGAGGAAATAATAGTGGTTCCAAAATTTTGACATGGCAACCGCAGGGAAGGTCCTAAAAGAGGCAAACAGAAGCCATATGGCCTTTCATGACCCAAAAGGACTCTCAGTTGTCACTTCCGTCACTTCCGTTGCAGCAGGAGACTGAGGCCTGTGCAAAGCGAGCCCCTGCCCCCAGTTCCGCAGGGAGGGAGCATCGATACTGCCTCTTGATGGGGCTAAGGAAGGGGGCATGATTCTGGAATAACATCAGAGCCAGAAAGCCATTTCCGTAAATCCCAATTTGCCACAGAGAGGGAGTATAAATGATTTTTAAGAAGTTTAACTGAGAAGGATGGAAAGATAAGAAAGAGCACAAAACGGGATCAAACTAAAGTTTCTTTGACCTGAATGGTTCATAACCCCTGGCAAATGGGGTCGCTGGAAGCAAATCCAGGCAGCCTGCTGAGTGTGCCCTTTAAGCTCCTCCCTGAAGGCTCTCTGCTGGGCCTTCAGGCACACCGCGTGTGGGGGCAACCCAGGACAGATACTTAAGTTCCCAAAAGGTGAACAAATATCAAAAGAATCCTATCCTGTGATGTAAAAATTCATATTTCAACATTCATAAATAAAACAATATAGAACACAGGCATCTCCTTCCTTCATGTATTTCCTGAGGCCACTTGGCAGAGCTGAGTAGCAAGACCCAGCCCCTGTGCCCGTGAAGCCTAAATACTTAGATCTCACTCTTTGGAGAAGGTGTTGGCCTGTGTGGTCTGTCTCTAATTGGCCCTAGTTTTTACACAAGAACAACCTGAGTTTCTTTTTTTTTTTTTTAAAGATTTATTTATTTATGCATACAAGAACTGGGGTGTAGGCCAGAGGTGTGGGGTGGTGAGAGGATTCCCCAGAGACAGAGTGGGGAGCAAAACAAGCAGATCTGAAATACACTGCTGAGGGGAGCAGCAGGAGAGGCAGGAGAGGTCTGCTGTGCCCTGTGGGAAGCTCCCTGGATGGGGATCGAACTCGTGCTGCAGTGGCTGTGGATAGCTTCCTACTGCTGAGACTTAACCCCTTGTGCCACCAGCGAGTCCCAACTTGGATTTCTTTAAAAGGGAGGCCTACTTTGTCTCACTTCCACACTTGACACAGTGAAAACTCCCAAATTTCACGACTTCTTTCCCAGTTTACCTTGATTCCAAGCCAACATTGATTTGCGTGTCATCATTTCTATGTGTTGGGTGCTGGGGCGACTTTCTCATGTCCGGATTTTGATGTCACTCCCTCAGAGAGCTCTTCCCATGAACCTATTTCCAGCAGGTCCTCCTACTCCACCCCTTATTCCTGACCCCTCTCCCTCCTGCCAGTCACTGTAGCTCTCATCCCTTGCACTCCCCACCCATTCAGTCTGCCTCTCCAGCATCAGTATGCACGGTCCATACAGGTGGGGGCCCCACCGCCCTTGCTTTCTCACAGGCAACGTCTACCTTATATTTTACCGCCTGGCATTTGACATCGCCACGCACACATCGAGACATCCCCCAAGCTGACGGGGCCTGCCTGGAGAATGAGGTCCTGGAGAGACAGGCACTCTCCCGGCGCGTGGGTGAGGGCCGCAGGCAGGGCAGGAGTGGGCACTGGATCTGCTGGCCCAGGGCTTCTTTTGCCCAAAGCAACTGCTGTTCTCTAAGTTTCACAAGAAAGAAAGGTAAACTCAACCAGGCTGGAGGGGCTCTTGCCAACGCCTGAAGAGGGAGAAATAATGGGAGGGGTAATCTATCTTCTCGGACTTTGAAATCCTGGTGTTATCCTCCCCACGCCCTCCTCCATCCTTTATCTACAAATCTCCCTCAGACCCACCCCTTCCTAATTGTCTTGATTCTTAGCCTCATAGTTCAGACATCATCATTTCATCACAAAGCCACTAGGAGAGCTTTCTACTCACTCTTCTCCTCACTCTAGTTTCTTCCGAGATAAACTCATAAAGGGCAAATCTCATTGTGATTTATACCTTTCATGGCTCCCTAGTGCACACCAGGTAAGGTCTAAATATCTTCCACATGAACACAAGCCCTTTGGTCACCTGCAAAGCATGTGCACACATTCAATATTACTTCTGGCACTTCCCCAAGGCGGGTCCTGTTGAACCATCCTTAAGGTCTTCCCTTAATGTTCTCATGGTCTAGAAGACCCCATATTTTTATACATGAAGCTCTGACATTTTTCGAGTCAGCTCAAATATGAACACCTCTGTGCAAACATGCCAGAGTCCCCAGGAGTTAGCAGTTCTGTCCACTCTGCCGCCTGTGCCTGTGCCCGTGGCGCCTGTCTCTGCCTCTCCGGGAACGTACCGTAGAGCACCGCGTCTTCCCGTGGAAACCTCTCATGTTTGCCCTCCCACTCAATCACCTTGCCCAGTGTTTCAAACCAGCAGCCATCCCCTCCCTATTCCTTTCTGAATCCTTCACCCTAAATATATGTCCTGGGACATAATAGACACTAATTAAATGTTTGTGGAAAAGATAAAAGAGAATCAGGAGAAGGGGATAAAGGTGAGAGGAAGTGGGGGAGCAGGAGAACAGTGCTTGGAGAATTGAGTGAGATTAAGTCTGTGGTAACCATGGAAATGGTTTCACCGACTATGGGACCTGCTGAGTGATCGACACCGTTAAGGCAGGGGACTTGATGCCTGGAATTATGATAACCAGAGAGGCCTGGTCGTGGCCTGGTGGATCACCGGACAGTCAGATCATTTGGTTCCCCTCTCATAACGGAAATGCTGGGGAAACGGGGCATTTTCTCTTCTACTGCCTTACCTACCAAATGAGATAACACCATCTTTACTTTAATTGTAAAAACTTCAAATGTCACCTTAAATATATCTAAATGAAGTAAACCTTTGTAAATTGTGTAGGTCAGTGTTCAGGAATTTAAAAAAAAATCATAAAAGTGAGACCACATAAAAAGGAGCCACAAGCAATGCTAAGACGAGGTCATAACTCAGACGTCCATGAAGGTGGCCCATTATTTCCCAGTTGAGGAGACAGACCCAGATTGTGACTTGCAGAACGAGGAGAGCAAGCCCTTTTTGATCACATCCCAGTGCCTGCAGCTGAAGGGGCAGTGAAGAGGGAGAGGAGAGGACCACGGAGAAAGGAGGCTGAGTAATTCGTCATCATTAGAGAGAAAGTGGCCTGTGCCAAGAGCTTTCTTGTGGCACTAGCATTCGCCCAAAGAGGGGGATATTATTCCAGCCTCATGGACAAGGAGATCAAGGAGGCACCACTTGCTGAAGACACAGTGGAAAAAATATTCACGAGCACCGCCCTCAGCCCTTTCCAGGGCTTATCTCCTCCTGGGTGATACAGACCCACTCCCGCTGCTGAATGCCAGGTACTGTGAGGGATGCCTGGCGAGGGCTGTACTGGGGAAGGCTGAGAACTGCCTCTGAGCTGAAGACACAGAGTCTGTCTCTGTTGCAATTAAAAGGGAGAGTGGATAGTGAGGTTCAAGATGCCTCCTAAAAGAACAAGAATTGGTAGCGGGGCCGACTGAGAAGTCCTAGGCCCTCTGTTAGAATGTGCTGGCTTTGAGGGGTTTTTAGAAATGCATCAGGGGAAGAATGAAGTGTGATTCCTTTGAGAACTTTTCTTTTTCTCTCTTTTGTGTTTCCCAAAAATACTTAAAAAATAAAGCCTTTAGAAAATTCAGTGGACTTACAAGCCATCATTTCTTACAGCTTGGTGGGCATATCCTTTCTGAATAGTACTGAGAACTGTGCTTCTCCATCATTTTTGAGGACATAAAGCACAAAGTAACTCTCTTTCTAAGAGGTATTCACTGGTGTCTCAATTATTGTAGGAAAATGGCCTGAAATCTCTGAATGTGGAATGTCACCATCGCACAGATTTAGGATCATTTATAGTTTATTCTAGAACAGTGTGTATGGAGTTATTTTTGAGAATAAGTTTACTGGAAGAGGAAGGGGAATGGAAAGGGTGGGGAGAGAGAGAAAGGACTTTTCAGCAGTTCTGGGATCTTGTTTCTAGACCTCAGACAATACTTTCTTTTTTAAGTTTGTTTCTGGACACTTCGGTTAATAATTGGTTCACTATATCATTTTGCAAGATGTTAAAAGCTAAGGTTACTTTGAGGAAATGCAGTGAACAGCTATAAATAAGGTTGTTATGAGGACTATGGAGAACTGCCACAGACCGGTCAGCGGTTTTAAGCTGAAAACTTCAGAATTCTGTGCAGGCAGCAAGAGGGCTGTCTCCCAGAGTCACAACTTGCCATCAGCGGAACGGACAAAAACTCAGAAGACAGTGGGTTGGAATCAAGAGGGAAAATCCTGTTGCCCCTGGTGCCTTCATGCTCCTTCCTGGGCCCCCTGGGCCAGCAGCAAGGCTTGAGGGCAAGAGCTGGCCGCCAGACTTCTCTGCAGAGATGTCAGTGAGAAGAACTGGGTGGTAGGGAGGAGCCTGGGGAATTTGAAAAGTGAAGGAAAGAACCTCGATTTCATCACGTGCGGGGCTGTGGACACACTGGGCGTGCACCTGTGACCGGTGGCCTGGAGTCTCTGTGGCGGCTGACAGCATGGTGTGTGCCTGTTCACGGGGGAATGAAGGGCCAGGTCCAGCATGGGGCTATTTTTCCCTCCTTATCGGGCTCTTGTTTTTAATGTCGTCATGTCATTAGAAGGTAGTCAGGTCAATCTCTTCCTCACTGTTATTCAAAGAGCCCTTTTCCCTTCATCTGTCACTATGATAATCTACTCCTGTAGATGACTGAAGTACCAGTTGAATGAGGTTCATCCTGTAGATAAATGCTGAGACATATTTTCAAATAGAAATTTTCTACAAAGAGCAGAAGAACTCATATGTCAAACAATGGAATGTGGAATGGGAGGTGCTGAAATCCTGTTTGCCATTTGCAAGATGCATGCTTTGGGGCCAGGTGAGCCATCTTAGCCTCAGTTTCTTGTGTTACAGAATGGTAAAAAATAAAACAAATAGTGCACGGAATGTGTTTTACACAATTCTGGAGTAAAGTGGGTGCTCAATCAAAATGAGCTTTCTAATGTTCAAAACATCTCCACTTGACTTTTCACTGCCACAAAACAAGTATCAATGCCACCGATTTGTGCCAAATAAGAGGAGCCTGGACTTGTCCCGGAAACCCCGAGAGCTTCAGATGGCATTAGGCAAGTGGGAACAAATTTGAGTAGAAAATAAGAGTTCCCATTGATGAATGCCTACTATGTGCAAAGTACTTCTAAATAAAAGCACTTCTATACCATTATCTATAATGCTCAAAGAAATCTTTGGAAGTAAATATTGTAGTTTACTTTTCAGAGTTGAGGGGACTCAGTGCTAAGAACACAGCAAATCTGGGATTTGAGCCTATGACCAAAGACCAGGTTTCCTCACGTTACTGCATACTACGTCTCTAGCCCCCTGAGATAGAAAGCTACACGATCAAGTCTCCCCTTGTGTCTCTGTATTATGAAAACACTAAAACATGAAAAGGCATAGAGAAAAAGTGGGATGTGCACCTTTGAGTCTAAAGTCCACCTAGAAAATTAAAAAGGTAAATCATAGATACAGAGAACAGACTGGTGATTGTACCCAGGGGTTCGGGGGTGGGGGAAATGGGTGAAGGTGGTGAAAGGGTAGCAACTTCCAGATATAAGACTAATAAGTCCTCAGAATGTAACATACAACGTGGCAACTCTAGTAAATTATGCTGTATTCTATGGGTGAAAGTAGGCCAAACAGTAGATCTTCAAAGTTCTTATGACAAGAAAAAAAATTTTTTAAAGATTTATTTATGCATAAAAGAACTGGGGTATAGGTCAGAGTGCAGGGGGTGAGAGGATTCAACAGAGAAAAAGTGGGGAGCAGAACAGGCACATCTACTGAAGTACACTGCTGAGGAGCAACGGACAAGACAGGAGAGGTCTGCTGCGCCATGTGGGTCAGCTCCCTGGCCGGGAATCGAACTCACGCTGCAGTGGCTGGTGATAGCTTCATAGTGCTGAGACTTGTGCCACTAAGGAGGCCCCACAAGAAAAATTTTATAGATACCTGAGGTGAAGGATGTTTACGGCATTTACTGTAGTAACCATTTCACAACACATACATATATCAAATCATAATGTTGTATACTCGAAACTAATGTAGTATTATGTGTCAATTATATCTCAATAAAACTGTCAGGAGGAGGTGACTTACAGATGATCTCAGTCCTCCCTGACTACAATGCACCACCTCTCTTTGAGCACACTCCTCTTATCACATCTAGTAAGGAGCCTTCTTTTTGACACACTGAGTCACAGTGAAAATTTTAAGAATCACTTTCACATCAAGCCAAATCTCACTGCAAAATATTGCAACCGAAGTCCAAATTTCTGAGGGGAAATGAATACCCCAAGTTCAGCAGAGCCCCTGACTCAAGTTTGGAGTCTCAATTTCAGCAACCCCTTCAATGTTTCCTGCCACCCTTATGAAAATGGAATATTCATTTACTTCAAGTATCTATTTTTTGTTTGCTTTCCTAAACCGGAATCATAGTGATTGAGTTTATTTGAAAACGATGGAAGAAAAATGTAAATTTCACTGGAGTCGGTCTCTTTCTTTTCTGCATCCAGAGATTACAAATTATCTTCTTTTCTGAGAATAAACTAAAAAGTATTTTCAACCTTATTGAGCAAGTAGGACCCAGAGAGACAGGCCTCGGCAGAAACCCCATTTTCTTTCCCTTTAAACTGAACCCCTTATTTCCCTACATTCCTAAAACCAAGGGATGAGTCTGTACTTGACAAATGACTTTCTGGTAGCAAGGCCCCCCATCATTACCCAAATCCACTCAAAAGAGGAATGTACCCTCAAGGACGGGGCCTGCTGAAAAGCCCTTAGAAACAGTCTGGGCCGAACAGGCCCTTCTGATTCCATTTATCAGCGGTGGTGGTGGCAGCTTTTGAAGTGGCTTCCTTCAGCCTTGGCAGGAGCTCAGAGAGCCAGTAATGTAGGAGGCACTGCCACCCACAGCCTCCACGAGGCTTCCCGAGGAGGGGGGGCGGTGTGCACCCCCAGCTGCAGCGCGGTCTCGCTAAAGCAAGGCTGCACGGGGAGAAAGGGGGGAAAACTTGCTGATTCATGCTTCTGGTCACTTACAAATTATTAGGCATTTCCTGAACCAGGAATTAGATACATAACCGTACTACTGACATAAGGAAAGTGATGGAGTCTTTTTCTTAAGAGGAGGAAAGAATCTCCACCAGTATTGTTTTAAGGACATGATATAGGTTCACTATGGATATCTTCCATTAATCCTTAGTGTCCACTTTCTACCCGTCTCTGCTGCACTCTGCTCCCTGGAAGGACTTCATGGAGACTCTATAAAGGGCTCTTTGCCCTCCAGCAGGGCCAGCTGGAGATCCCAGTGAGAGAGATGAAGGTGTAGCGAGGAGTAAGAGCAACCTCTGCCTGTCAACCTATCATGGTTGGTGGAATCCCTTTCCGAGACGAGAGGCCTTGTCAAGTTTTTCTCTCCATAGAGCAAACTTTTCTATAATTCACTGAAATCTTAGTAAGACTGTTCATCAAAGTGATGTGGCGTGGGCATATGATCCCTGCCAATCAGATTCGTTCCCTGAGAATTTGAATCTTATACCAGGTGATACAGAGCTGGGAAAGACCTAGAAGCAAGATTTCAGTGGTGTATAGAAGATTATCACAGCTACTCTTGTTCTGGTCTTTGAGTCCGGGTTCTTTGGTGTTTCCTTAAATTTTGTGATTCACCCACAACTAGCTAAAAAGGAAACTACAATAAAGAAACTGAAATTTAGAGCATTAAAGTAACTTGTCTGCAACCATACAGCTAGTAGGTAGAAAATACAGGATTCAAGGTTCAAATTTATTTCCAGTATTCCACATTGCTTACTCAGCGGGAGTCCATGATCTGTACAAACTGCTGAAACTCAATCTTGCTGGTAAAAATGGAGCAAGTTCACATAAGATCTGCCTGGTTCCCGGGCACAGGGGAAAATATACATTTAGAAAATTACTATGACCAATAGAATTTTTTTGGGTATAGTGTATGACCTCCAGACAAGAACCTATCACTCTATGAAACTATTGTCATTTGCAAAGGATGCTTCATTTTCACTTCTCACTCTTTTTTTCTTACATTTTTTACTGCTTGTTCTCTCTTCTAAGAGTAACGGAAAAGAAAGCAGGTGTGTGTGTGTGTGTGTGTATCTTACTGACAATGTGATTTTGTAACGCATGGTATCTGCTATAGATTGTGTCTTCCCCCAAAATTAATATGCTGAAAGCCCTTGAATGCGCACAGTTACGATATTAGGAGTGGGGCCTTGGCAGATGATCACATTATTAAGGTAGAATCCTCATGAACAGGATTAGTGCCAGGAGAAAAGGGGACCGGGAGAGCTCCCTTGTCCCTTCCACTCTGTGAAGACATAGAAGAAGAAAACAGAACCTCACCTGACCCAAATTTGTTGGTACCTTGATCGTGTACTTCTCAGCCTCTAGAACATCAAGAAATGCATTTCTGTTCTTCATATTCTGTCCAGTTTATGGTATTTCATTATAGGAGACTGCATGGACTAAGACTATGTCTCTTTCAGTTCTCATGATTATCCTGTGCAGAGACTACTTTGTCCCATTTTTCAGATGAGGAAATAAAGGGTCCATTGTCCAAGGACACATAATTGTAAAAGATGGAGCCAACACTTGGACTTGGTCTGTGTGTTCTCAGTGCACTAATAATCTTCAGCCAGGATGCTGTTGGCATCTTGATATCACCACATAAATATGGCCCCTGGTTGAGAACCTCAAAACCACACAAATCTCCTTGAATATCTACACTCATTCCCCCCTTCACATGGTGGAAGACATCGTCACTGTTCTTTTGTAAGAAGAGATAGGTGGGTATAGCCACCAGGGCAGAGAAGGTGGGGTCCTATGTGAGAAAATCCTGGCACCCGAAAATGCAGTCTTTGACTTTCTATGAGCTACCTTTTGAACAGCTGGGAATGGGGAGTCACCGTGGGGAGAGCCAGTAGAAACTTGGGGAATACTGTATAATAGTCTAATTTGGTGGACATTCGAATCAACCTCACATAATAAAAAAAAATCTCAAATTATTAGATATTTATTAGGTATACAATATATACAGTATTGGTCGTCCTTTCAGAAAATCTACAAATTGTCAAGATGATTTTTTTTTTTTAAAGGAAAGGAACAGACAAAAAGTAAACAAGTCAAACCCTTGGCATCTGACGGCAGAACTGAGACTGTCAGAGGGGAAGGGTGGGGAATAGGAACAAAGCAGGAGTGAGGCCAGTGAACTGGGGTGGAGAATTACAGGTATAGTGGTAGTGGGTGTAGGGTGGTAAGTGGCATACTCCTGAAGAGGGTGTTTACCTGCCCTATACCACCATTTATGGCTATATACCAACATAATTACATCAAAGCTAGTGACTGAACTATGACTCATACATGTTTATGTCTCTATTCACGATTGTGTTTAGTCTTTTATTTCAAGCATAAAGCCATTCAGAAAGGTGTTTGTAGCAGCAATTGGTATGATTAATACAAGGACTTGTATGTGAACTACCTAGTACCCTGGGGTGAAATTCAAACCCTTGCAATGTACAAAGAATATTCAGGTTTCCTATTGTAAATAATCAAGAAAGAAACCAATTAAAGCATTAACAAAGAGAATTTTTTTTAAAAACACTCTATGCAAAATGTATAAAAATCACACTCAGCAATTGGAAGGGCAAGATTCAAGGAAGACCTAATGTTATCTGGGGATGTAGAAAAGCAAAAACATGACCTGTGAGATTAAGTGTACAGTTGAGATACATACTACCTTGTATATGTTTGAAGTCATGTGCTTTCAAATAAATAAAATAGACTTTCAGGCAAAATTAACATGACCAGTTTTTCATATGTTTAGCCACCTGGCAAAGTCTTATCATCTGTCAAAATCCACATAAAATGGCTTCTGTGAAGTTTTCAAACACAACTCTCTCTCTCTTTCATAGCTGCCTGTGACGATCTCAATCTCTGGCTGTTGTACGTATTTTACTGAATTATGATTATTAATTGCATGTTAGTCTTTCAGTTAAGATTGTGAGCTACTTGACAGAACCAGGCTCTCCTTTTTCTTTTTTTTTTTTCCTCTTGTCTCACACACAGCATATCTGGCCAATGAAAGAAATAATGCTATTGAACAAATACATAAATAATTGTTTTAAAAAGTTTTAAGCTTCAGGGGGCAACTCTACAGCCATGAAAACAATGCTAGATGTTATGGAATTTTAGGTCTACTGATTAAAGGTCTGAGACCCTGAACAAAGAATTTTTCAGATATGGATAACTGCATTTCCTAATCTATTTGCCTAGGAGCTGTCGGGAACATCTATTGCCTATAAAAGTAAGTCAAAATCATTCAGTGCTCATCAAGAATTTGAACTCACATAGGTGAAGAATTTTATCATTTTCAGAAACTGGTAACAATCACTTATGTTCTTTTTAATAGTTCTGTTTGCTAAATGGTGCTAATATGGCTGATAACTTCCTTATTTTAGATTTGTCATTGGGACTGTCTCAATAGAAAAGTCTCTTCATGTCCATTTGTCTCCCTGGGCACATTGTGAAAAGACAAAATGGCGACCCAAGCTTCAAAGTAGTCTTGAAGTGAGATTTGTGGTGGGAGCGGAGGATGGAAGCCGAGAATTCTGAAGACAGCAGGGAGAAAGTTACTCCGGGCTTCCAATTAAGGAAAGCAAAAGAAACCTAAACCAATTCTTACCATTAATCATGGGAAAGGTAGAGAATAAGATGTTGGGGTAAGTATGATTGTGCTAAGATTTTGCCCACCCACATGAAACTGACTTGAAGTTTCAATATTCTCATTATAAATTGGAAATAATGATAAATAGACTTTCAGGTGTTAGGAATTAAAAGGAATGACCTATCTAGAGCATCTGTTACAACACCTGGCACATTCCTTTTGGAGGGACATGTTTGGCCTCCCTCTGTATGCTGAAAACGAGTACAGGGGTGGCAGTCCCTGTTAGCCTAAGGGAAGATTTAATGTTGCCTTTCACATGGGACCCATTCCCAGCAATCTTCAAGGGAAGTTACTGCATCTGGTCCCAGAAGCAGAGCTGACATTTTTGACAAGGCCTAAGTGCAGCCTTCCCAGGGGTGTCATAACAGAGACGAGATGGGGCAGCTGGCAGTAATTGGCATCACATCCACACCCACTCAGGGATTGGATATAACATGGATTACCTTGGAATTCTCTTTTTTTAAAAGGCTTCTATGAATCTTAACCGGTTCTAAACCCTTTGATAATTGCTTCTATCATCAATTACACAGCTGAAGATTGAAAGGAAAGGCCCTATTTTCTTAGGAATAAGCAGATTTTACCCTATTGCTCCCAAAGAGTAGAGTGGGGCTAATAGGCACCAGTTTGCCACCACTTTTATTGCTCAGAAAGCAAATCAGCACTGGAACCCACAAAAGCCGAAATAAAGGCTCCAATGCACCTCTACAAGTCCAGACTTCCTGCACACAGTGTGCCCCTTTTTTATCTTTATACCTTGCTTCTCATCTACCCTTCTTCTTAAAAAAAAAAATCTATCCCCTTTCCCTTCTATAACATGGCATGTCTATAGAAGACAGTACAGAGCAAGCTTGGACCCCAGGCCTGTTTCTAATTGTAAGGTACATGGAAGTGATGTTTTCCCACCATTAGCATCTATGGTCAACATCTTATACGCATGCCTGATGGCGGGCACCTGAGGTGTGGTGTGGGCGTGCATAAGTGGGCCCACCTGAGTCGAGAGACCGAGCATATAAGGGCGGTGTCTCAGAGGACAGAGTGCAGCAGCAGAGGACCATATGGCAGAGTGCATTGGAGAATGGCTACGAGAGGATGAGGCTGAGAGAGGAAGAGACCACAAGAGAATTCCAGAGAGCCCAAAGAAAGAATAAAGATCTGCCAGGAACCGGGAGGCTTGCCAGCCTTCTGGTCCCCGGCCCCCCTGCCTGCTCTGTGTGAGCCCAGAGTCTTTTCTGATCCTCTTTTTTTTTTAAAGATTTGTTTATTTATGCATACAAGAGCTGGGGTGCAGGCCAGAGGTTGGGGGTGGTGGTGAGAGGATGAGAGGATTTACTAGAACAGAGTGGGGAGCAGAACAGGCTGATCTATTGAGATACTGCTAAGGGGACCAGTGGGGAGACAGGAGAGGTCTGCTGCACCCTGTGGGAAGCTCCCTGGCTGGGGATCGAACTCGTGCTGCAGTGGCTGTGGACAGCTTCACAGTGCTGCAACTTAACCCCTTGCGCCACCAGGGAGGCCCTGATTCTCTTTGTTTCTAATCCCCAACTTTGTTATGTGCAAAACTAGAGCCCTACCTATCATGTGGGTGTAAGATGAGGTTAAAGGGAACACATTTTAACAGCAACACAGGGTGTGGCTGAAACAACAATGAAGTGATCAGGTCAGCAAACCAACCCTGGTGTCACCTTGAGACAATAACAGTAAATTGTTGCATTTTAAAAAAGTAGATGATAGATTAATAAATGATGGATAGACAAATGGATGGGAGGATGGACGGATAGATGAAAGAGACACACAGATTCCAAAGTAATGCTTGAAAATATAAAATTTGCTGATGGTTTCATGGGGAGACAGGGCCATGGCTACATTGCTTAGTATCATTCACCTTCAACAATGTGCCTATTCAGCTCTGTCTAAAAGCCTAATTATATTCCCAGTGGAAAAAGAAGAGGTATCATTTATCAAGAACAAGGATAAAAAAGAAATAGTCATTTTTAAAGCTCTATCTCTATATTAGATTTCTCAAGAGAAACAGAACCAACATTATACACACAGAGATACATTATATATAATATATACATGTGTGTGTATGTATATAACATAAGGTACTGGCTCATCTGGCTCATGAGATTATTGGAGGCCAAGAAATCTCCTGCAATCTGCAAACCCAGAAGAGCAAGCAATGGTAGTTCCAAGGCCTATGAGCCAGGGAATAGAGAGTATGGACTTCAGTCTGAGTCTGAAGGTCAGAGAGTCAGGAGCATAGGGCCAGGAGGAGATGAATGCCCAGCTTAACAACTGGGCAGAGGATGAATTCAATCTTCTTCCATATTTTTGTTCTATTGGGGCCCTCAACAGACTGGATAAATAAGTGATACAATCTTGGATGCCTGTGGCCCCCACTGGTGAGGGCTATTTGATTTACTCAATCCACAAATTCACATGCTTATCTCTTCAGGAAACACCCACAGAGACATCCAGAAATGCCAGTTATCTGGGTATCCTTTGACCCAATCAAGTTGATGCAAAATAATTAGCCATCATGGTCTCCAAAGACTTAGACTAGGGATTTTTGAAGAGTGATGGTTTTGTGTAGATGCCAGTGCCTCTACTCTGGAAGTAAATTCATATTTTTTTAAGTCTATAAACTATAAACATTATTTCTGGAGGCTCATCCTTATTTTTATTGCATTATTTGCTTTTATTGTAGCAACACGACTTAAAACACTGTGTGATTCGGTGGTATTGGGTTCATACCTCCTTACGTGTCAAGAGGATTTCTTCTTAGTCAACGTAGCGTGATGCAAGGCTGCTGCAAGATGTCCTCCTCTCACCTCACATTAGAAGTCACCGATTTAACAGATATTTATTAAGCACCTACTGTGCACATAAAGGTAGGCAAAGAAGATGGGATCAAATTAAGTCCCTGTTCTTATATAGATCACCCTCTAACTTAGAAAACCGTATTCACACAGATTGAGGTATTGTAACCATGAAAAATATGCATGGGTTATTAAAATAATAGGAAGATCTACTTTAAATTTGTCTGCAGGCAAAGAAAAAACTTCTGAAAATGACTGTCTTAGAAGCAAAGACCTTTCTAGAAGGGCAACAATGATTCTTCCTTCTTTTCCTCCTACTTCCCTCTCGACTCTCCCCCCTTATTTCTTTACTTTTAGTTATAAACAAGAACAGAAAATGTTTTCACTTAAAAGAAATCCTAGACAACAAAGCTTCACATACTACTTCCCATCAACAGAGTCCAGAAATAATATTTCTAATGAAGTTGCACTTGGCTCAGCCAGTTTTGGAGAGTAAGGAATGTTCAAATCTGAAAGCTACAATGGATCTGGTTGTTGTCAGGAACAGAGAGAAACAGGAGAATACATTTTTAATGATGATCACTAATAGAAAAGCAGAAATCTTTTTTCTAAATTTATAACAATAATTGTCAGAATAACAATGAGGATAATGGGCTATTAACACCATGTGCCAGTTCCTGTTTGAGGCACACCCTGTGTATAATGTCATTAATGCTGATAACAGTCTGCTTTATTCACATAAGTATCCAGAGGACTTTGTCTAACGAGCCATGAAAAACTCTGAATTGGTTCTGGTCAGGACAAGTCTCCGCAGAGGTGAGGGAGAGGAGGATATGGAGGGATCTTGTCAGTGAGTGGAGGTGGCATAGGAAGCAGGATTAAAGGTGGCCCGAGGTGCAAAAGTCAACTAAGGTGTCAGAGTGGTCTTAGTCCTAGCACAAATACTGATTTGTTTACACAGCCAACAAAACATGTTTTGATCATAGATCAATGAGTAACTACAACGAACATTTATAGCACTGCATATTACTATGGACAAAATTTCTGGGTGAGGAGAATATCTGGTCTATGGTCAACTAGGGAGGCAGCAAAGGCCCAAGATGGCGAGAGGGTGGCCCATATGCTGATCTAGTCCAAATCTTTTATTGTCCCTATGGGAAAAGGGAAGGCTCACAAAGGAGAATGACTTGTCCAAGGTCACATGGTAATCTGGTGGCAGACTCACAACTCATGTTGCTGGACCCCAGGGTACTGTATTTTCAGTGTAGGAAGCTGTCCTATATCAGGGTTCAGACTGACATTTGGGCCAGTTGTACCTTCAAAGGTTAAAATTGGGTGCGCTCTCTTCCTAAGCACAACTCAAGAATGACATCTGGAAAATCCTTCCACAACATGAAAAATAAAACATGGCCATGTGTGTGACTCAAGGCAAAGCAGGTAGAGAGCCGAGGCTCCCCACTGAAAAGGGGCAGCAGCACTTTCTACGGGTAAGAAATTGTGACTGTCTAAATGCAGTCAGGCTGCAAAAAGAACCCTTTTCTCCCTCACATGTGAACTTTCACATGAAGCAACTATCACAAACACCCACCAAAAAAGAAAAAAAAATAAAGAGACTCCTTAGTTTATTGTGTTTCTATGAAACACGGAGTTAATGAATTGTGACTCCCTATCTGTCTTCAAGGCTGTTTTAGGTAGGCAAAGTCTTTACCTCCATGGTTTTGGGGTGGTTTCTCAAAAAATTCAAGCAGAGTTCAAGGTCAGCCAGTAGACTATAAGACAGAGTGTCCTCCCTCTGTTTTCCCCCTACCGAGACATCTGAATAAACTGGGTTTTAATCCTGGTCTCTAAGTGACTCTGGACATGAAATCTAACTCCTCCAGGTTTTCATTTCCTCCTCTGTACAAAGATGAGCTCTAATGTCCTTTGCTGTTCTTTGTCTCTGCGAGTTTTTAATTAAGAATATGCATAAAGTGGGGCCTCCCTGGTGGCGCAGCAGTTAAGTGCTGCACTGTGGAGCTGTCTGCAGTGGCGATGCGAGTTTGACAGCCGGCTCAGGGATTCCCAAATGGCGCGGCAGACCTCTCCTGCCTCGCCCGCTGCTCCCCTCAGCAGTGTATTTCCGTTGATCTGCCTGTTCTGCTCCCCACTCTGTCTCTCGTGAACCCTCTCGCCGCTCCACACCTCTGGCCTGTACCCCAGCTTGTATGCATAAATAAATAAATCTTTTTAAAAATATGCATAAAGTGGGTCTCCCTGGTGGTGCAGGAGTTAAAGTCTCAACTGTATCAGGTTATGGGCAGCCACTGCTGCATGAGTTCAATCCCCGGCCAGGGAAATTCCCACAGGGCACAGCAGACCTCTCCTATCTTCCTGCTGCTCCCCTCTACAGTATTTTTCAGTACATCGCCTGTTCTGCTCCCCACTCTGTCTCTGGTGAATCCTTTCACCCCCCGCACCTCTGCCCTGGACCCCAGTTCTTGTATGCATAAAAAAATGAAAATAAATCTTTTTTAAAATGTGCATAAAGTAGCCAAGGTTCTACCAGGCAGGGCGACAGTACAGCCAGAGGCCCTAGAAAGAGGCTGGTCAGCAAGTCCAGGGGCCCTCCTCTATCAAGGGCAAAGGATTTTCCAGTGAAGATTCAGGCTCAGTCCCAGACAGTTTTCCTGTAAATCCTCATCCACAAAAGGGAATTTTCATATATTATTATTTGCATAACTCAATTTTAATGTTCCTCAGCAAATGGAACACATTTGTACCTCCATGCACTCTTCAGAAAAGGTTATTTAAAGCCCACAACTTTCTAAATTAAAAAAAAAGTACAATTTGTGTCACTTTTAAGGCAAAAAAAAATAGAGGAGGTGCGAATAAGTCTAAACAAAACGTCATGGCAGAAATAGAACATATTATCTGGCAAAAAGAAATATGTTCCTAGTATTTGGTAGAACTTAGGTTCACGATGGTGTAAGTTCAAGGAATAAAAACAACTATCAATCTACACATAATTTTGAATTTTAAGAAAAAACCTTATCTAGGTGTCACCTCATTTGCAAGCACCTTTTTTCAATTTTAACTTTTAAATTAACAGAGTAAATTTGACTTTTTATGTTAGTAAAGTGCTGTGCATTTTAACACATGTATAGATTCGTATAATGGAGACAGAACAGACTGAGCACCCTCAGGCGATCCCTTTGGCATCACCTCCTTCCTTCCCTCACTCTGGCTACCAAGTGATAAGTTTCATAGGTTTCCTGTCACACTTTCCTTCCTTTTCAAGGCATTCTATACACGGCATCATAGCTTCAGTAACTGGCTTCTTTCACTAGCTTCCGGGACTCGTGAGAGAAGTGTATGTATCATCACTCCATTCTTTTTTATTGGTGACTAGTATTCCATCATATGGATGTACCACCATTTGTTTATTTCCCCATTAAAGAACATTTAAGTCATTTATCGTTTTGGCCAATGATGAATAGAGCTGGTATAAACATTTAGATATAAAGATTTGTGTGAACAAAATTTTTCATTTCTCCTGGGTTATAGACTTAGGGAATGGGTCATGTGTATAAATAGGTTTAACTTCATGATAAACTGTCAAGCAGTTTTCCACAGTGGCTGTCCCATTTACAGCTACTTCTGCAAGAATATGTATATGAAACTGACACACATTTCCCTCAACTGTACACTTTGTTCTGCTCCACTCTCTCCCACTCACACATCTCACCCTATTATGCAAACCAAGCTAAGGGGTTTTTAAATCCCAGATTCACCCTGGTCTCTCTGACTTATAAGCCTTTGCCTGAAATGGCCAATTTTCCTGTAAAACTTAGTGTTTTTGAGTCACAGTTCAGGTTGAAGCTCTATTAGTCTTCTTTAACCTGCATTCTAGCAGAATAATGCTTTTTACATTTTCCCTTCATCTTGTTTCTTCCATCAAATCCTACAAAAACCGCAGAGACATAGAACTGTTTGATGTTCTACATTTTTTCATTCACAATTTATTAACATGTTTAATAAGCATGTATTGATGATCCCTGTGCTCTAGGTATGGCCTAGATTCTGATGCTAGAACCCAACCCGGTATCTGACATGAGATAAGTATTCAGGAAAAGCATCCTGGACAAAAAACCTTTGACATGGTCAAGGCTGACCTCTGCTTCAAAAATTAAAGACTATCCCCACCACACGCTCATTCAGCCCTCTCTTAATTAAACCAAACCTCACCTCAAGACAACCGTACTAATCTAAATCTCTCATTGGATTGGGGCTATTTTATTAATCTTTATGTCACATGGACTGACATGCATTTGCTCAGTAAATATTTGTTGGACTGCATTGACTTGGTTAGAAAAAGGTGTATTTTACAGTAGCAGGTTTATCATTTGATACAAAATCAAGTTGTTTTTAAGAATATTTTGTTGAACAATAGACTTTTTGCTTTTATATTAAAAGATTTGATCCAACAAAAATTATGTCTCCTCATCACAGACAACGTTTTCCTAAACATAAAATAAGACATATCCTCTCATTTCATATTTCACATAGTAAGCATATTTCCACTATGGCTGCTCTTTTTCTTTGGCATCTGAGATTTGCTTAAATAATTGACTATTGTCTGAGACAGCAGTTTTTAATGCCTGTGTAGTGCTTAGATAATAAGACATTGTAGTCATCCAGTCATTTGGTTCAAGTAGTCGTTTGGTTAATAAATATCTGTTAAAACTGTTGACTCAATATCATTTATTCTTCAAATATCCACTGAGTGCCAGCACCATCCAAGGTACTGGGACTGCAGAGATGAGTAACACACTGTCTTGAACTTTCTGAATAAGAAAAGGACACCATGTAATCTGGTCCAGGAAGGATGGCGACAAGTGGTTACTAAAAGAATGCATTCCACAGAGATTTGAAGATTACCACCTACTTCTATATCTTTGGCTGGTAGTCTTTTGTTTCAAGTTCAACAAATGCAAGTCCCTTAGGGTTTCTTATAGCTTTATAATGAAGGATGTTGGATTTCAACATTCCCACATTTCCCAGATCCTCTCTGAATCCAAGTGTGATTAATATTCTTCTGAAGCACCCTTCAAATGAAATTAAACATAAAGAAGAAAATGCTTCAAGGTGGTAAACTTAAATTAAATGTTTTATATTACAAATTAGCTTAACAAGAAACCTGGAGTAGTAGATATTCTCTCTGTCCCTTATGTTACACCTAAATTAGAGTCTAAGTAGGCAGTGACATCAACAACAGCTGTCTCCTGGCACATGGAGCCCCAAGTCTAAAGTGGAAATAGGAAGGAAAACATGAGATTACACTATGGGAACACAAAGAAGAGATATTCATTTTGGAAGGTGTGAATGGGAGTGACTTCATACACAAAGAAACTTCAGTGAGTTTTGATGGATTTAGGTGCTTTTCAAACAAAAGACTAGAAGGATTTGAAAGAAAAGGTGAAGCATTAGAAACAGCGTGGGATTTTGAGGAAACAATATTTAACGATGCCTTGATGAGCTTGAGGAATCTATGACCAGTAGAATATATAGAATCTTTCTCTGCTTTTTTTTTTTCGCCACTGATGTATTTTAAACACCTAAATGGTGCCTGATTCACAGTAGGTGTTCAGTAAATATTTAGTGAGTGAGAAACATGAAATGTTGGCGGGATGCAAAAAAATAAAGGACAGGAAGTAAGGATTAGCTTGGTGGGGAGGGACTGAGGATAGGTCCTGGGCCCACAGCTGAAGGAATCATTAGATCTTAGAGACCAGGGCACAGGCAGAGTGCACCGAGTACATCTTCAGGCACTAGTCCTCTATCTGTCACATGTGAGAACTCTATAAATGCAATTTGCAAAAAATAAAGCTTTTCCTCCCAAAATATGATAGGTACTTCTGACCCACTGAACCTGAGGTTAGGAACAAAGGTGAAGGAAAGTAGCCAAAAATTATTTTTTTTCATTCAACAATTTTAATTTTTCTCATTCAGGAGGAAGTTCAAGAAATAAACCCGAGCATCTCTGATTGAATGATTTCTAACAAAGCCACCAGGATTGCACAGTAGAGAAAGGATAGTCTCAAATAAATAGGGGAGACTGGGAAAACTGGATATCCACATACAAAAGAATGAAACTGAACCCTTATCTTATACATAGAAATCAAGTAAAATTGGATTAAAGACTTGAACTTAAGACCTGAGACCATAAAGATTCCTAGAAGAAAACAGAACAAACTTCCTGACACGGACCTTGGCAATTAATATTTTGACTTGACATTATAAGCAAAAGTAACAAAAGCAAAAATAAACAAATACGGGTCCATCAAACTAAGCTTCTGCAAAGCAAAGTAAACTGTCAATGAAAATGCAGGCTATGGAATGAGAGAAAATATTTGCAAGTTGCATTTAATAAGGGCTTAATATCCAAAATACACAAGGAACTCATATAACTCAATAGCAAAATAAACCCACAATTAAAAAAACTCAGTTAAAAATGGGCAAAGTATCTGAATATACATTTTTTCCAACAAAGACATACAGATGACCAATAGGTGCACAGAAGGTACTGAGCATTACTAAGAATCAGGGCCACACAAATGAAAACCACAGGAAGATATCACTTTATGCCAGTTACATCTACTATCAAAAACACAATAGATAAAAAATGCTGATAAGGAAATGGAGGAATGAAAACACTGGCATTCTCCAGACATGAATGCAGACCTGTGCAGCCCCAACAGAACAGTATTGAAGTTCCTCAAGAAACTGAAAGTGGAACTAGCATAAATCCAGCAATCCCACTGCAGGATCTAAAGGAAACAAAACCACTATCTACAAAAGACATTCGCCGCCATGTTCACAGAAGCATTATTCACACAGCCATGGTATGCAAACAACCGAGTGGGTAGCAATAAATGAATCAATAAAGAAAATGTGGTAATAGAATAGTATTCAGCTCTTAAAAAGAAATAAATCCTGCCATGGATGACAATATCACTGCACCTGGAGAGCATTACTGTAAGCAAAATAAGCCAGACAGAGGTTGGGGAGGATGGGGAGAGAGGGGTAAAAGGATGTGAGCATTTTGTTAAAATTGAATAAGGTCTGAAGACCTATTCTACAACATGGCAGCTACAATTGATCCTATATTATGTAATTGGTATTTCCTAAAAGAGTAGATCTTAATGATTCTTACAAAGGTGAAAAGGTAAATATTTGAGATGATAGGAATGCTAATTAATAACACGGATGAGATTCTTTCACAATGGATGCATACATCAAGTCATAACATCGTATGCTTTAAATAAATTACAATCTTATTTTTCACTTACAAACACATCTTACTGACCTAGGGTAAGCCAATTCTGAGACTTTATTTCATATTCTGCATTCACCTTTGGTGATATTCGTTCCCCAATTCCTCCTTAGGCACTGCTTATGAGGGTCGGGGTGCACTGGAGCCGGTTGGTGTTGGAAATGTTGCTAGCCAGTGGTTAAATATAGCCAACCTTGAAAGCAATAATGGGATCTCCCCAACAAAGATCAACAAAAACTAGAAATCTGGGTTGATTTCAGTTTTGTTTTTGTTTTCTGAGAGCTACTTTATACCACCTGAGTGGAAAATTTGTTAGAAACTTCATTTGCATAGAAAGTATATGGATTTTCCTCATAGTATACACTTTCCTAGGAAAAATGGGGAGGAAATGACACAGAGGATGAACATTGCCCAAAGCCACCCTTGATTGCATTACTTGACATGTTTGCCCTGCTGAATCACTGGAACTTGAGCACAAACGGAGCACCCATCTTCCTCCAGGGACATGCAAAAAGCTTGCCATTGACTCCTTAAATCTTCCTTAAACAGGTATAATTAAGCTGTAACACACAGGGCGTGATATCACCGAGAAGAATGTTCTAGGGCAAATGGATCCAAGTCTGTGATGTCATAAAAAGCTTCTGAAGTCAACGGAAGCTTGGTGTCCAGCCGCGCATGGTGATGTGTTTGCATGAGTGTGTGGGCTGCACAGCACTCAGTCCTGGAGAAAGGGAAAGACTCTTGTCCCACAGCTTCCCACTCCCACAGCTCCTATCTTAATCAGATTAGCCATTCCAGCAATTATAAAGAGCTATTTAATTGTAGCAAGAGTTTGTGAAACTCTTCGAAGCTCCCAAATCTGTCCTACATCTCGAACAACACGAGCCTCCTGGATCCTCTCATGTTGCCACAACCTCTTTTCATCCTCAGCCATACTTCCTCTACTTCATAATCATTTCATTCTGTCTTTTTTGGTTCCTCCCCAGGTGAAAGAGAAAAAAGAAGCCAGCTGCAGAGTGTGGCTTACTTAGGAGGAATCCTTGAAGAAGTGGACTTTGACTTTGGGAAAGCATAGGAAGATAGGTTACCTGACCTTATTTACAACCATGCATTGAGATGATTCATAGACTTATCAATGAAAAGTTAATCAAGCTTGGGGTAAGAACAAGTGCTTCCCTACTTCACCTCTGCGATCCTGACCAAGCTATTCAAACTCTCCCCTAGGTGTTCTCATCTGTAATATGGAGATAAAAATATAGGGTCCTCCCTGGTGGCACAAGGGGTTAAGTCTCAGCCCCGTGAAGCAATCAGCAGCCACTGCAGTATGAGTTCGATCTCCGATCAGGGAGTTGACCCACATGGCGCAGCAGACCTCTCCTGCCTCGCCCGCTGCTCCCCTCAGCAGTGTATTTCAGTCATTCTGCCTGTTCTGCTCCCCACTCTGTCTCTGGTGAATCCTCTCACACCAATACCCCAGCTCTTGTATGCATAAATAGATAAATCTTTTAAAAAATAAATACATACATACAGCTGAGATTTGTTAGTGTTGTCTAAAATACATGGCATATTATAGTACCTTGCATAAAATAAGCGCTTCATAAATGCTTTTTGATTTAATTTGCTATTTTTAAGGCCATAAAAACTTAGCTCATGGAAGATTTCTGTTCTAGATGGTGTGCTCTGTTTGTTACTGAGTAGCATGTGCAGTTATTCACAAACCAAGGTCACTGTGTCCTTGTGACAGTGAAGGTCAGCAGCACTATTAAGGAAACACAGAGACTTCACAGCACTAACCAAATCCCAGGAGCTGTGCTCAGTACTTTACATATTCTAACTCAATCAACAAAGTAACCCTAAGAAGTCAAAGCATCTTTCTCCTTTCCAGTTTATAGATCAAAGGAACAGTGGCAAGGAGAGTTTAACTTCCCCAAGGTCAAACAACCAGAAAGCAGCAGAGCTCAGGGAGTTTGTCGAATCTGCGCCCTGAACACTAAACTAACTCACCTTTTAAGACCAAGAGAATGGTTTTATGTATATTGTGTCACCAAAGTCACAGTAACTCTGAGAAATAAGCCACTTTCGAAATTCTCTGGCACGCTTCCCTTTGACCCCAGCTTGATTTGTTCTCTTTAAATCTTAGCCCCAGCGATGCCCTCAGCTCAGAGCATTCAACTTGAGGGTTAAGGCCGCCAAGATTGAACTGGTGGACCCACTTTCTAAAACAGTGTATCACGTGACCCTCCCCAGGAGCGACAGCCTCTGCTGGCATCCCTGAGGGTGACTGTGTGACGTTTAATCTAGGCTCCTTGGTCACAAGTAAAAACAGGTCAAGGGTTGTGAACCTGCATCCCCAAATCTTATGCAGTCTGTAAGCCAATGCTACTTTAATTTAAAAAAAAAATTAAAAATGAAGTTCAAAAATCTCACACACTAGCTAAAGCAGAAAATGAGCAAAGGGGAAATTTATCAAAAGGAGACTGGAATATTCCACAAAACCCCCAAAGTGGAAACACAGAAGAGATTAAAGTCAGGAAACAGAAAACTCTAAAAAATCCAAGTCCCAAACTTCAAATCTCTCTCCCCATGAGCGCGCATTCCAGCCTGGGGCTTGTTTATGGCTGCCTAGTTCTTTTCTCCCTACAGACTTCTCCTGCCTCTTCTGGGAAAGCGGCCGCCATGCCCGCCCCATACCTGCAAAGTTCACATGCTTCTCGTATGTCACCAGCAGACTCTGACTAACATCTTGAAACCACAATTTTAAGTCCTGAGCTGGGACAACAGGATGGAGCCTTCTGGAGGTCCTGTGTCCATTCTTGGTTCTGTGGGGAGTGTGTGTGGGGAAATAGGGTCCATCATAAAATGCTGGTAGTCAAGACCTACATGTGTTGGAAAATGATATTTATCAGAAAAGGAGGAGCAGTTTATGGGCTAGAGACACCAGGGGAGAAAGTCAGCTAACCCCCAGAAGCTAGCTGACGCATTCCTGTTCATTAAGAACTTGGGCATTCCTCAGCTCCATCCTCTTTGCCATGGGGTCCCAGCGGCAGCATCACTCGCTGAAATTCTTGCAAATAGGGGCCTCTCTGGTGGCGCAACGGGTTAAGTCTCAGCACTATGCGGCTGTTGCAGCCACTGCAGCACGAGTTCGATCTCCGGCCGGGGAGCTTCCCACATGGTGCAGCAGACCTCTCCTGTCTCCCCGCTGCCCCCCTCAGCACTGTGTTTCCGTCAATCTGCCTGTTCTGCTCCCCACTCTGTCTCTGGTGAATCCTCTCACCACCCCGCACCTCTGGCCTACACCCCAGCTTGTATGCATAAATAAATAAATCTTTTTAAAAAACAGACTTCTCCACCATAAAACGCACTCTCAGAACAGAATCCAGCACAAACACAGCTTAGCACCGATCAGAGGACCCCTCCTATGCTGTTAGAGATGGAGAAGCTCCTCAAAGCAGAGACCTACGGTTTTGAAGATGTCAAGATGAAGTTTGAAATATCCTATTTCAAAACCCAATGTTTTCTTTTTCAAAAACACATTTCCTTTTCACATGGATCTTTGTTACTCTTAGAAAGAAAAAAAAATTCTTCAGCTTCTACCTTCAAATCAGAACAGCTTGCTCAGTGGACATCCTCTGCTTGTTGAAATGGTGCCGAGAATGGGAGATTGTTTCTCCTGTTCATCTGCCAGGTGATTTAAAGATTATTAGATATCTTTTAAAAGTGAAAATGTAAATCATTGATTTTTTTTCCTTGAAACATTATTAAAAATGATGACATGATTTTTATTTTTAAAAAAGATTTGTTTATTTACGCATACAAGCTGGGGTGTAGGCCAAAGGTATGGGGGGTGAGAGGATTCACCAGAGACAGAGTGGGGAGCAGAACAGGCAGACTGACTGAAGTACACTGCTGATGGGAGCAGTGGAGAGACAGGAGAGGTCTACTGCTCCCTCGCTGGGTATCGAACTCGTGCTACCATGGATTTGGATTGCTTCAGAGTGCTGCAACTTAACCCGTTGTGTCACAAGGGAGGTCCCTAATGTGATTTTTAAACCTTGAAAAACAGAGGGCTTGTAGAATAATCTATAGTTGAATGTAAAACTTGGGTTTCTACTCTGCTCATCTCTCTGCACTGGGTTAACACGTAGAGTTATGAGTCATCTCAGCTCTTCTGAGGCTTGGAACTAAGTGTTTTATCTCTTTGAGTCCCACTTCCTCCATTTTTTTTAAAGATTTATTTATTTATGCATACAAGCTGGGTTACAGGCCAGAGGCATGGGGCGGTGAGAGGGTTCACCAGAGACAGAGTGGGGAGCAGAACAGGCAGATTGACAGAAACACACTGCTGAGGGGAGCAGCGGGCAAAGCAGGAGAGGTCGGCTGTACCATGTGGGAATCTTCCCAGCCAGGCGTCAAACTCGCATTGCCACCGCCACAGCTCCACAGCGCAGCGCCCAACCACTGCGCCACCAGGGAGGCCCCCACTTCCTCCATTCTTAAGTTAGGACAACTATGTCACCTTGGACACTACTTCAGGTAACTGCAAGATTCTTAGCAGTGTCTCAACACTATAGCAAATGCTCAATAAATGTTTCCTTCTCTATTTGTCCAGCCATTTCTTTTTCTGGCACTGAACTCATTCTATTTTATACTCTCTAGTACCTCCTGTGAGGAGCTATACCTCACTAATCTGAAATTTACAAACTTACAAAAGGCAATTTTACAAATTTGCTCTATGTCAGGCTTCTACCTCATTCTAGGGAACACCGGAGAAAAAAACAGCACAATTAAATTCTTCATAACTCTTTTGACCTATTTCTACTTCTAGTAAGAAACGGCATCCACCATCTGTCTTGACCGAATGCAAGATGGTATGTTATAATAAGAAAGAGATCTTGTATGATAAGGGAGCCCATTCTTCCCATCCAATCTCTATTTCTAGTACCAAAAGGCCACTGAGTAACTAAAAATCACTGATGTGTTATAAAGTGTGATATCTTTGCTCAACTATTAGTGTTTCCTTAATTATTAATAAATTTATTTGTTAACCATATTTTCATTTTATAATTCTTAGTTCATGTCTCCTATCTATTATACTGTTAGTTACTTTATTTACTTATTTATGAGACTTCATATATTAATTAATCATTTGTCTGCCATATAAGTTGCAAATGGGTGTCCCTGTTTGTTTCACTTATTTTCCTTTTGATCAAATATTACTTTTAAGACCAGCTATTCAAAACTAAAGAACTTCAGATATTCACAACCAGGCATCTAATTGTAAAATTTTGTTTTAATTTTCTATTCATTTTTTCTTTAGTAAAATGTTACAGCTAAACAATGATCACAGATTACTGTAGGGAAACTTAGGGCAGAAGAATTTATTGAATGAAATACAAGTAAATAAATTTGGGTTAATGAGGAAGATTCACTCCAAATGAAGTCCAGAAGCGGAGAATCTGTCCCAAAGTATAAATTTAGACTTAATGATGAACAGAATTCAGCACTGAAAATTCTGTGCTTAGGCTATTTAACACTCTGCTATTTCCAATAGGCTGCCCGTGGCCTTTCAAATGAAGAACAGGACCCAGATGTGGAGAGGCAGGGTCCCGTTTACAAGGACTGGAACAAATTGTGAAGACTTAGTTGGAACAGGAATAGAAGCCAAAGAAATAGATCCAGGTCCCTGAATGGCAAGCCCAGGATACTTTCAATTTTTCTTGTCTAGAGGATGGACCCACTTGGATTTTAGGTGGCGTCTTGCTAAACGGTGTGCCCAGAGTTATGTTGCAGTAATGCAGACAGTGAACATCCATGCAGCCTCACTAGAGCTCCCAAGCATCAGGGAAGCCCTCGCATACTCTGTGCACCTGTTACAGAGCAGGTGTCCCCTTTCCTGACCTCACTGAATTCTCAGAGTAACACTTTGTGATGAGACTCATTCCCATCTCACAAGCGAGGAAACTGAAGCTCAGAGAGATTAACTAGTGTGCTCAGTTTTAAACGGTTAATAACTGGTAGAGACAAAACTGGAACCCTAGTCTGTCTATCAAATATAAGCTTTTATTTATGAGCTCTAGAACTTCTCATGGCCAAAGGCACTCCCCAAAAGCCAAACTTCACTTTAGTCAAAACACACCGCCCAGGGTGGGCTGACGATGGGCATCATCTCTGCTCTGCAAAGCGTGACTCTCTCACTTGGAACATCTGAGCGTATCTGCTGCCAGAACATCCATCTCTGAGATTGCTGTGGGAAGTCCCAGCACTGGCTAAAAGCGGCTACAGCCCTTTGAGCTGAGCTAAAAATAAGACTCAAGCTTCTTGAGGGACTTGATCTCCCACTGTAATTGTTATTTCATTAGTGGAAAAGACTTACTGCCCTTTCCCTGACCCCCTTTGAAAGAAGGAAATATTTCTTCTCTCCATCAAGACTCCCAAGCCCAGAAGAGAGCAGAGGAGTCCTATGGTCCAAAGCGCTGCATCAAAGCAATAAGCATCCTCTTCAGGAAAGATAATTCTGACATTTGCTATTATGTGCAATTCACTTTTAGACACTTGGACACAGTCCAAGAAACAAGAGGGAAATATTGAGAGAGCTTATAGCTACTAGGTGAAATCATTTTATTTTAGACACACCAATTTTGGATAGCATATACAATGAAATTGAGTGTTCAAGTTTGGAAAAGTACAGAGACATTTATAGTCAATCAGAGGATGATAAGGATCTAAACTGGAGTCTACTATTGATAGTAGGCATAAGGAAGGACATAATCAAAGAAATGAATGTGATTTAATTATAGGGATAAATAAACCTATAGCACAATAACAAAAATAACAATAGCGAACATTTAGTCAGTGTCTAAGATTTCCAGACCATCACTTGATATCACGCTAGATAATACATTATGTTCTCAACCAAACCTAGGTAGGTCATATTAACTTCTTTATATAAAAAAGAAAAAACCAGAAGTGTATAGGATCTAAGGAAGTTTGCCAAGTTTCACAGTTTGTATAAATAAAACCAAAATTGAATCCCAGATCTGTTTGATTTCAGTGCCATTGCTAACATATCAGACTGGCAATGGATGGCCAGAAGAATGAAGAACAGAAGAGGAACAAGCTGGTTACAAGGGGAAGTATTGGGTTCAGCTGATGGATTTTAAGTTGCCCCAGGGATGTTATTGGGGATTTGGAAGTGGAAGTGTGAGATCAATGATAAGATGGTGGGCGTGGTATGAGGCTGGATGGCACAGTCCAGGGGAGTACACTTAGTATGAAAAGTGGAGTGCTGGAAAGGAATCCTGGAGAAATAATGTATTCAAGGAATAGGATGTGAAGAACACAACAGTAACAAAGAGTGAAGAGATATCCAGGGCATAATAATAATTTCCCACATTTTTTGAGTACATACTACCTATAAACACTCTTCTAAATGCTTAACAGAATAATGCAATCCTCACAACCACTCAGAAAATAGGTACTATTATTATTATCCTTTTACAAATTGGAAAATTTGTAATATAAATTTACAAATTGGAACATAAAATAATTATATACTTTAGCTAAGGTCCTACAGTTAGACAGTGGATTTGTACATAACCTAGTGCCAGGCTTTAGGTTGCCTTTTTTATTTTTTTCACTTCTCAACTCATTTTATTGCAGCAAAATCTATAGAGAAAATGTTCACAAATCATAAACATAAAACACAATAATTTCTCACAAATTTATGTAACCATGAGTTGGGTCAAAAAAATAGAACAACAACTAAGAAGTCCCTTTCTCACCCCTTTGACCAATATCACTCTCTCCATGCAATATAACAATATATGACTTCTCACATCATATATCAGTTTTGATAGCCTTGAAATTTATATAAATGGAGTTCTACAGTTTATATTCTCTCTGCGTAGACTTTCATACCAAGTAGTCTATTGTAAGAGCCACCAACTTATTCTTGCATCTGTGAGCTCCTCACAGTTCAATTTCAAGAGCATGGCCAATGTATTCACCTACCATGCTGGTGAAGGATAATGGCCTGTTCCCATCCTGGATCTGAGGCAAATGCGCCAGGCCCAAGCACACTTTCACCTAGCTTTGGTCCCTAAGGAATACACATTTCCAGTGTTTATGTAGCTAGGGGTAGAACAGTTAAATGAGATATATGTATATATTCAACTTTGCCAGGTATAACCAAATAGCTTTTCTTAAATTTCACTGAGTTACATATAGCTCTGCAAACTATACATCTGATAAAATGTACATACTCATGATAAAAAAACGTTTACGCCTCAAAAATAGACACACATCACAAGTTTTTACAAGGCTAAGGATGGATAGGTATTTCACTAAAAATGCCAAACAAATGAACAGGAAACACATGGAAAGAAGATATAAGTCAATTAGTTAAAAGGAAATGCAAATTAAAACCCTAATGAAAATACTCTTGCATCACTACCACAACAGATCTGATCAGAGGGCTGTCAGGACAAACGCTGACACGGAAGAGCAGAAATTCAAACTCTCACATAGTACTGGGGGGAATGTGAAATGGGGCAGCTTCTTTGGAGACTCATTTGGCAGTTTCTTAAAGAGTTAAATTTAAAATGTATTTTAGTTGCAACTTTTAAAAGAATAAATTTTATAGTGTGTGAACTACAGCTCAATAAAGTTGCTAAGAATCACTGAATGATTCAGCAATTCTATTTTGCCCAACAGAACAGCCTATGTGCAAACACTTATAGACAAATTTTTGTCGAAGTATTATCCATAATAACCCCAAACTGAAAGCAATCCAGACATCTGTCAACTGACAAGCGAATAACAAATTGTACTATAATCATACAGTGGAATATTATTCAGCCAGAAAATGTAACAAACTATGATGCATTCAGCAACATAGATGTACCTCAAAAGCATTGTGCTAAGTGAAAGAAGCTAGACACACACACATAACAACCACAACTGCATGCTGTGTGATTAAGATTCCATTGATAAGAAATTCCACAAAAGGCAAATCTGCAGACACTGCAGATGAGTGGGTGACTCCAGGCTGCAGTGGAGATTGCCGACAAGTGCAGCAGGAACAATTTGGAGGGGTGTGGATATGCTAAAGCTGGCTTGTGGTCATGGGTTGCTGCTCAGTAAGTTTTCCAAACATTGCACATTCATGATGGGTAACCTCGATAGTCGCAAGCGATGCCTCAAAAAAACAAAACATAATAAATACAAAAGCTATCTTTACCACAAATATTTCTGGACCCTCAAATCCAGATAGAATTAGTTGTTCCCCACAGACTTGTCAGATTTATCCCACCAGAGTCTCTATGCCCTGTAGTACCCTCTTCTCCCAATTAGAATGTGGATGTTTTCAAGTCACTAATTTGTCCTACATATGTTTTGTTTTAAGGTCTGTTTGTACATTTCCTCCTTCCATCTGTAAGCATTTTGAAGAGAATATGGGTATGACAAGCATGTGCCACAATGCCTGGAAGAATATACCTGCTTAATAAATGATTATTAAAGAAAGAATAAACTGAGTTAGTAATACAGTTATACAGAAGAAAAGCATAATTCAGTATCATACCTACAGCTTAGCATAAATTAAGAATACCTATTCATCCAACTGTACAGCTATTCTCTGAGGTACAAGATGTCTCTAGATATATGGATGTGCAGAAACCTTCACACACAATAGTTGGTAATAAAGGGAAAGAAGACCAGGTATAAATTACTTTTAAAGTTTATAAAGCTCAGAATAAAACTCGGAACTTTAGCTCCTATTAAATATTCTGCCATAGCGGAGAAAATTCAGTCTTGTTACTCAAGCTAAAGGAAGGAGCATTCTTTAAAAAAGAACAAACTTGGAGGAACTTCAAATATTTACCAAGTTCTTTGACTTGACACCTTGTCAGTGCAGCCTACCATATATCATGTTTAAATGTTACTTCTTCACTTTGGCAAGAGAAGCAGGTGACTCCTCTCATTGCAATCTCCTATGGCTTATAGAAACTAAAATATTCAGTCTCTTCTCTCCCCTATCTCCCACTCCACTCCCCGTATCTCAAACCAAAACTCTCCTCTCTCTCTCTCTCTCTCTCTCTCTCTCTCTCTCACACACACACACACACACACACACACACACACACACACACACACACACACACAGAATCATGCATGCACCATCAACAGTGAATTCTTGGCTGCATTAGTCACATAACCATACATGGGGGTCCTTAGCCCCTCACACATCAGCCTTTGTACAGGAATTGCACCCTGCTGTCCAACTCCAAGAATGGTATATATGTCACAGATGTTCAGAGTGTCTTCTAGAGTTTTCAGTACTCAGCCTACATTCTAATTCCCATAGCAGCCTTGCTTACTCACCCACTCAAAAATGAAACAAATCTATGGTTGTTCTTCCATTCTAGAACTGCCTTTCACCAGGATAACAAATCAAAGTAGAAAGGGAACAAAAGCAAGAAGAATTTTCAGAAGTGCAGTAGTGACCTGAATGAGTGAAATTAGGGAAGGATATCAAGAAGATGGATTGCCCACCGCTTGCTGGCCGAAGCCATCACCTGATGGAGATAAATGGGTATTCTTTAGAGCTTCCCAGTGCAGTCACGCAAGCAGCAGCCAGCCACTGGCACTAATATTCCCTTGAAAAATATACAAATCAGATGAAGACCAAGACTGATCAAAGTAATGGATCTCAAAAACTGTAGATTCAGAATTGTCTGGTCTTACCTAGTCCTGTAAATGCAACTGTTCCCATTCTCATGCTGATTAAATGTGGGAAACTAGAGGAACACACTACATTTGAAATAATAGATTCTTTAAATTATGATTTATGTATAGGTGATAAAGATCACAAGTCTCAGCCTTACTCGAGGCTGGAGTTCCAAGAGTGCTCTATTAGGGTTAAGGGAGATGATTCCAGAATCAGAGGGTCAGGATAGCATTTCCTAGTCCTGCGACTCTGGGTCAGCACACCTTTCACCTTAGTCTTCTGTCTACATCATGAGAATTATAATGCTATAGATCTTGTGGAGTTTGGTGATGATTAAATAATATGGGGCCTCCCTGGTGCCGCAGCAGTTAAGCGCTGTGCTGTGGAACTGTCAGCAGCAGCGACACGAGTTCGATGCCTGGTCGGGGAGATACCCATATGGCACGGCAGACCTCTCCTGCCTCGCCCGTTGCTCCCCTCAGCAGTGTGTTTCCATCAATCTGTCCTGTTCCCCACTCTGTCTCTGGTGAACCCTCTTGCCGCCCCATGCCTCTGGCCTGTACCCCAGCTTGTATGCATAAATAAATAAATATTTTAAAAAATTTAAAAGATTAAAAAAATAAAGAAGTTAATATGTACAAAAGGCTTACAAAATTCTGGGCAGATAATGGCCCGTACTATGGGTTCTTATTATAATATCTGTGAGTCACAATTTCATATTTTCTGCTTTAGCACTTCAACTCTGAGCATCTCAGCCACACAAATCTGAACTGAAAGCTCAGCTCTGCCACTTGGGAGCTGGAAAATGTTGCACAAATAAACTTCTCTGAGAAGTTTATTTTGTTTTCTCGTTTGTCAGTGTGTCTAGTGCTTAGTGATCGTGTTGGTGATAATGAGGGTATTGGACCCACAAAACACTGCAGGGTTAGCTCCCTTCTTCACCAGGTCATCTTTAGTGCCTTAAAGAAATACTGAAATTTCACTTTACAAAAGGCCTCTGCCTGCAGCTGTTATCCCTTGCACACCTCACTAATAGCCACACACATCACCGTTGCATCAAAAGTATTTCAGGACCCCCAACATTGATTCCCATGCCCCCAGTTATCTTCCCCTACCCCAGACCATGCATGCAGCTCTCCAGGTGCAAAAACTAACATCACAACGACACAAGCATTGCAAGTGGTAGCATTTGTGAATATTGTTTTACAGTGCTTGTATGCCATAGATATGGCCACTTTAAAAAGTAACAACAGTTAGCCTAAAACCCAGACAGTGATTTATACAAGTATTTCATGGGATTTCATCATAGCCCTGTACCCCAGCTAGTGTTATCCCCGTTTTACAGAAAGGAGAACTCACCGCTAAGGTCTGTATTGCCTTTTACAGATGGGGGGTAGGGGGTGGGAGGGATAATAACATTTTCCCAGGCAGCATTAGAATCCAGGACGCAGGCTGCTCTCCCATATTCCCCAGAGGTGAGCGGCAATCACTGCCTCCTGGCGCCTCTCCCTCGAGCCACTCCCCCCACCCCCCAACCCCGCTTTCTTTCTCAAAGTCAGAGAGGGAGATCTCAAGAGTGTGGAGAGAGGAGAGGATGAGGGCAAGGGTTCTCCAGAGCAATGGCCATTGTGGGAAAGTGAAGAAGGTCAAGAATTTTCCATGTTTCTGTTTACTTCCTTAAGGACCTCATGGACAGTCTTTGTGAGAAAAATTGTAAAACTCATCAAAATGGAAAGAAAAAAAATGAGCCACTTACAATTCAACTATTCTGAGTCACTGCTATCAGTTTACCCTATTTCTTTCCATTCCTTCACTGGACCTTTCCTAGTTTGCTTAATATTGAAAAAGCAATTTTGCTTCCTGTGCTATTTGCTGAATATTATCTCACAATTTCCCATATCATCAAATATCTTTCCAAACATAAATTTTAGTGGTAACACAGTATTTTCTTACAAATGTGCACCGTACTTTACCACTCCGATCACGTTGATCTTTGAATTATTCCCCATCGTTAACTTGTATAACAAAGTGGAAATAAAAATCTTGATGCTGACATCTCGGTCTATATTCCCAAATATTACCTGATGGTTGGTCCCTGGAAATTTGATCTTATGTCAAACTGTAGGTATGAAACTTAAGACTCTTGGTAACTTTTTAGGAAGGGCTTAAAAGCTTACACGCTGTTCAGGAGTGTCAGTGATTCTCAATTTTAATTCCTTCTATCCACTTTCTGCTTATTTTTTCCAACGCTCTCTTGTAATACAAGATGCAAAGACATTGGATTGCATATATAATCTAGGTTGATGCAATTGTGTAATCATTAAACCCTCTTTTTAAGTAAATATTCATTCTTCCCATCTATGAAATGAAAATGAGTGGGCAAATAATAATAACTTATTGAAAAGAAACATATATATAATACATATGTTTATATATATATATATATGTATGTACATACACACACACACACACACGAAATACTCAATGCTCTAGTTCTGAGCAGTGCGGGGTGAAAACCACAGACCACAGGTGCCCACCGGGCCCTAATTTCTGTCAGTTCCAAACTAAGATGTGCTCCAAGTGCAAAACACAAGCAAGATTTTGACAAATTACTCCAGGGATTATAATACATGTTGAAATAATAATATTTTAGCTGTATTGGGTTAAGTGAAATATATAATTAATTTTTTTCATCTGTTTTTTACTTTTCTAACATGTGTACTAGAAAATTAAAAACCATACAGGCAGTCCTCTTTCTGTAGCTACTAGATAGGATTACTCTGACTAGCTCCCAGATGAATCCACGGACGGACATAGCTGGTACTTTGTTTGAAGGGCTTTTATGAATTCAAAATATCAGCAATTCGGAACCGATATTTCCTACAGTCTTGCACATCCTTCACGGAGTTCTATTTTTTTTTCTGTCTCTCTTAAGTTTCCTTCTGTTCTTGGGCCAGCCTGTATTCTTTAAGCTAAACTATTACATGAGAACTCACCCAGTAATTCTTTTATCTCTCTCTCTCTCTCTCTCTCTCTCTCTCTCTCTCTCTCTCTCTCTCTCAGCAGTGGGGTGAGGAGAGGGAGGAAGGAACCACCTAGATGGTTGATCTAGGCTTGGAATTAGAAGCCTGGAAATTGGAACCAGACAGTGTGTGCAGAAGCCCAGCTGAGAACTCCCTGTTAAAGAATGAGGAGGTTGAGGACACGACATAGAGATCAGTTGCGAAGTTAACCACGCTACATTGTATCTCACGTAAAGAGAATGGACAACCAGTTGAGCCATTACGGATTTATAAATGCAGACAAGAGGCTTGGAAAGATCCTCCTCGCTACATGTACTAGAGGGTAGAAATGAGGAAAGTTAACACTGGATGTTCATGTCCTCACCTGGAAATTTTTAAAAATGCTTTCTCATTCTCCAGCAGTCAAGTAAAACATCATTTCCACCAGGAAACCTTCCTGGCAGGCCTATTGAAGTTGGTAATCCATCCTTTGTCTTGACCTGCTCTGTTCTCCATAACTGCCCCTCCTGGGAAGGATGGCCCCACAGACAGACCTCTCTGTATTTCCCACCCATCTCTCAGTTTCTTCTGAAATCAGTCATGTATGGCAGGATGCTTGGCTTAATTATCACTTCCTCTAGACGTCTCCTTCCAACAACGCTTTCACTTTTATTCTCCATTACACTCTTTTTACTTTCCTTCAAAGCACTTATCACAGTTCATAATTTTACAATGACATGTTTACAGTTGTATTGTCTGTTTCCTTCATTGTACCAATAAGATCCCCCAATGGAAGAAACATTCCTGTTCCACTCACCCAGACACACACAGTTTTGATAGCTAACAGGGATTGGATAAATGCTGAATGAATGAATAGAGTGACTCATAAGCACTACAGGGGCTTAGTAAATTCTTTTTCAAAGAACTGGCTTGACTTTTTAAACAAACGATTGAATGGATTATTCCTACACACATGATGATAGATTGGTATTGATAATTTATTCAATTCAAAGTCTGATGATTCTCTAGCAGTTAATTCCACGATCTATGCTATTACAGTAATTCAAAGCTAGAAGTACAGAGATTGGCATTTGAGGTAGAAATTCCCAAGTGATTCATTCTACTGAGTATTTTAAAATTAGAGTTTAGCACTAAAGGCGACACAGGTGATAACAGTCTTCGCTCCAAGTTGTTTATGGTCCATTGGAGAAGAAAGGCACGTCTGGCGCTGCAGCAGAGCAGGGAGCGGTGAGGTGAGGTATCGCAGGCTCACAGAAGGTCACCGCGGAGGACTGCGGACCCCAGCACTGCCATCAGAGAGGCTGAATGTGGGCTGCTTCTTGAGAGGTGAGCAGGCATGTCCTGGTGTGGCACCTGGAGTGGCTACACAGGCCACACAAAACGGGAAAGCTCAAGTACCAGGAGGAACAGAGAAAATGGCATCAAAGTGCCTCAGCTCCATCCCAAGGAAACTCTGAGTCCTGGCTTCTTCCCCTTTGCTGTTTCTTTCTCACCAGCTTACACCTTCCCCTTCCTATTCTGAAGGAGGTTTTGCTTTCTCTTGCTGTCATTGTTCCTTGATATCTCTGTTCTTCACAGGGAGCCTGGAAAAGGGCACTGAGCAATGGCGAGCAGTTGGCTAAATACTAAGTGGAGGTTCCCTCATTTCTAATTTTTTGAATTTTTTTATGCATATGAGAACTGGGGTGAAGGCCAGAGGTGCAGGTGTTGAGAGGATTTACCAGAGACAAAGTGGGGAGCAGAACAGACGGATCAACTGAAGTACACTGCTGAGGGGAGCAGCGGGGAGACAGGAGAGGTCTGCTGCGCCACGTGGGTCAGCTCCCTGGCGGGGGATAGAACTTGTGCTGCAGTGGCTGTGCATAGCTTGATAGTGCTGAGACTAACCCCTGCACTGCCAGGGAGGCCCTCCCTCATTTCTAAAGCAACAAAGTGCAGGGCTGTGGGAGCATTGGTGGTAGGCTTGGAGCAGTCACGTCTTTAGTATTGTGAACCTATGCCTCCCAATCATATACAGTATCATAAATCAACATCAGTTCAAGAAAAATGAAAATAAAATCCATATTTGTGTAGATATCTAACAATTCATTTTGGAGTTGAAATTAAAGAGGTCATACTAACTCCAGAATCAGCCTTCATGCCTTTGACCCTGGATAGTCTCAAGTCCACTCAAGACATTGGAACCAACAGGCAACGGGTCTTGGCATGGAAGTGACAGTGGCTTTTCCTAGTGTATGCCTCAAATTGAAATAAAGTCTTGTTATGCATCTTACTTCTTTTTCTCTGAAGACAGCATAATCTACAACTTTAAATCATGACACCATTCCCTGTTCCCCAAAAAGATCAAAGTGAAGAAAAAGTCAAGCCACACCTGGTCACTCATGGTGTTTTCTCTAAGAGTAGTGATGGGGGGCCTCCCTGGTGGTACAAGGGGTTAAGTCTCAGCCTACGAAGCTGTCTGCAGCCACTGCAGCACAAGTTCGATCCCCGGCCAGGGAGCTTCCCACATGGTGGAGCAGACCTCTCCTGTCTCCCTGCTGCTCCCCTCAGCAGTGTAGTTCAGTCAATCTGCCTGCTCTACTCTCCACTCTGTCTCTGGTTAGTCCTCTCACAACCCCACCCTGCGCCTACACCCCAACTCTTGAATGCCTAAATAAATAAATCTTTTAAAAAGAGAGAGAGAAAGAGAAGTGAGGTGACTTTCTCCACCAGGCATTCCACTTGCCTTGAGCACATCTCGCCGGCCTGGCCCACACCCATGCTGTGGGAGGAAGAGAACACATTTCTCAGAGAAACTGTCCAATATTTCAAAGTCAAGGGTCTGAATCAGGTTTCCCTCATAAAGAAGTAAAGGTCATTGATGAAATGCCTGGCTTGATAGCTGCTTCCATATTTTCTTAATTCTTGCAACTACCAGAATATAAGATGGATATTGTAACCAGTTCCATGTATTGTAGAAATTGGTGCTCAGAGGACTCGGGGCATTTTCCCAATGCCAGACAGTTAGCTAGTGACCCAAGTCTGTCTACACCAAAGCATGTTCTGTGCTAGCGCGATTCTGAGCAGTTCTCATTATCACCCTTGGGCCCCATTTACTCTCCAAACTATTTGCATTGCCCATCAATCAGTCAACAAAGACATCGTGAATTATGTTATATACAAGGTAGCAGGGCAGGAACTAAGAAATTAAAAATTAGTAACTCATCAATGCGTGTAAGACTGACACAGAAGCCAGTGAGTACAATAAACAAGGGTTACAAAGAGCTGCAAGCTGCGGAGCACAGAGGAGGCACAGCCAACTCCACACAAGGACTTGGAGAAGCCTCACAGCGGGAGACTCAGTGCATTGGGTAGGAGGGTGTATCAGCTTCCTACATCTTCTAACACACATTGCCGCAAACTCTGTAACTTAAAACAACCCAAATTATTCTGTGTGGTCCTGACTGTCAGAAGTCTAAAATCAATGTATTAATAGAACTGCCTTCTTTTTGGTGGCTCCAGAGAAGAATGTGTCTCTAACCTTATCCAGCTTCGGCAGGCTGCCTGTATTTATTCGTTGGCTTGTGGCTCCTCCCTTCTTAAAATACAGCATCATAGCATTTCACATCTCTATGACCGTGACCTCGAGCTGAGTCCCATCTTTTTCTTGAACCCTCATTCTCCTGCCTTCGTTGTGATTCCACTGGGCTCTTCTGGGCCATCCCAGATACTCTCCCCATCTTAATCAGATCAGAAAAGTCTCTTTTGCTATGTACATAAGGTATTGACAGGTTCTGGGGATTTTGATGTGGACATCTTTGGGGGCCTATTCAACCAACCACAGATGGGTAGAAAGATGTTGCATGGGGATCATCCAATGTCAAGGCTTAAAGAATTGCATACAGAGCTAGGTTCTCTGCACTGGAAGTCTGACGCCACTATTTGCTGACCACATGACTTGGGAGAAGTTATTTAACCACTCCTCACCTCAGCTTCCACCTCTAAGGTTATCGTCACACTTCAAAGGACATTGCCTATTTGTTGGGTTGAGGAGAATATTGGATGAGTTAGTGTATAACAGTATTTGGTATTGTAGAGAACATTGTACAAGGGTTACCTCCCATCGTTAACCAAGGAAGATGGGGTACTATAAATAGAACATTATAGGCAGGTAAGACACACAGGCAAGAACTGCATAACACATCCAGGTAGGAGAAAGACATCTGATGTGATGAATACTATGCTGAGTGGTGAAATAAGAGTAAGGAGGGAAAAGTAGGCTTGGGCCAGACTCCAAATGGTCTTCACTAATTGGTGCCCACAGGTTTTTAAATAATCAATCATTCATTCAAAAGATAAGATTATGCTCATCTTCTACCACTCAGAATCATGCTGGATTCTGTAGGAGAGATGAAAGAATTATTACACACATTCTTATGTTCATATGGAGGATAAATTGGCTAATGTCTGCTGTAAGCAGTCAAACTAAGGCTGAGTGTGTAATTAAAGGATCAACCTACTCATGAATGGAACAAAGACAATTTTAGAATGCCATCACAATACTAATTACAAACATCAGTGATGAAACACCTGAGCCAGTCTCTCTCAAGTCTTGGATCTATAGAATAACAAGGACAAAGGAACATTAGGAGAGAAACCCAATTCTATTTTCTCACTTTATAAACGATAACATCAAGATGCAGGAATAAAAGCTTGCCCAAGGTCTCAAAAATTATAATGGCCCAGCTGGGATCCAAACACAGATGTCTTAGTCGCTATAAGATAAAGCATATGAATAGGTAAAAGAATTAAATGAAGCTAAAGTCTTTATTAAGTAACGATAAGACATGCTATGCAAACAGTGATGTCACTATTATTACTTAATACTGCAAAAATAGTAAAAACTTCAAAAGACCACATACAATAATGTATACTTCCATATGTATGAGTATTTAAATACTACATATGATACTGATGATTGTTCACTATCACCACCCTTAAATGTTCCTAATGTTTTAAGTGTAAGCTGATAATATCCACTGAGATTTAGCATGACTAAGTCTAAAAGTATGCCTACTACTAGACAAAGACCCAGAGTCCTTGTAGTATGCTATGTAACGCAGTTAAAGGGATTCTCAACTATGCATTCCAACCTGGGATCAGAAATGACAAGATAAGGGAGCAACCAATTCTCTCCATCCAGGAAGGAGGGTATATGGAGTCTCCCTGGTGGCTTAGGGGTTAAATCTCAGCACTATCACCCCTACTGCCTGAGTTCAATTCCCAGCAAGCAAGCTGACCCTCATGGCGCAGCAGACCTCTCCAGTCTCGCCCATTGCTCCCCTCAACAGTGTATTTCAGTAGATCCATCTTTCTGCTCCCCACTCTCTCTCTGGTAAATCTTCTCAAGCCCCTCTGCCCCTGCACCTATGGCCTATACCCCAGTTCTTCTATGCAAAAATAAATAAACGTTTAAGAATTAAAAAAAAAAAAGAAATAAGAAGTGGGGGGAACATAGAAAGGACTAGATCTACCACTAATCAGCTGTAGGACGCTATGGAATACTTTCTTCCTTTTGGGGTCAATGCTCTCACTGTACAGGTGTACTAGAAAGACAGCAGAGTGTTTCTTGCTATTTAATTGTTGCAACAATTGAATGAAACCCAGTAACTTCTGAGAAAACTTAAACTGTTTCTCCCAATAATCTCTCTGGGCATCCAAAGTAGATTTTTAAAATAACATCTGAGTGTGACAAATACTGGGCAGGAATAGTGTGTGACTGACAAATTGGCCTTTTCATTTAACTTTAGAGTGCTTTCCAATAAAAAAGGTAAAAACCTAAAAAAACAGGACTTTCCAATGAAAAGTTCTCACAATGACTCTGAGGTGCGTTTAGAGTAATTCATGAAAAGATCACCCAAACGGCATGTTGGCCTTGTTCCCGTGACTGTACACTGCAGAAGTGAAAGTAAGCCCAGTAATTCTGAGTGGAGTAATTAGGTCTGTCTCATTCCCGGAGGATTAATTCAACTCCCAACAGACAATGGCAGCCACCTTTCGTGGACAGACTCCATCGGCACACTGACTTCAATTAGAGAAATGAGGTCTATTGACTTATGTTAGACTCAAGGAGATGCAGAAGACAGATAATAAACTGGATTACAGCATTAATCTATGGTCACAGCATCAGAAAGATTTTTAAGTGCATTACCTCGTTCCCTCAGGAATAACTGAAAAGATTTTTAGCCCCCATTATAAGAAGTTTAATCTTTATACAAGGTGATGGGTTGAGACATAAATTGAGAGTGAAGGCAAGAGTTCCTCACTTCCTGAGAGGTATTAAGTTTTCTGGCTAGACTTTGACAGGAGCTGTGTCTACCAGAGATACCACACCTCCAAACATTGCTACTGACTCTCTAGAGGAAAAGGAGACCTTTTGGTCTCCTTTGGATGTTGATCTAGAAAACACCAATGAGACAGCTAGGTTGACTGACAACTTGATTATGTGGACAAAGGGGGAAAAGTCTCACACTAACAGTTAATAGTCCATGACATTAATAAACGGGATGAAAAAAGGGAATATTCCTGAAGAGAATGTCGGTATTCAGTCTAGGTATTCCTGCTATTAGTCTTCTGATGCCTCTTTTCCTTCTAGCTGTTTTAAATGCTCCCTGTTTAGTGTTACGATTCACCGTTCTTATCATGTTTTCCTTGAGTTGAATGACCAGCATTATCCAGCTTTCCCTGAATGGTGCAAAAATCTACAGGCTCTTTTACCAAGGACTTCCCCCAGAGCACCATGGTCCAAATCCCAGGTACCAGGTAGCATCTCAATGTCTGCCCAACCTAGGATACACTCTAAATTCCAATCACCTTGTTACCTGGGGAAGAGGAACTAGGAAAAGAATGTGAAAACCATGCAAAATCTAAATATCAGGTGAATTTTAAAAATATATCAAGTGAATTTTAAAAGGCTCTGACTCCATCTCAGTGAAAGGGTAACCTATGAGATAGGAGGAAATATTTGCAAGTCACCAATCTAATCAATAGTATTATTATCCAGAATATATAAAGAACTCCTACAACTCAACAACAACAAAAAATCTGACAAAAAAATGGACAAAAGATATGAGTAGACATTTCACTAAAGAAGATAAGCAAATGACCAACAAGGATATTAAGAGAGGCTCAACATCATAAGATATTTGGGAAATGCAAATCAAAACCACAGTGAGATGTCTTCTCACATCCATTAAGATGGCTACTGTGAAAAAAAAGAACATAACAAATGTGACAAGAATGTGGAGAAACTGGAACCCTTGAGTACTGTTGGTTGGAGAATAAAAAAGCACAGGCACAGCTTGAAACCATATGGTGGTTCTTCAAAAACTTAGACATAGAGTTACTATATAATAACTCCACTTCTGGGTATATATCCAAAGTCATTAAAAACAGGGCATGAGAGATATTTGCATACTCATGTTCTTAGAAGCATTATTCAAATTCACTAAAAGGCAGAAAAAAACCAAGTGTCCATTGACAGCTGAAAGCACCAGCAAAACATAGAACTATTTACCACTGGATATTACTAAGGTTGTCAAAGGAAGAAAATTTTGACATATTCACAACACTCATGAAACTTGAAGACTTAATGCTAAGTGAAATAAAGCAGTTACAGAAAGGCAAACACTGTATGATTCCACTTTTCTGAGGTATTACAATACTTACATTCACAGTCAGAAGGTGGGACAGAGACTGTCACTGAGAGAAGGGGGTGGGGTGTACTTGACTACATGCAGTTTCTGCTTTACAAGATGAAGAATCCTAGAGAAGACCAGACAATCAACAATGCGAATATACTTAAAACTCCACTCACAGAATAATTAAGATAATAAATTTTACATTATTTGTATTTTATCACGGTTAAATATTTTGTATTTTTAATTTTTTTTTTTTTTTAGATAACATTTTCTTACATCGCTGTCTGAGATTCCAAGGTATAGGAGACACGTGTTCACTCCCTCCACTAAGGCATTTATGGGCCTCCACCATGTTTTAAATGCCCTAATTCAGGGCTTCCCTAGTAGCGCAGCGGGTTAAGTCTCAGCACTATGAAGTTATTGGCAGCCACTGCAGCACAAGTTCGATCCCTGGCCAGGGAGATTGCCACGTGGCGCAGCAGACCTCTCCTGTCTTCCCGCTGCTCCCCTCAGTGGTGTATTTCAGTAAATCTGACTGTTCTGCTCTCCACTTTGTCTCTGTTGAATCTGCTCACCACTCCACAGCTCTGGCCTACACCCCAGTTCTTGTATGCATAAATAAATAAATCTTTTTTAAAAATATTCTAATTCAGGGATAGTATCACCACTAAGGGGACAAAATTTGTTCTTAAGGAGAAAGCTGAACAAAAATCCTATTTTTATACAAAATTCATAGACAAATGTACATATACATGTCATTCAAATTCTATCAGGATAATTAGAAATAAAAATTCTTTAAGGCATTTAAGGGGACAAAAAGTAGCTGAGAAATCTTACCCTAACCTATCATCTGTGTTTCAATTTCCATTTCCAGAATACCTATAGGAGATCTGTATCCCTCGGACACAATTTGGTTATGGTCAAAGTCAGAATCCTCCCTACCACCAACATTTGTTGTAGACCAAGCCTGTCAAAGGTTGTGTGCCAAACCCTGATCATGCTGAGCAGGAAACTGATATTAACCAGTAAGAAAATGGTCCTGTCAATTCCAGACCTTTATTGGTTCCCTAACACATTACATGAAGACAAAGTTCAATCTCCATGTTATTGCAGATGTCTCATAAATCACCTACCCCCACCTAATTAGACTGATTTCTCTCCAGTCATTCTATCTTCCATTCACACAGAAGCCCACTATGTGTGAAATTTGTACCTTCTGTTACAATGGTCAACAAATTTTTACAAAACTCATGTTACTGTTTAAAATTAGTCATTTCCTATCAATTTTTAGGTGCTCAACATGAATATGACAGTCAAATTCTAAGTTTGGCTAGTTTTTTTGTAATCTGCAATAAATTAATGTTTACATCATGAAATGCATGGCAATAGTAATAGGCCTACAGTTAAAACCTGTAAAAAATCAAGTCACAGACTGCTTCTTAGATTTCTTCACTTGTCTCTTGTACAGCTGTTCAGGAATAGAATAGGTGGAAGATGGTTTTCATTGTGCAAAAGCACAGCCTTAAGACTCAGTTTCGAAGAGTCTAGAAATAGTCTCCACTCTGTGGGTCATGAGTGATTTCTAAGGCATTCATGAGTTCCTTAATAATGGAACAGAATACCAGAGTACTTTCCTTTCTGAAGAAAGGCTCCAACTGCTGGTGCTGCTTTCCATATAAAGTAATTGTGACATCTTCTTCTAGAAGATTCCATTGTTGGAGTCTTGATCCTAGCAATTCTGCCTTGTTCTTGGATAAGTCCAAATTATAAACCAGATCATTTAGTTCTTCCTGTGTTAGGTTGTGTGGGGTTGATGATGCACCACAGTGAAAATCTGGATCACTATATGCTGATGGAACAGGAGAAGAACAGATCAGCTCACCCTTGTCCTCATCACATGAATCAAGAGAATATTCTGCTGGAGGTTCTGGAATAGGAAGTCCCTCACCATGTGGAACTGATCTCAATGCAGACAGAATGTTTGGGTAGACTATTCTCTACTTCTTTTGCTTCGTTATTCCACCAGAAAGAAGAGGAACCAAGCAGAAATAACAGTCTTTTATGTGGTTGCTTGGCTCTTTCCACACCATGGGGACTGCAAATGGCATTGATGATCTTTTGCCATTTCACCACTGTGAAAGCTGTGTTGTACATGTAGCACAGCATATATGTGGGGCCCAAGGCTTGTCTTGGTCACCAATCTTGCATCTGAAGTAAAGATGATAAGCCTTCTTCACTTAAGAAGTGATAATTTTCTTCTGGTTGGAAAATGTCACTTCCCCACAAATAAAGCAGAAATTGTCCACGCTATTAATGCACTTTCAAGGCATGACTGTTTCAAGGCATTGTGCCTAAATGGATAAAATAATAACAGTTCTATGGAACAGTAGCTTCAACTGTCTCACACAAAGTCTGAAATACTTTCAGTGCTCAACCTTTCTGACAGGACTTTCTTTAGTGCACTGCTGATGTCAGCTTACTTCAGCAGCTGCCTGACAGTAGTAATTGCATTGCATCAGAAAATGATGCAATCAACTCTAGATGATGTGTGCATGATGGTATTATGCAATGTGATGCAATATGACATCATTCTAGGCTGATTTAGGATGGTGTTGCAGTCCTACTGGATAAATTTTGCATGGTGAAACATATAAAATGAATTACATGAAATATCTTCAAAACTGGAGCTAATAAAAATTTTCAGGGTTATATTCATGTTCAGCACACCAAGATACTACAGATTAGGGCCTTTTTAAGTCAGTAACGATCTCACTGTTGACCAGTGTTACCTGTGATTACAAATCCCTACCTACCACCGCTTCATCTTAATAAGTGAATTCCACTGAGAACTTCGACAAGCCAACTCTATACTATCTCTTTAAGAAAATGAAGTTAGTCACAACTTCCTCTTAAGTTCCAAGCCACTGGTAAATACATCTTTGGGTGTTATGCATGTTTCTTAAATCACTCTGATAATTATATCTGTTCTATAAACTGGTACTCTTTTAGGGCAGAGAAAATATGTTCTGTTGCTTATATAAGCATGGTGCAGAACATACAGGCTGTATGAACATACAGGCAGATTAATGAATGAGTAAAAGTATTAAGGAAGATCATTATTTCTTGATTTAGAGGATATAAGGGATCTTACAGAGGAAGGATCTGTCTCTTTTTCCAAAATATCCACTTAAGTTGATTTTAAAGTCCCCTCTGGGTTGTCAAACTAACAACTTAAATTTAAAAATTCGGAAAATTATAGACATATTCAGTAAAGCAGGAGGAAAAATCACCTCTTCCATCTACCCAGAAGCAACCATCATTAATATTTCAGACATGTTTTCTTTCATACTTGTACTAAGCATTTTTCTCACATAAGTGAGATAACATAATTTTATAATCTAACTTCCTTACTATCTGCTGTACCATAAGTATTTTCTTTATCATTAACAAGCATTATAAATATAATTGCTAATGATTGCATTCTATTCCTTCACATGAATATATATCATAATTTACATAATCGTTTTCATAGTACTGGATTTTTAGGTGGTTTCCAATTTCTCATCCTCATAAATAATGCACATATTTGTTCATAAATATTTATTCCCATTTCCGATTATTTCCTCGGGATGCATTCCTAGAAATAGAAATAGTGGGTCAAATGGTGTTAGAATATGAACACATTTGAGAAATAATACCCAAGAATTTTTTACAAAGTTGGTAGCAATTTACATTCCCACTAGTGGTACAAGAGCTTTATGTTTGATAGCATATTGGCAAAGACTAGAAACACCAGCATTATTATCAATCATTTTTATTTTATTTTCCTCTTACGCTGAAATGAGTCTGTCATTATCTCCAGCTATTTTTTACCAGCTTCTGTGAGGTATAATTGTGAGATATAATAAATAACTTTGCAATATATTTGAAGTACACAATGTAGTGGTTTGATCTCATATACATTGTAAAGGGATTTATCTCTTGCTTGTTTGTCTGGTGAGAACCATAAGTTCTACTTCCTTAGCAAATTTCAGTTACACAATATGGTTGCATACAATTATGCAACCCATGAAGTTCCATGTGACACATTGGATCTTCACTCCTTATAGCTGTACATCGACCATGCTGCTCTATTTCTCTCCTTCCTTTCTATCTCAAGTTTCTATCCTAAACCAGGTTCTCAATAATTTTACACATACAGTTTTTTCAATATCTTACTCAAGGTCACCCCCCTCATATTCATGCTAATGCTAACCTCAGACTTAATTCCACCTCTTCTGAACCCCTTTCCCTATGTCTTCAGTATCATACAAACTCACTTTCTGCTGTAGTTTGATTGATCCAAGTGAATTATGTCTGTCTTCTCAGGGCAAAACCATTCATCTAACCATTCATTCAATCGAGATATGATGAGCATCTATTCATTCAATCGAGATATGATGGCAAGCGCTAAACACCAGTGATACAAGAACAAGCCCCCATCTCCAATGATCCAAATATCAAGTGGAGTAAATAATGGATAATAACAATGCAGACCCATAGCTGCTTCAGTAATAATACTCACAGAGACAGAAAGGAAAAGAACCTATTACAATCTACAGAAATTTGGAAAGACTATGGAAAGCAACATTTAAGTACAAATCTATTAACACTTTGTGGTCCACTCACGTATTAGTACATGTTTTTGTCACCAGTATCAGGTGGCCGTTCACGTATTAATACGTGTCCATCGAGTCTCGGGTTTTTCACACACGGTGGATTGATTTGGAACTATTAGGAGCTATTTCTTTGATCGTACTCAGTCTAGAAGCTTTACACATTGTTTTGGTGAAAGTGTTTTATGAGAGATATTACAGTTTTTTTAATATCCAGTAGTTCAGGAGTTGTGTGTGTTTTATTGAATGCTTATACCATTCATGCAGTGGCACAGAAAATGGCCTGCCCCAAGGGCTGGTAAATTTAAAGGGCATGGCACACAAAGTGTTAAATCCATAAGAATTCAGTGAGACAAAGTATTATGGAATGCATATTTTGGCCTCCCCAAATCCTGGTGCTGAAATCCTAGCTGTCAGTGTGATGGTTTTAAGAGGCAGGAACTTTGGAAGGTGATTAGGTCATAAGGATGGAGCCCTTGTGAATGAAATTAGTGCCCTTATAAAAAGAGACAGGAGAGCTTCCTTCCTTGTTCCCTCTCACCACATGAATGCATATTAAGAAAGTAGCCCTCTGTAAGCCAGGGAGAGGACCCTCACCAGGAACTTGACCATGCCAGCACCCGATGGCGAGATTTCCAGCCTCCGGAATTGCCATCAGTCGGTATTTGTTGCTTAAGCCACTCAGTCCATAGTATTCTGTTATAGCAGAATGAGCTGAGTAAGCATTATTCTGACAGACACATAAGCAAGTATGAAGACATAGAGGTGAGACAGCAAAATTGTGGCAAGACAAGCCACAGAGAGATAATATTTGCAAATCATCTAATTCATAAATGACTTATAGACAATGGACATTGGATTAAAACCTAAGGAAAACTGCATGAAATATGCAGTTAAATAATAACATGTTGATCTGGCTCATCAATTATTATTTATGTATCAAACTAATGCAAAGGTTGACAACAGAAGAAGCTTGGCACAAGATACATGAAAACTATGGACTGTTCTAGCAATTTTAATGAATCAAAAATTTCTAAAAAATGACCTTTCTTAACCAAATTTTATTCACACACACACACACACACACATACACACACACTCTCTCTCTCTCTCTCTCTCTCTCTCTCTCTCTCTCTCTCTCTCTCTCTCTTTCTCTCTCTCATATAAATTTTATCTTGATTTCACCCGTACACCAAAAATTGAATTAAATTTAAGGACCAAATGTGGAGGAAATTATGAACCAGGCAAGCAAAAATTAGTTATTAAAACATTGATAGAATTAATTACATCAAAATTTAAATCTTTTGAATGAGAATTCATCATAAATAATCTAAATACTGGAAGAAAATATTTGTAACCTGTAAAACAAAGGATTAGTATTTAAAATATTTAAAGAATGCCCTTAAACCCATTTGAAAAGACCGTGTCTACTTTTTATAAATTAGGATAAATTGTTTGTTTAATAAATAAGGGATTAAACATCCCTATTATTATTCTCTTCTAGAAGGTCATAGTCAAATCTAGTTCTTGATTTTAATAAAAGGATTCTGTCAGGAAATCTATTTCACAAGGAACTCTGTTTTGCTTTTAAATAGTTATATAATTTTTAAAAAAAGAAATTTAGACAAGCTGTGACATAAACATCAAAAAATATTGTGATGGTTAATTTTATGTCACAGCTTCATTAGAGTATGGTTGGTACCCAGTTACAGATTTGGTTAAAACCAGTGTAGATGTTGCCATGAAGGTATTTTTTACTTGTGGTTAACATTTAAATCAGCAGACTCTGAGTAAAGCAGATCTCCTTCCAATAATAGGGGTGAGCGTCAGCCAATCAAATCAAGGAAGTTTAAGAACAACAGGTAAGTTTTCCTGAGGAGACAGGAATTATGTTTCAAGACTACAACATAAAAATTTCCAGCCTGAGTTTCTAGCTTTTGATCTCAAGGAGGCAATATTAATTCTTACCTAAGTCTCTAGCCTGTCAACATGCCCTGTGGATTTCAGACTTGCCAGTCTCAAAAATCATGAGTTAATATTTAATGTCAATCTCTAGACAGACAGAAAGATAAAAATAGATCACATATAAACCTATATAATCATAATCATATCAATCTATGATATAATCCTATTATATATACAAGTGTGTATTACAGATTTCATATATACTATATATATTATATATGTTATATATATTATGATATATAAATACAATATATAAATATAATATATAATATATATTATACATATTATTAATTTATATATAATTTATGTATATTGTATATATTTATATTTATATATATATATATATTCCTACCAAAATAAAGATTTAGTAAAGATAGAAATGTACGTGTTGTAAAATTCAGACATTCCACATTAGAGATATAATCAAGACAAAATCTCATACATACACCAAGGAATATACAATACATAGAAAAGTGTACATTGAAACATCATTTGTAGCAGCATAAAAGGAAAACCACCTAAAAGTCCACCAAATGAAAGAATATTGACACCATAGCTTTTTAGATGAATACAAAAGCTATTACAATGGGAACATTACATCCATATTTATCAACAGAAATATAAAAATAAAAATAAAAGTTACTTATTATAAAAGGATGTACAGTTTGCAATCCTCAGTGTATATAGTTTTAATATGTAGACTATAAAATGCTATTTATAAATACATGCATGGTAATAAATATTTCTAAATGCATCAGTCGGGAATGCACAATAACTCTATGGCTTCTTGCCACAGATGAGGGAGGGAAAAGGAGAGGACATGAAAAGCGATGCTAAATGGAATTTCAACCACATTTATATGTTATTTATGAAAGTCTAAGGCATGTATAAAAATGTTAAAATGTATTAATAATGGGGTGGTCAGTGCACATATATTTTCTGTATTACACTACAATTTTGAATTTCTGATCATTAAAGGCAAGTAATTTTAGTAGTTTAGTGAGAGATGAAGGTGGTACAATGTTAATCAAGACAAGTGGACAGGTATGGCCAGCCAGTGGACATTAGTTACCTTAACACAGGTGACAGGGTTGGGGGGGGGCAGAGACAGGTATCCCTGGATTTCTGGTCTAAGTGGCTGTGCAGAAGGTGGGTGTTCTCTGAGGGAGGGTTGGAAAGGTGGTTTGTGTTTGGGCTGAGAATATTCGATTGGACTGGTCAATATGAGGCACATTATCAAGTCAGTTATTTTCCCTGACTTGTTTGAAAAGAAGTACTTGGGGACCGGCACAAAGACACTCTACTTCAGACTACATTCTCTTCTTTTCTAGGTATTTTGGGTGCCCTGGATCCTATGGATTCACCATGGGCCAAGTCAACTGCATAAGCAAGGACAGGAGAAGCTTCTCACAATCTAATTACAGATATTATTAGACAAAGGACTCCAAGTGAATCTTATTCTGAACTTTAACAACACCCAGGAGAAAATAGCAATTACATTTCAAGTGGCAGAATATGGCTCCCCTTAAAAAAAAAAAAATCAATAGATTCTCTAGAGGAAAACAGTAAATGACTTCCTTTTTACAATTTCCTGCTATACAGGCACAGTTTATAAAATCATAGGGAAAAGATGATCTGGGTGAAAAGTTAATCAACCCTAACACGGAGCGCCCGTCCTTCTCACACATGAAACATCTGAGATGTTTTCCATTTATTGTTAAACACCTCATCAAACTTAATCCAGCTCCTTAGAGCTTTGGGGATCAAACTGACCTCTCCTTGCTCCTTCACTGCTGTGAGGTGTGAAGCAGAGATAATTAGCACCACAATATCACAATAGGTTTTATTTTTTAATTTAATGCCCTTTGTAATGAATCCTAGGATGACTTGAGAGCTAGAGGCAGAATAAGACTCCTCTTCCGAGTCTATAATCTGGAAGGAGTTATAAAGCAAAACTGGAGGAAACCAGAAACACATCAGCCATTGGATTCTATTTATTCATCCAATTCTTATGTAACAAGCAAAGTGGAAACTGAGTCCAATCCCTGAAAAGATAATGACCTGCCTGGGTGGAAGCATAAAACACTCATTTCCAGCCTCATTCTCTGTGGTGAACAAGCTCACTGCAGGCGTGAGTAAGGCCATGGGCAGCTCTGGCCTCACTGCTTACCCACTGACTGACCCAGTGAGCACTGTTGAGTGTCAACAGAAATCATCCATAACCTCCACACCAATAGCCACAGTTTCATTCTGTGTATTCTGTGTTCTGTGTATTCTTCGTTCTGTGTATTCTGTCCTTATTAAAGTATCTACAATGTAACTCTTTACTATAAGCATCTAGAAGTTATCTGGCTCAGAAAATTATAATTCCAAAACCATTTCGCATCAGTAAAAATATTTTATATTCAGAAAAGGTGACAAGTCTCTTACTTTGAACGTAAAATGTTAGGAAGTTGTAACCATGGAAAGTAAGTTATTCCTTGCCCTACTAATGAAGAGTAAAAAGTAAAAAATATTTTTGAAGGGCTTTTCAAGTTATCGCCTGGATGCCACTTCTCAGTCTACCCACATGTGAGTCCTTATGTGCAGACCTTAAAGCTGAGCAGTTTCTGGTACCTGGTAGGTATCTCCTTGTGTTTGATGAATGAATGAATGAATGAAACAATCAATAGTCAACATCTGCTCACCTGTTAGTGTTAGCAAATTCACTCACACTCATAATAACCCAATATAATGTAGCACAACTTTGATTGTTAAAGAAAAATTTGCAAAACTCATACTTACTGAATCAACCAATCTTGAACATATTCTTGAGACATAATGAGCTAACTATGGATAGATAAAGATCAGGTACAAACTCTGTCATGAGTTCTGACTCATGGAAGACACAGTAACCCTCCCTGACAACACTTAAATTGTGAATGCTCTAGTGAGCCTCCCATTTCCTGACCTTTCTGCGCGCGTGTTTGATGACAGGGGAGAGGAGGAAAATAGGCAGGAATTGTCCAGACCTTCTGTTGATTAAGATGAAGGAGAACATAAAATTTAAATTTCTCTTACTTTAAATACAGTAGGGAAAATAAAGAACAGGAAAACTCACGACGTACCTCTCACATGTCAGCTGCTTTACCCCTGCATCTCACCCAGTTCTGTCAACTATCCCTCATCATGGCCTATTGCTCTGCTTTAAAGTGAGTCATTAGGACTCAGAAATTAAGTAATCTGCTAAAGTCCTATACAGAGAGGATGGGGTGCCCAGCATTAGGTCTACCTTGACCAACTATGATGTTGGCTGGGTTCAATGTCATTGGATTAGTGTTTGTTCTTCAACTTGACACCCAAACCACCTGCCCTCTCCTACATATATCCTGAGAAGTAAGGGACATGGCAAATTTCAAAATAATTTCCATAATGAAATTTTAAAGTCAGTGGAATTAGAGAGAAAACCATCAACAGATCTCATGGAAATTATCAGCTGTGATACTTATATACCAGGTGACATGGCTTAAATTTCAACCTGCCCTTACAATGAGACACACAATACCAACCATGTATTATTTAAAGGGCTGTAGGGGTTTTCCGGGAAAGGAAGTGCCGAGGAATTGGCATAGGTTTTTATTTTGTTTTTTTTTTTAAGAAATCTTTAATGATTTAAATATGCTTCCCCGGGAATATAGTTCTTGAGGTCCTATAAGAATTACTGGAAGGGGACCTCCCTGTTGGCGCAGGGGTTAGTCTCAGTGCTATGAAACTATCGCCAGCCACTGTGGCATCAATTCGAACCCCGGCTAGGGAGCTGACCCACATGGCGCAGCAGACCTCTCCTGTCTCTCCCGCTGCTCCCCTCAGCAGTGTATTTCAGTAGATCCACCTGTTCTGTTCCCCACTCTGTCTCTGGTAAATTGTCTCACCTCCTGCACCTCTGGCCTATACCCCAGTTTATATGACTAAATCAATAAAAAATAAGTCTTAAAAAAAGACCAATGAGTTAAAAAAAAGTTAAAAGAATTACTGGAAGGGAAATAAGAAGGTTATTTATTTTATTGTGATTTTATTTTTCTAAGAAGCAAGAAAAATCAGCCAAGTTAAATCATATCACAGAAGCTAAATGAGTGGCCTATGTTTAAACTCACACCTCCGTGGATTTCCTGTACACGATCCTACTGGGTTCTGTACTGCTCAAAGTGAGGGCATCTGACCAAAAGCATCAACACCAGCTGGGAGCTCGTTAGAAATGCAGAATCTCAGGACCCACTTCCGCACCTTAAAATTTCCACTTTAACATAATCCGCAAGTGACTCCTACGCATTTCACAAGCATATTTTCAGAAGCTCCGCAGTATACTTAAACACAACCCCCTTGCTCCCCATCAGTCAGGCAAGCATCCCCCAAGGATTTCCCACAACAATTCACATGGCCCTCACCACACACACAGCCCTCTGTTGAAATTGCCCCCTAGAAGGTCTCCCTTCCATGCCTGAATGGGAGTTCTTCAGTATCAGCGCCTTCTGTATTCCGCCAACTGTCTGACGCAGGATGAGTTTTCAGTAAATGTTTAAAAATTGCACAGGACTCTCAGCATCTCAAGAAACATGTATTATTTTTTGTACATCGCTGAAACCTAGCAAGGTCTGGAGTATAACAAATACTCAACTTGTGTTGAACTGCTGAATTTGTTCCAATCCATGCAGGAAAATAGAATGGACTGGAATGTGAAGATGGTGCTGAATGCCCCTTTCATCAAGTCTTCTCTGACATCTTCCAGTCCTGACTAAGCACTATTTCACCTGCGCCTTCACCTCAGGCTGTTTATTATTAATAACAAAGACTTGGGAGGCGGAGGGAGGGAAGGAAAAGGGCACAAAATGGAATAGAAAAGAACACAAGGGACCATGGAGATGGATCACGGGTGAATTGGTGGTGGGCTACCCAAGGGGAATACAAAATGTAAAAGACATAAATAACAATAAAAATATATATTTATAAAAAAAAATAACAAAGACTTGGGTAGTTCTTTTCCGTTTGCAAATGAGCTTTCTCTTCATAACCTCATCATAGGTTGACACTAAGAAATAGTGTTCCTTGTTCCATACAAGCCAGAGATGTGGGAGTGATGAGAGGATTCACCAGAGACAGAGTGGGGAACAGAACAGGCAGATTGACGGAAATACACTACTGAGGGGAGCAGTGGGTGAGACAGGAGAGGTCTGCTGCGCCCTGTGGGAATCTCCCTGCTGGGGATCGGACTTATGCTGCAGTAGCTGTGATAGCTTCATAGTCTGAGACTTATCCCTTTGCACCACCAGGGAGGCCCAAGAAATAGTGTTCTTGATAATTAAACGAGAAAGTGAAACACAGTCCTGGATACAATTAAGTTCAGAGACCACGTGACTTTTCCAGTGTCCCAAACTGATAGGTGATAAGGTCAAGTTGTGTTGAGGTCTTTGTGCTTGTTGTTTCCTACTCTGTCACACTGATTATTTTAATGAGCTGGCATCTTACAATTTAGGGAAGCTGCTCATTCACAGACACGTGGTTTCAGTTTATGTCCTCATTATAATTATTTCATTCAGTTATAGATATAACTGTTCATTCAAAGAAATTTGTCTGGCTTCGTACTAAGTTCCTTCTTCCTCTACACATTCACTTACTCATTTACCCATCAAGTATTCATTGATCATTTGAAAAGTGTCTATCCAAGACTAGTAATTCAATAGTTGTTTAGCTGAACTAATTAGCTTCCTTTGATCAGGACTGATAATTTGGATCCCCAAGATCCACTAGTGAAAAAAATCACATTGCCAGATAAAAATTATAAGGTCCTCAAACATTAGAACTGGCAGGTGACTTTAGAAATGATCTCTCCTACCCCCACTTCTGCCAGATAAAGAAACTGAGAGCTGAAGAGGAACATGTTGAGTTCACACTGCATGATGTTTTATGTAGATGTTCCTGTAGGGACCTGAGTTATCTGTCTTATATGCTTGCAAGGCAGAATACCAGCCAGACTGCTGCCAGATCCCCACTTAACTTGGGCATAGAATCAAATAATTAAAAATGTCCTCAAAGCCCCCATATAATAGTTAGTTGCCTTCTAGAGCTAGCAGCTGACAATGTACTCGTATTGCTGATCCTAAGAGAAATTTGGAATGACTGGGAAGGACTGCCACATGTAAATATTCATGACACAAACCCATCAAACCTTGAACAAGAACATATGTGCATAATTAACCAGATTGTGATTTGTATCATGGCAATAGATAACCTGGCTCCCGATGAGAAGCTAACTAAAGCTATTTTTTCCTTTTACAAGGCAACAAAAATTTCAAGACAATATATTGTAATGTTTCCTATCACTTTTATGATACAGTTCTAGAAGCTGAATCTTCAAGAAACAGTTTTTCTTCTTAAAGTAGCTAAATGCTCACTATTGTTAGATGCTGTATTTAACGCGGTACGTTCTAAACTTTTAGAAAAAGTGGCACAAAGGTGTGTTTATATGTTTTCAATAATCTCTAGCCATTACTACTCCTGCTTTTCCCCTCTATTCCACCGCATATCTGAGAACAAGTAACACCGTCTCTGTTGTTTGATTTGGTATTGTAACATCAGTGTTATTTTCAGTTTTAGCTCTGTGATTTCACCTGATGACTTCATTCCATTCTCCCATCTATCGGTTCTGACCTGCAACTTCAAGAAGCAGCAGGCAAGGAGAAAGCAGCAAAGGAAGATCTTCCCTGGTTGCTTTTCACTAAGGACAAAAACTGTCCCTACATTTCTACCTTACACAGAAGAAAATCTGATAAACGGTCTTGTGTGTCACGCTAGTTTATAAAGGTATGGCTCAGCCTCTCTCTTGCTGTCTAAAAGAGGATTTTTTTTTCTTCCACCACTTAGGAAAGTCTTTTGAAATGATCTATTTTTTTTGTTAAAGATTTATTTATAAATATAAGCTGGGGTACAGGCCAGAGGCATGGGGCAGCGATAGGGTTCACCAGAGGCAGAGCAGGGAGCAGAACAGACAGATCAGAAATACACTGCTGAGGGGAGCAGTGGGCGAGGCAGGAGAGGTCTGCCACACCATGTAGGATTCTCCCAACTGGGCGTCAAACTCGCATTGCACAGTCGACAGCTCCACAGCACAGCGCTCAACCGCTGCGCCACCAGGGAGGCCCTGAAATGATCTACTTTTAAAGTGAGAGATGCATCGAGCCTATGACCATTCCAGTCCTCAGCATAGATAGATGAGTATACTTGTTTCCAGATGACAAGAATTTTGTAGCAGTATTATTTATGACAGCTAACAAGTACAACAACCCAAATGTCTACCAAGAATATACATAAAGTGGAATATTATGCAACAATACAAGAGATAATCAATTATAAGTAATATCACAACTGAATTTCACAGACACAGCAATGAAAACGTGCATTAAGCCAGCCACACAAACAGAGAGTGCATACTGTAAGTCAATTCTATGAAATCCAAGAGCAGGAGAATGTAGAATGTAGTGATAGCAATCAGAATATTGGTTATTGGTTACCTGCTTGAGGTGGAGGTAGAGAATACAAGTATAAATTTTGAGAAGATATGAAAGATCCCCTGGGATATTAAAAATACTCCAAATACTGTGTGTGTATATTTCAAATGTGTGTGTATAAAAAGCCAATGTTAAAAGCCGTATGGCATTTCCTCAAACTAATAAACGTGGAGCTACCAAATGACCCAGCAATACCGCTTTTGGGAATATACCCAAAGGACACAGAAACACTAATTCAAAAGGATATATGCACTGTATGTTTATTGCAGCACTATTTACAATAGCGAAGGTATGGAAACCCAGATGCCCAAAAATAGATGACTGGATCAAAAACATGTGGTACATATACACAATGGTATACTATTCAGCTTTCAAAAAAGAGAAACACATGCAATTTGCAGCAACATGGATGGAGCTAGAAGGGATCATGCTCAGCGAAATAAGCCAAAAGGAAAAAGAAAAATATTGAATGGTCTTGCTTATAACAGGAATATAGGGGAACCAAATACAAGAGCGACAGTCAGTGAGAGAGGGGGGAGGATTGGGGCTCAGAACGGGGGAGAGGGGAGCACAGGGGACTGTGGTGATGGTTCACGGGTGAATTGGTGGTAGGAAACCTACGGGGGATACACAGTAATGTAAAAGACAAATAAAAATAACAATTGGGAAAAAAAAGTCAACGTTGTGTACACTTAAAACTTGTGTGCCTCAATAAATATTTTGCTTAAATCATAATTGACCCTTTCCTCCCACCATCTGGCAATTGCTAAATTATGTATACGGTGGTATTTCTAGTCTCCTGTCCTTTCCCTTAGCAACATCCACTTTGGGTTATTAACATGTTTTTTCATAAGGAGTTCCTCTTAGGAAAGCGTGTCCTGACCACAACAAAATATTTTGAAATAAAAATTTAAACACAACTTAACAAAAACATTTTAACAAAGAACCATTTTTATTATACATGCAAATGCAGGGCAGATGTGTTCAGAGAAGTAACCAAGTCTACCCACCACTGGAAGAAAAGTAAAATTGAATAAGCACTTCTGCAATGTAGTGACTTTCCCCTGGCTTCTTGTCAAATCTGCCACAGAAATGCAAAAACGCAATGACGAAGGCCTGTCTGGAACCCTGTAACTAGCATTTTCAAGCCAGTGTCTGAGCTCATGTAACTCTGCTTTGAAGTCACCCAGGACCCCTTCTAGGGGAAAGGTGGAGCCCCATTCTACCCTCTCTTACATACATGTGTTATCCCAGGATCAGTAGCAATGCCAAGACTTACAGACATTAACTTATTTTCTCCCCAAATTCAAAGGTCTTTTTGGTTGGGAGACAATTGGTGCCTTCATTATTTAACTCCCAACTTTTGTGACATTCCTCTTCTCATCTCACTAGATGGCTTTCTTTGTGCTGCTTCTAGACAAAGATATTTGGGAAGGGGCTTATAGATTATTTCAATTAGTCATGAAAGGCTTCTTCCTCATCTTAGGGCATCATTTCCTTTCTTTATTCTCTCTTGAAAAATTTGTAAACTTGCCCTGCCACCAATTCGATGGAACTAAGACTGATGCTTGTAATTCACACAACTATTTTATCATTTATCTTGCCAGTGGTGCAGGTGGAGGGAGGGGCTGGATCCCCGACTTTGCCCACTGACTGCCCGCAGGGTCTGCTCAGAGAGCGCCCTGGTGACCCCGGCAATTCACCTGATTCCAGACAACTCGCTCCTAATGATTCATTGATTTGTGCTTTTGACATCAGAACTTAATAGAACTGTTAGCAGGCAGACTGAAGTGCGCCCCAGGACCCCAAAACCAGCCTGCTCTAAATGGGCTCTGCCACTCACTGCATGAAGACAAAACATACCCTAGTGCATAAGACCTTCGATGGAAAAGAACTGTAATACCATTAGTGTGCAATAGAAAAAGAGAGAAAGACTGTAAGTAAAATAGTTTCCAGTTAAATACCCAAAGTTGCCCATCACCTCATGGGCAGATGCCCAGCCAAACAGGGTTGTCCCAAAGCAAGGCCCCAAAAAGTTGCCACGAGTCTAAGGCACCTTCTGGTGGGGACCCATAGAAAAGAGGAAAAGGAGGCCAGGGAAGTCTGGATGTTAAGGAACGAAATCAAAACCCAAGTCAAGATAGAGGCTGCCATTGTCAGCCCCCCCACGGGTCTCTCATGTCTCCTTCCATGATCCCCAAATCCATGGTCCCCAATTCCATGGTCCCCAATTTCATGGTCAGCAATTCCATGGTCTCCAGTTACATAGTCAGCAACCCCAAGGCCGAGAAGCAAGTGTAGCTGCTTCTTCCCAAGTCTCTATGCTCCATGTGCCTCCTTCAAGTCTTTTCAATCTTCCTTTCCCTAGTCCTTCTCCCAGTCTTTTCTAGATTCTTTTCTCTGCTCAGTTCTCCCTTCCCATGGGTGGGGCAGGGAACGGGAAACCTCTCCTTTCTATGGATATCATTTTGTTACAGAACCACACTCTGGAAACCAACTTCCAGCCCCAACTCCCCCTCCTCTACTCACCGAACTCTCAGCCCCCTGACCACATTGTCACAAAGAGTCTCGGTGTGCTCAGCAGGCAGCAGAATGAGGGAGACTAAGTTGTGCCTCAAAGCCTCATATACAAACAATGCCTGGGGCCTCCCTGGTGGCTCAACGGGTTAAGTCTCAGTACTATGAAGCTATATGCAGCCACTGCAGCACAAGTTTGCTCCCCGGCCAGGGAGAATCCCACATGGCACAGCAGACCTCTCCTGCCTCACCCCCTGCTCCCCTCAGCAGTGTAATTCAGTTGATCTGCCTGTTCTGCTCCCCACTCTGTCTCTGGTGAATCCTCTCACCACCTCCCACCTCTGGCCTACACCCCAGCTTTATGCATAAATAAATAAATCTTTGAAAAATGCCTGAAAGAATTAAACACACCAACTTGACAGATTCTTCTCTACTCTCATCAGACTTTCTGAAGAACATTTCGATGCTTTGGCAGCCCAGGCAGTCCAGAGGCAGTCTTATGGGATAGCTATTTGCAATCTTGCAGTTGGGGTAAGGGGTGCTTCTTCAGGGAAGCTGAGAGAAGTGGTCTAATTTCCTGAGTTTGCAAAAGGCTACATGTAATGGTCACCCAAAAGTTATCTGCTGCCTTTATCTTTCCAAATAAGAATCATGGAACTCTACAGCAGTCAGATTATATTAACCAAAGCCATGGTTTGCAAAAGTGCAGTAACTAGGGATAGTTTGACTGCATTTTCATATTAACAAAAATTTTAAAAATTACATGACATGAGTAAAAACTGAGGGTTCTAGTTATTAAAATGGGAAGGGAAGGGTCTTATAATAGAAATTTCTGCCTTCTTAGAAATAGCGAGGAAAAGCTTATTGATCTTCTCTCCACCCCTCACTCAAGCCTCTACCCAGAGAAGAAGTGTCTAATTAATAAAGCGTGACATTGACTACCTCAGCCTCTTTTTGTTCTATCACTGCTGACTTGATGAGGCTCTGGGGCAGGGGTCTGTCCTATACCAAGGGGACTAAGTCAGTTTAAGAAGAAGCACTGGGAGTCCACTCCTATTTGGGGTCTTCTATCCCAATGAGTATTTGTCAGTATTAAGGCTTACCCAAACCAAGATGTGTGTGTGTATGTGTGTACATATATACAAAACATCCATTCCAGACATCCGGTAAGTTGGCGTAACACTAGCGAATACTGCAAGGAAAAATGCACTGACAGCTTGTCTGAAGAGTTAACACACTATTCATACAATCGGGGTCCTTTTGTCTATACTTCCTTATTCCTATTCTTCTCCCAACACTTCCTGTCAAGACAAACCCACCACCAAACTCTGTGTTAATCATTCACCTGAATGCTTTCCTATTTACACTGCTTAGGTATTCCTTAACAACTTCTGCTTATATATTTTTTGCTTATATACTTTGTATATGAATTGTATGTTACTAACATATTCTTGTAAAAGCTTCCTTAATTTTGTTACATGAGCAAAATAGTTTACTCAATAGTGTTTTCTTGGGGTTTATTCGGGTTAAGATACATATACTAGCAATACCTCTATTAATTTATTATAGTATTCTTATGGATTAACACACTACATGTACACAGTGATGGCTATTATAGGTGGTTTCTCATATTTCACTATTCTAGACACTCAGTATGAATATTCTGGGGTATTTCCATTTCCATAAATACATAAGTGAGAATTTCTCTAGTGTATGTATCTCAGAGGAGAATTACTGCATCATAAGTTAAGTGCATTTTTACTGTTACTATGTTTTGATAAAGCCAATCTCTGGATCTCTGATTCCTCATCTTTTTCTCAGGTATTTCAGATCCCACTGGAGAGAGGAGATGATTAATGCTTCCTCCTTCTTCTACCTCAGGTAATCTTTCTTCCTCTTCTTTCTGCCTTATAAATGATTAATCATTTTCTAAGTTAGCTAGGTTTTTCCATCCTATGAAAGTTTCCCTGAACCTTATGGGTAGAGTGAATGTTCATTGGAACAGGCAAAGATGGCACTTCTATGTGGCACTTGTCGTTTGTCATGCCCTGTACAACCTCCCTTATCTATATATATAAACAAACTCACAAACACTATGCTTTCCAAGACAGAAACCAAAGCACGGACTCGACAAACAAAAAAGAACACCCACATGAGATGATCATTCTGTCCTTTACCCAATTCCTAACCACCCCAAATGCCAACAATCAGAAAGGTCACCCAACAGTAGCATCATTGACAGACATTGTCCTTGAACTATCTTAGCTTTTCTTATACAAAACACTTAGGTCATTTATAGAAGTTGGAATGTGAAACCAATTTTATTAAATCTAGTGCTCAGTAACACACTGCCTACCACATTCCCCTCTGCATCTAGTTGGCCAAAGAGAGTACAGATGTGAAACTATTATAATGAGAAAATTCCATGCATAGAATTACACAGTTGAGGGTTTTTAAAGCTAAAAGTTTAGAGGTTTAGCAACTAAATCTCCCTCCAATAAATCAGAAATTGTCTTTTGAAGATATACTTCACCTGAGATCAAAGAAATGTCAACCATTTAAACAAGAATTCTAAGAAGGCGTCTTCTGCCAGAGGGTACAGGACCCATAGGATACATGTGGGGTAGACGGCCAGAATATGGGTTGTGTGTGAATTGGGACCCCACTGACCAAATGCCAAGGTTCTGCCCATGTCCATTAGTCAGCCTAGAGGGGTCCAGTGGGAGGGGCTCCAAGAATTCCATGGAGATGCCCATTAGAGAGCATGGCAGCTCCCCCATCAGCCAGGCTCTGATAAGAAGCAAACATATCACTGACCAACTAAGGATTGTCTCCCTTCAAGCCCCATTTCCCACTTATGTTCATCTGAGGATAGGTCATCTGTTTATACTCAAGAGGTGAGAACATAATGGGAAAGAGAACATGAGCTCATCATACTGCATTCTTCAAAACATAGATGGGTTCCTCGAACTGCCCCACTTAGTCAGTGGGCTGGGGAGGAGATGTCTTGCCTTTGAAGACCGAAGTATTAATTAGTAGATTATCATGTTCCCTAATCATTGGCCATCCCAGACTCATTTGTTTTTGATGAAAGGATTTTCTATGAGCCAAGAAAAGTGATGCAATCTGCCAAAATGCTCAGTTAGTGGTCTGGGTATAAACTACACAATAAATAAAAAACATTTATATGATAAATATAACTAAAATAAATTTGGTGTTGAAGCTATGTTTTTATTGCATTTCAGTATAATAAAACATATCAGTTGCAAATTTTACCAAGTGATAGGCACTTTAAATGAATGATCTTATTTCATTCTTATCCTGGCCTTGCAAGTTGGATATCAAGACACTCAGTTTCCAGAAATGGGTTGGCGAAGTCACTAACCTAATTAAATACATTACACCAGGAGTAATTGGGATACTCTCCCTCTCCCAACAAACAAGGGCATCTGGGTGACTGTAAATGACATTTGCTCCTGCTGGATCATGGCATCAGATAATAGTGTGGCTGAATGCTGGGTAAAATAACAGAACAAGCAGGACAATGTCATAAGGTTAATCCGAACAACAGCTCTCACTTTAGTGTCAAAGTCAAAAGAAGAATCTACATTATTCCAGAGAAACTTTTGAAAAGGAATGTACGTGTTGACACAAGTCACTTTAAAAAGGCAAAGAGAGAAATAAGCTTCATAGCACACTGCAAAATTTCTTAAAATAGTCTCTGTTCCTTTTAATTTCTTACCTGGCCAGTGACCTTTAATCTCTCATCTCTACTCTCAGAAACATCCAAACTTTTTATCCTAGACTCAGGGAGTTTCTTGTATCTTCTAAATTATCTTGCTGACCTATCAGATTTTTGGTTTACTGCAAGGAGGAATCCTTAGAATGGGAATCTCTATTTGTCCTCAAGTAACAGACTTCAAATAAAAATCAGGGAATAAGATTGGGTGTTTATAATGTTAGTACATCCTCATTATGTGTACTCTCTTACTCCAAATGCTAAGAATTTGAAAGCCAAATCCAAATATTCTTCATCACAAGACATTTTCTCCTATCTTTCAAAGGTATTTCCTGGGGAGAGTGGCCATCTCTAAAAGTGTAAGCTCTAGGAAACCTATAATCAGCTTCTCTCTCTAATTGAGAACTTTCTTTCCCCTTAGATTTTAGAAGAAGCATGAAAATGATTTACTGATTTAGGAACTGGGTGGAGTAGACCTCAAAAAGTCAAATTAAAAACATCTGGAATGAACAGGGGGTGGGGGTGGAGAGAAGGAGAGGGGGAGAGTGAGAGAGAAGAGAGAGAGAGAAGAGAAAGAAAGAGAGGTTGGGTTTTCAAATGCAACAAAGTACAGATGATTTGGCCAAATTTAAGCCAAGCCAAACACTCACATTAAACATTGCACTTGGGTCTGATTCAATAGCAGCAGCCCGGCAAGAGGGAGCGTCAGCCAGCATTGCATCAGACACACATTGTGGATAGAGGAAATGAGTTTAGTCAAGCCAGCTGTGACTTCAAAGAGGCTGCTCTCTCAGAACAGTGGGAAAGGGTTCCCTCTGCAGTGAAGACTGCAAAGTTCAGCCAAAGTCAGTCCAAAGGGAATGGACTTCAGGAAAAGGAAAATTATATTCAGTGTAGAAGAAAGAATGTTTGCCTTCCACGAAATGGCTGTGACAGTTAGAAAAGGAAGGAAGATGATGAGGAAGAGAAGAGACAAAAGTTTCTGATACTTACGGAGGACTGGATTCCCAGTGCAGGAATATGGAGCTGGAAATTTGTGCGTGATTAAGACTGATGTTGAGTTAGATCCCTGTTGAATCACATTTCCAAACCTGTGGGAGGAGAGACCATAGGTTTCCTCCCCCAGCTGACTCCCATAAATAGTTTCTTTCCCCTTTTGTACTTTTAGAAAACCACACATTTCTTTCATATTATTTACTCAACATAAACAAATAGTGGGTTAGCTACTGGGAAAGGCAAAAGACAAGCAAGACAGTCTTTGTTCCAGGAGTTTGGTGATCCGAGAGCTAGACACACAGATGGAGGATGATAGTGTGGAGAGATAAGTCATATTAGAGCTGTGATCCCCAAAATGTGACCTCCTGACCACCAGCAGCAGATTGTTAGAAACACAAATGTGGCCCCAGACTTAAACCTGCTGATTCAGAAAGCTAAGGTTGGTTTAACAAGTTCTTCAGGAGGTCTGGACAAGCTGCCACTCTAGAACTACTCGATCATGGAGAGCAAAGAGAACGCTGGAGCAACAACACACCTGCGCCAACTTGAGCTCCACTGCACTCTAGAAACCACATCTCAATTCCTTCCCAGGCTGAATCTTTCCAGTAATCCATAAGCATGATACATGCATGAACCTCTTGCCTAACTAAATTGTAAGAAATTCAAAGTGAGGGACTTACTCTTCTTTTACATCTCATTCATTTTTCTTCCTACTTTCAGACTCCAGACCCATACTTAAAAGATATAGGCACTCAAGTTTGCTTGAAATAGTTAAAACTCAGAAAATAGACTGGCGCAAAGGTTATATACTCACAAGAAGAAACTGGCAATTACATAATACTGAAAATTGTCATAACTGTTGGTTTGGAGGAGAACATAAATGTTATCTCTCTCAAGCACTCATGTGATGCTTGAATTCTCTCTGTGATATCCTTACTGACGTGTTTATTTTTTTTCTTCTCATGCTGGAATACTTCCACTACTTCACTATCTCAGGATGCAGTTTGCTTGCAGACAGCTCTCTTAGAATGAGCTACCTTCTTCTGGGCTCAAATCTACCATCATTTAAATTCCATTTGTTAGTTATAGTCCTACCCCTTGGGAACGCATCGCAAAGATACTTACATATTAATGTGACATTTTTCAAGTATTTGAAGTTAGTAATTATGTAGCATATGACAAGGTTAAACTCACAGTCTCTGAAATCAGACTGTTTGCATTCAAACTCTTGTTCTGTCACTTATGAGCTCTGTGACCTTGGGAGAGTTATTTACTATCTGTAGCTTTGTTTCATTTTATTTATATATCTATATATGTGTATATGTACATATATATGCATTACACAAAGGGCTTTGGTAAGGAGTGTGTGAATTAATGTATGTAAATATGCTTGGCACACAGGAAGTGCTCTAAAATTTAAGGATTAATCGTCATCATTATCATAGAGAGCTTGTCAGATGTCCGACCCAGGTCATCTTTTTAATTCCATTATCATTCACTAGGTGAGTCTAGTAGTTCCCATGGCTTCAAGCACCATCTTCGTGTTCATGACAAACATCTCCTTATCCTCTTCCCACGAACACAGCTCAGTGTCAGTGACTAGCTGGGGTGACATGAATTGCTTTTGCCACCATAACTTGAATAGAAATTATACACATCTTTGTCTTGACCTCTAAAAATATCCTGAGAAATTGTCCTCTCACTCTTAGCTCAATAGTTAATTCAATGCACTGGAACCAAAAGAGGACTCCAAGGAGCCCCAGGGGCTGTAGGGTCAGGAGTTGGAAGAAGCCTGGATCCCTGGGTCAACACCTGGAGGAGATCCACCTATGAGAGCCACCAGCCTAGAACATCCATATTGGCCTTTTTGTGTGGGCAAGAAATAAACAGGTACAATGTTCAACCATTGAGATTTTATAGCTTATTGTGACTAATACTGTGACTCACTGATTTATATCTCTTGCTCAGACTGTGCTTCTGAGCTTCAGATTATATGTTTTGCTTTTATTTAGCTGTTCTGCAAGGACCCAAGCTTCTGAGATCAGATTGTCTATTAAATGACAGCCCTGCCAAGTATCAGCTATAAGACTGAGGGTGAATTATATAAACTATTCATATATGCATATATTTCAGAGTTGATAGAAAATAAAATGAGTAGGTGGATATAAAACATTTAGAACAGTTGCTGAGCCATAGTAAATGTTCAATAAATGCTCAATAAATGCCAGAGAGCAGAAGGATTATGAACATCTCCCCTAAATGTGTTCCTTTCCCTGCGTTTTCCATATGCTTTTAAAATGAGTAACTTATGATTTAATTTTGGATCACTTTCTTTTTAGCAATCCACATGAAACAAATCACTAATAATTTACTGATTATACTTCCCAAATATGTCTCAAATCCATCTGTTTCTCTCCACCTTTGCTGCAGCCTCCGGCCCTGGTTTCAGCGGACGTAACTGTATTAGAGTTGTGTCCTTACTAGTGATTCCAGATCCATTCTTGTGCCCTCTGAGTGTACTTTCCACATGGAAAGGGAAGGTTCTTTTCAAGCTCAAACCTCATCTGGTCACTCCAAAATGAAACAGGCAGTCACACCTATACCTGCCCTTTGGTAGGACATAATTCCTGACCCATCACTTGAGCTTCTCTTTATAACCAGCCACAGAAATTCTCTAGCACTCACTTGACTTTATAAAGGTGGCAGATACTGGCCCATCTTTATGCTTTTAACATTGATTGCTTCTGCACAGAATGAGCTTTCCGCCCATTCCCAATTTACCTAATTCATTTCTAACCATCCTTCACATTTTTGCTTAAGCGATATTCTCTACAGAAAGCTACCTAGAAATCCCTGTCCATATTAAAGATAAGCCCACACAGCGCCCACCACACTCCTACACTAAATCGAGTGCCCTTGCCATTATCTATAAAAATGTCCTCCCAGCTAGCCAGAAAGCTTTTTGTACCCAGGAGAGTTTTGCTTGGTAGGTCTGGGGGGCGTGGGGAGGGATGACCTATAACCAACCTCTGTGCCTAACTAAATTCACTTAATCAAATTTAGAAAACCCTGCATCTTTGAGTCCAAAATCCAGTTGATTTTTTGTTTTGTTTTTGTTTCGATTATCTTTATCAAAGTAACTCTTTCCAACACTGTATAGCATATAATAAGCAACCCCTAATTGATTTGACAGACACATAAAAACTACTCTACAGCATCATGTGTACTGTCATAATAGAATGACTCTAGGACCTCAAATGGTGGGTCATGGGTTATATAGGATGGGTCAAAATGTAGCATATTTCTGGGAATAATATTATGAGTGTTCTCATATCCTAAGCATCAAACAAGTCTCCTTTCCATGCTTCACAGAGTACATGTGATGCCAGCTAGATCAAGAAATACAGATGACGTAGTAAAAAGCAAGTTGGGGTTCAGAGTTAAAGCATGGTTTTATATCAAGAAATGTTTATATGTTAGTCCCAAGTCTGACAAGCTACAGTGAGAGGCATGACAGAAGAACTCCCTACGAATAGTGCAATCTCGAAAAAATGCCATCTAGGGCAGGACACCCGGAAATGGACTTGGTGCTGTCACTGAGTCAGACGCGAGGATCAGAGTTGAGTTCCACATAGGCTGACTCGGTTTGGTCAGCAAAATATGTAAATTTTTCTCAGTAATATTTTATTTTCTTCATTCTTAAAAGGAAAATGATGGGCCCCAAGTCACCACATTGGTTATGATAATACTGTCTCTGAGTCTCAAATTTTCCCGGGGTGACTTCCTAATGATTGGTAAAAGCTAGGTCTACACCCTTGTGAGTCTCAATCTAGAGGCCTTTCCATGACCTCTTGGTGGGCTGTCTTCTCCCTTATGGTGGAGACCCTGGGTACATTGGTGGTGGGTGTGGTGTGGTAACATACATCTGAGGAGATATGAACCTGCACTCCTAAATCATTTGCAGTGTTGTAAACCAATGTGACCTCAATAAAAATTTTTAAATAATAATAAGTGGATTGCTAAGAAACAAATTAAGTGCTGACCATGTTCTCCTGCGTGAACTAGCATCTTGAGTTATACTGAATGACCTGGGTCAAATTTAAGCCAACAGAAGGTCCCCCATTTTAGAAAAGCTATGGTCACATTTTCCAAAAGTTGAAATAAAATTTGGGCAAAAAAAATTAGTCCAAATTCAACAATATTGATTCCTTTTTCTGCCCTCAGTCAAAGAGGAAAATAATAAAAGATTGATATGTGCCTTTGGCAATAACTCTGCATCAGTTCTCAAAGTGTGTGGGTTTTTTTAGCTTCTTGGAGTCGTTACCAATAGTTCCGTTGCCTTCCCTGGTTCTAATAAAACTCTGTGATGGGTTTTGGATTACACTCATCCCAAGAGGATTCCTCGTCAGTTCTCGAGTGGCCTTTGTTGTCCACAGCCGCTTGCAATGAATTTGGGGGCAAAGGTCTCTGGTTACACCCACCACTGAAATCAGACTCAGCTATCCTCCAGGAGGAACATATTATAGAGTGGAATCCAGCATCCATCCCCACAGGACCGAGGCAACAGCCTTGCAGTCAGCCCCCGTCTCCACTTTTGATGATTCTATAACCCGTTGCCTCTTACATCAGAGACAGCCAGAATTCCTTAGCAACTCTGACCTGAACAGAAAATAAAATGCACACAGCGAAGGAGTCAAATCAAGTCTTGAGGATGTTTTCTCCATGAGAAGAGGTCAAACAAGTTTAAATACAAAGACTTATAAATCCCTCCAAGTATTTTTCCCTCTTTAATAGCTCCATCCAGTGCCTTGTTATTATTCACCCCATGTTTGAATAATGGAACACTTAGATCACTGCATTCATCAAGGGAAGGAAACACTGTATCTTCTAAAAAGCACTTTGAATAGCGATTCTCCCTCTGTGAGGCCATCCTTCACTGAGTTTCCTAATTGCTACATGCACAACTCTGGCTTGAAATTCAAGAATTTGAAGAATGGTAGAACACACACTGCACCAGTGAAATCAGACATCACATTCCAGAGGCTCCCTGATCCAAGCCAACCTTTCCAGATTACTGCAAACAGTGTCCAGATGAGATACAGGTTGCCCCTGCTATCCAAAAGAAGGGCATCCCTATGAAACCTTTCATAAGTCAAAACGGCTAAAGCTAAGGAGCAATTACCATTAATTTATATGGAAACATTTCTGAGTGTTCCCAGACTCAAAGAACAAACTACCAATTCATGAGAAATAACATAGGAAGCTGAAAATCACACTAACATGTAGTAAGAGCAGGAACAATATGACAAGCCTTCGGTCTACAGGAACACATTCCTCTTTCAGGGCTTATGGTGCTTGTCACCTCTAAAATGATTTGTCACAAAATCAACATGGAACTTAATATTTTGCCTTTTATCATAAAAGCAAAAATGCTCTTGGCTTGCTTTTGTTAGTTAAATGGGCACTAATACAGGTCTTTCCTAAAAGTGAAGTGGTAGAAAATGAACTTCCAAAAAGCAGGGGATACCTGCATATGAATTAGGAAAAGGTCTAAGTTCCTATCCCCTAACACTGCAACCCAAAATTAGATTGCATTTGAGAAAGTCCTGCACCTCGTTTTCTGCAAGTACTAAGTGGGGTAATGAGTTTATCTTGCCAACCAGTCAAGGTTATTTTCTAGTCCTTAGGAAACAATGCAGGTCCTAGGAGCTCAATGATACAGGATATGTTCTATAACTTGGGGGAGAGGATTTTCTTAGGTCAAGCACACTATACTGGGATCAAAATAATTCAGGGGATTTTTTCCCTGTTAAACCCCTAACATCTCTGGTATCTTCTCTGAGAACTTGGTCTAGCCAATAGGAGGGCAGGGAGACTGCCCTGAGCCAGCCAGAGGCTCCTCACATTTCCTGTCTAAGATAATTCTAAAGAAGTAATTCAACAGGACAATTGGCCCATTGTTTGCAAGAATCCCAAGTTTCTTGAAAATCTAATTTTCAGGTCCATACACTTAGGTTAACAAAACACTCACTTAATCCAATGTTTTGTGCAAAAAAGTCAGAACTCAACCATCCTTGTTCCAATTGGCTTATATGATTATGTATGCAATAACGCTGAGTTCAAATTACATGAATTACTTGAAACAACCCAAACATCCAATCGCTGGGGAACCACATTCCTTGAATGGGTCATTATACAGCCATGAAATAGTTACAAAATCTCTTTGCAAGTGTGAGGAAGTGCTCATATTACAGTATTAAATAAAAATGCAAGATAGAACATTATGTAAATTGAACGATACCGATTCCACGCAAATATGTTCCATTGCTCAGGTTGGACTCCAGAGCCTGGAAACAGAAAGCATCTTTCTTTTTCCTTTCAACTGCCCATTCAAACCTTGCAAAAGATTTCTTGAAGTAGTCCTTTGAACTTTCCCAGGTCATCTGAGATTTTTTTTAATACATCCACTAGTCAAATTCAGGCATGAATACAGTCTCATTTCAATAATTAAAGTATCTGCATCAGTATAAAACACCATCCACTTATGCAGTTTAAGAGGTTCCTTCTTTCTCAGCCCAGGCTCCTGCCTCTTGCCTGGGAGCCTGCAATGAGAGAGAAACTTATTTTCTTCCCCGTTTCCTGTCTCTCTTCCCCACCAAGCAAGCTGAGCCTCCCCAAAAGTTGAGGCCAACTTATATATAATCTGGTCACTGTGCCCCCTTGGGTGGCTGATTCCTTGGATGACATCTCTCTGAGGAGCTTCCCCAGTTCACCAGGAGTCCCCTGGAGTCCTCAACCTTCAGCCCAGTCACCTGGCACATCACTAAGCCCCTTTTCCTCTCCAAGTTTCAGGCCCTGATTTCTGGGCCCATCTCTCTGCTGACTCACCTAGCAACTTCAAATAGCCCTCTTTCCAAATAAACCTGGTATAGGGCTGTCTGTAGGGTTATTGACTTACTGGAGTGTATGTGTGGTTACGCCATAGGACAAGGTGGCAGCTTACCCTGCGACCGGGCTGAGTCCAAAGTCTAGTAAAGGTGGTGCCCCCTGGAGGGGGTTTGCTGATGAGAATGAATAGATCCAGGGAAAATGCTAAGTTTGCAGTCTGGGGTGGAGAGTCTGATGAGAAATAAAAGGGACTGAAGGAGAAGGGGAAGGCAGTCATCATGATGGAGGAATAGAGGAATCATCGGCAGAAAATGTAGCCGCCAAGATTGAGAGTTTGGAAATCAGACACCAGAAGTTTTTGAGCTGCCAGGATAGAGAGTTTCAGATTGAGCGTTTTTTGGAATCTTTAGTGACTTTGGGACCAGCAACTTTGGAGGCTTTGCAAGTAGCCGAGTGAAGGAAATTGCTCCCAGTTTTGCAGCTGAAGGAAGAAGGCAGAGGCCCGAAGCGGGCTCCTTCCTAAAATGCGTGAGTGCAGTCTGTTGGGCCGTCTGGTTCAGTATCCTTCATAGTTGCTGTTTGTAGTGTTGTTGGCCAGGTGCTGCACTGGGGCACCATGGCAGTTCCAGGAGCATCTCCAATTGTGTTCTGTGTCGTCCTCATGAGTTGGAACCTGGCCTACAGTATGATTGTTGCACGTCTGCAGAAGACGGAAGACGCCATTTTGGAAATGTGGCCTATTGTTTGGAAGAGGAGCTCCACATCAGCACTGGCAGGAAGACGCCATCTTCGTTACTTTTCTGGGACTTAAAGAACTGGACATTGCTTTAAGTAAGGTAAACGGCCATATGTTGACTTCAGTAATTCTTTGCTTTTCCCTGTTTGTTAAATAAATCCCGACATTGTTGTTGTTTCCTGAACCTGAGTAGTCTTACAAATGTGAGCGCGGGTGCAAAACCAATATAGTAACCGGTAAGCAATTGGAGCACTGCCTTTGGCAATTTTGAAACCCCTTTTGCCCAGTATCAACCCCACAGAGCAGTAGCACTGCCGCTAGAACCCACCCTGCGCCTATGCTAAGAGGTTGCCAAATATCCCAGACATCGTTCTTGCCCTCAAGATACTAGAGAAGACCTGTTCACAACAAATTGCAAAGACTAACATTATCTGCCTTGCCCTGATTTCCCAAGTAAGCCTGACTCTTAATTCTGGCTGTTTTCATGATGTTCCTGAACATTCTATGCTGCTCTTTCCTCTCCAACAAGATTGCAAATGCCTATCATGCAAGGCTTAAGTCTCCTCCATTTTTTCCCCTAGTCTTTCCACCTTGGCTGATGGGAATACAACAAGGATGTGCTATTAATTGAAATAAATATCAATTGTTCTTGAAGCAGTTGACAGCATGTGAGGATCAGAAGACATTTTTGCAGTGCGCTGGTGTTAGTGTAAAAAATACAAAATTTGTTTGTAGGTAATTTGTTTTAACTCAGTTCCACTTCTTGTCTTGAATGTGTATTACAAGCTCTAGTTTCAGGGTGAAACCCCTTATTCCTGGAGTGCTGATACATTTCAAATGAGATAGACTTGCTAGGGCATCTTGCAAGTTGTGGAAGTGTCCTGTATGTATTCTTCATTATTTGGACAACAAACATTAGGAAGATCTGAATTCTCTGCCACTTTGTAGCTAAGTGTCTTAGTGCAAAGAGGTCAGAGGACTCAAATGAACTATTACACAATTACTGAAGCAAAACATGTAAAGCAAAGAAGGGGTTCAATAAATGTTACTGGAAAAAGTTCATTTGAATTTATGGGATGTACTAAGTCTTGAGGTAGCTATAAGGGTCATTGCATTGTAACAAGTACAAAAATAGTTATAACTTTATGGAAACCATTCTTTGTAAGTAATCATTCTACACGTAATTAAAGCACAATGATTGGGATGCCCCTCTGGAAGATAATAAGCCCCTCTTCCTAGAATGGCTTGTGCTGATGTGGATTAGAGGGTTGCAGAATTGAGTTTGAACAAATTGCTTGAAGGATCCCTTCCACTTGAGATTTTATGAGTTTTAAAATTCACAAATTCATCATTCATTCAACAAATAAAAATCTGCTGTGCTAGGTAGTCTCCACAAAACACCTCGCCACATAGAACTCATTTATACTGGAGGGAGAAAGACAATAAGCAAATAAATGGATGTATATTTGGCATGCCAGATGATGCTATGTGCTAATATAAGAAATAACATTTTTAGCTGGAGTGAATTTTAAACCTACTTAGAACTGTACCCAATTTCAAACCTCAGCAATAGGAAGACAGTTCCAAATTCAAGGGCCTCTGAGGCTCAGATGTTTCCTTCTCTTTTGGCATTTAATATCATTTGATGCAGATGGATCCCTGGTCAGTTGAGTGAACTAATTAATAGTTGATAAGTTTCATCAGGGAAAAAACGATTTCTATCAGAGGGGTTCAGTATCCTTCATCAAAGTGTTCAGGTGATACTATGAATGTTTCCCCTCTGGTTAATCAGGTAGGCTAAATCCAGAAGGAAGGTTAAGCAAGGTCAGAGATGAAAGTAGGCACAAATTTGCATTCTAGGGTATATGAGCCTTCCTATTTATACCTTCAGGGGCATAAGACAAAGAGGCTCCTATGTGCCTAGATAAGATTTTCAAAGACCTTACAAAGCGAACTGAATATATCAACCCACTAAAACATGATTGTGATTTAAGTACCTGCTACTAGATAATATTAGTTTATTTCTTTTTATCAGAAAACCTCAATACAATTTAGAATAGCAATTTTGACCCATTTTGATCTATTTCAAATGCTGGGTTAGACTGTATTTAAACTGAAACACAGAAGTATTTCTAGATTTAACCTCTCACATAACCCCTAAAATGATTCGGTGTCTATTATTTAACAGATCTGCTCATACACAAAGCTAAGAAGCAAGTCAAATAGTTCTTAGAGTTTCAGTGGAGGCAGGAGAAGAGTCTAGGTTTTTGAGGTCACAGATTTTTACTTGTGTGTACCCCCTGGCGCTTGGGGGTGCTCTGAAACGTTAAAGGGCTTGCCTGGAAGTGTAGACTGCCGTGTGCCAGCACAGGCTCACTTCTCCTGTCACTGCCTGGGTCTGAGGCCCCCAGCCCAGGAGAGAGAGGAACACAGGTCAGCAGTAGCTCTAGTAAGAGCTGGAACATGGAGAGCACCATCAGAAAGTTAGGGAGCATTAGGGGTGATTCGGCGGGGGGGTGGGGGGGGGGGAGAGGTGGGGAGAGAGAACACATTCATTTTCTCCCAGTGGGCTCTAGGAAGCTGACTCAGTGCAGCTGGTGTGGGGGAGGGGAGGCAGAATGGAATCTAGGGCGTCTATTGCTCCAGACAAGACACCCAAAACTTCACAAAGGATCAGCTTTGTCAGCTGCTGAGGGCAAATATCTCTGCTTCCAAGGATGCACCCCGGGGGTCAGTCTCCAGCCCAGAGATCCTTGCTGAGACGCAGGGCTTTTAGCGTAGAGAAATTTCCAGGCAAACCACTGGGTTGGTCACATCTATACGGTCATCCTATCCCAGAAGGGTGGGACCTCAGATGAGGAGCTTGCACCCCTTAGGGACCCCTAAGGCACTGAAAACCAAACTCTGGCTTCACCTGGGCGTGGGGGTAGGAATGGTTTATACCACTTGGTGACTCCGAGGCTCAGTGAATGCCACCGCCTCGCATGGAGTGTGGGGCTCCGCGAAATCAGAAAACGGAGCCTGTGCACGTGACCTGTGAGGGCAGTTTCTGTTATTTCTTTCAGCGATAGGAAGACAGTTCCAAATTCAAGGGCCTCGGAGGCCCAGATATCACTGGCTCTGAAATTCCTATAAGGTCAATGGAGAGATGGGTCCAGGGAGATGGTGGGAGACAGGAGTAATTTTGTTTGATCAGTTAAAGAGGAATGCCGAGGGAGCGGACAGGCAGCCAGCACTTTTATTAGAGAAGAGGGCAACCGTGACAGCTCTTGGGTCTCTGGCAGGAGGCAGCCCTGGAAGGGCTTGGCAGGGCTAGGAGCCTTGAGAGAGGGCCCTGAGCCCCAGTCTACAAGTCAGCAGTGAAATAGGCTAAATTCTGTGAAGTTGTGTGTGGAGTTGTTCACAAGACTTTCTCCTCCCTCTCAGGGAGGGAGAGCAGACAAAAGAGACATTGTTAAGGACAGGGCAAGGAAGTAGTTGAAAAGAATTCTGTGATTCCTGGGCCTGCTAAGCCTGAAGATGACTAGTTAAATAATTTGATGCACAGACCCTGACCACCATTCTAATGAGCTCTGGTAAGCTGGCACAGAAAATTAATGATCATAAATTAATTCCAGAGAATTCCATTTTACGTACTCAATTATTAATGGCATTACAGTGTTATTAATGGTGTCAATTATTAATGGCATGAATAATTAAGAAATCACATCCATACTATGATGTACAAGGGTTCCAGTGTGGAGCAAATTGCTCAGAATAAATAAACATACCCAGGTTCGGACTTAGAGTGTCCAACCTTTACCATGCTTCTTGGAAAACACTGGCACATCTATCGCCAGACTAATCTTACGGATGAGGTTTCTGTGAGCAGGACTCCTGCCTAAGTCTCCTGCTGTGATAGTGACGAGAGATGGAGGAACCAGTCCCCACAGTCCTGATCTGTCTCGGGACAGAGTGGAGACCCTAGCTGGCAGGACGTGGAGGGAGGTCTGTGTAAATGAGTGAATCCAGGGGCATCTTTAAGGTAACCCAAGACTGACTCGTTGGTGTTGAGTCCAATAAAAAGACAGCAGAAACCCCAAGCAATTATTGTCCCCACCCGTTCAAGCAGACATTGGTTACAGCCAGTAAAATGAGAGATGGAGTTTGGCCACGTATACTTTCAACGGGGGCAACGTCCTAGTTGGGTGTAGGAGTAGACTGCCACACCTTCCTGAGCCTCAGTTTTATTTGTATAATGGGGATAAAATTTCTTTGGACGGCTATTGGACAAAATAAATGTATGGGTCATCATGAGGTCTCAGCAAATCCCTGTTGTTGTTTTGTTACTTTGTTATTTTTAAAATGCAACCTGATCAATTAAAGCTACAGAAATTGAAGCCTGAAGAACAGGTGCGTTTCTCACCAGGTCTGTGCAGTGCCAGCCCCCATTGTCCCTCCAGGTTACCATCTTTCCAACCTGTGCACCTTCCCCAGGGCCAGCGCCATGGGTGAAGTCGCCAGGATTCCAGGGCCTGGCTGGGCTCTGCCAAAATGGAGACCCAGCAGAGGATGGGAAAGTGAGAATGAGACCAGAGCATTTCTCTTCTTGGCTCCTTCTCTGAGAGATTCCGCTCAGTTGGCTATGCATTTCTCCATGACACAGGTACTCCCAAAGTGTAGACTCGACATGACTTTCTCTTTCTAGAATCCTAAAACTGATCCCACTTCTGGATTCTTCCCAGCTAATAACAAGTTGGTAATAAGTTTGCTGCTACCAGCTCTGAATGACTGAACTATTCCTTTGTAGAAAATGTTTATCAAATTATTCTACTTGAAGCGTTCCTATAAGATAACAGTAAGTGACAGAAAAGATATTGGAATCCAATACTCTTGGTTCTTGGTATGGAATCTGTCCTTTATACTCATTTAACTCTCACTCCTATGCCATCAAATTATTGTCTGCTAAGACCAAGATCCTGGACTGAGCATAGGTGATGTAAAAATCAGGAACACGTGCATGCCAGTTATTCTAAACACCACTTGACTGCACACCAGGGCAGAAATTAGCAAATCATTTCTGTGTAAAGAGCCCCAACAGTGAATACCGCAGGCATTGGGCCATATATCTTCACTGCAAGAACTCTGCTCTGTGACCACGGCACAAAAGTAGCCACGACAACCTGTCCACAAAGGAGCACAGCTGAGTACCATGCAAACAGTTCTGTCCACTGAGATTTGTCTTCCATGTCATTTTCACAGGTCCTAAAATAATATTCTTCCTTGGATTTTATTTTTCCATCCAAGTATTTAAAATATAAAAGCTGTTCTTACTTTATGGGCAGTACAAACCAGGCAGCAGGTCAGATTTCACCCTCAGGACATACTTTACTGACCTCAGTGCTGAAATATGAACTTGGTGCCAACGGGGAAGATTAAGGAGGCCAGTAGTTGGTAGGAGGAAGCTGGGAAAGAATTCAGAGACAATAGCATTTGCACGGAGAAACAATGACTGAGTTGGCTTAGCAGGGAAGAAAGGAAAGGACATTTTAAGGGACAGGTAATGAGCAAAAGCAAAGAATCTTAGCTGTGTAGGATGTACTCAGGGAGGAGACCTGAACTGGCAGAGGGTGGGGTGGTAGGAAAAGACAGGAATGGAGTCACCGGTTGCACAGGAACATGAGGGGCTTTTGAGCCACCGTGAGGAATGTGCCGTGGAGGAATCTGACTTCACGGTGGAAAAGCCAAAAGCTGGGATGGATCCCACACAATTGCGTTTCACAGACCTGACTACCAAACCCAGCTCCTCTGCACCCCTGCTGAGTGAGCAGAAACAAATCCCATAACCTGTTGGAGTCACATTTCTTATGTACAAAACATCGGAAGAGCCCCAACTTCCCGACAGTAGTGACGACCAAATGGGCTGACGCAAAGACTGCTCTCAGCCATGCTGACTCGTGGGCATTCGTGCTTGATAAAGGTTTCTATTCTTAGCATTATCATGATTAAGTTCATGGGCTAACCTGTCTCTTACGATGCTTTCTCTAGTCCAAAGTCAAAGCATGCTTTGCCGTTGCTGCTGGGGGTGGCAGCTGGACAGCTGGCAGCCCTGAGATGAACATAAGATTTCCCTTCTAGCACTGGGATATGTCCGCCCTAATGAGTCTGCTGTGGCAGAAATACAAGTCTCTGGGCTTGAACCTCATAGACCGTGAGTTGCTGTATGTGGCCCCAGAGTCACAGGTCCCCTATCCAAACCCTATTTAGACCCACACAGAGATGAGTTTTCTTTACTTTGCCTGAGTTTTCTTTCTTTTCTGGGCTGCAAAGAAAAGACAGTGCTTGGATAGTGGCCTTTGGTGAAATTCCATAAAGTTCCACCCAACCTGAAAGAGAAGAATGGCAGGAACACGTGGACATTATTTGGTGACATCACTTGAAGTAAGTTCTGTCCTAAGGATTCCTAAAATGATGGTTTGTGCTTGATTTAATAGATCCTTAAGACTTCAGATCTGATTTGAAAGCAATATGGTATAGAAACCACAGCATTTCAATCCTCAGATATTTAAGAAAACTAAGAAAACGTGAAGAAGAGGCCTGCTTGTTCTTTTCATGTTAATCTTTAATTATAGTTCAGGCACTTAATTGAACTGTTAAATGGACTTTCAAGATATATGTGAAGGTAATCATTCGAATTCCACTTTTTAAAAAATGAAAAATTCTGTCACAAAAGCCACAAATGCTCATCATACCGTATTTGGTGAAAAAGTGAAAGCTATAGAAAATTAAATGCCAACTATTCAGTAAGTCTGAATTCATAGGTCATATTTTGAACATTCGTATGTGTTTTCTTTGAAATTTTGCGTTGGGGACACTGTAAATCCAGATCAAGGCAGAGGAGACCGAAAATGAGCATGGAAGGTCTTACACGAGGCTGTAAAAGGGCTGACGTGCTAGAGACAGAATGAGGGTTCGGGTGCAAAGGCAGGGTCATGGCAGCACCCTCCCCCCATCCTGGGCAGGGAGGCAGGTGTCTGTCCCTCACCCAAGATGAGTGAGAGAAATATGTGTGTCTACATATATTTATACATTTACATATGCCCATATATATCAAATTATTGAATTTGTACATCAAAAATAGCTGTACATATGTGTGATAAAATGCAGAGTCTCTGAATTTGGAGTAGTGATTATCTGAATTTTTCTAACCCAATTTTTAAAATTGAAAGGATTGTATCATATTCTTAGTTCCCACATGGAGGATAGGTATCTTTGTATTCTTTTTAAAAAGAATAATTTTCATATAGAACTGGGGTGGGGGGTGGGGGGGCAGAGGTGTTGGGGGTGTGAGAGGATTCATCAGAGCCAGGGAGTAGCACAGGTGGATCTACTGAACTACACTGCTAAGGGGAGCAGCAGGAAAGACAGGAAAAGTCTATTGCACCTCCCTGGCCAGGGATAAAACACAGGCTGTAGCGATGATAGCGCTGAGACTTCACCCCTAGGCCAGCAGTGAGGCCCAAGAATAGTAAGTCTTGGGCTTCCCTGGTGGCGCAGCGGTTAAGCGCTGCGCTGTGGAGCTGTCAGCAGCGGCGACACGCATTCAACGCCCGGCCGGGGAGATTCCCACATGGCTTGGCAGACCTCTCCTTCCTCGCCCGCTGCTCTCCTCAGCAGTGTATTTCTGTCGCTCTGCCTGTTCCGCTCCCCACTCTGTCTCTGGTGAACCCTCTCGCCACCCCGCACCTCTGGCCTTGTACCCCAGCTTGTATGTATCAATAAATAAATCTTTTTAAAAAAAAAAAGAAGGCTTATATTCACCAATACATAAAAGTCCTGCATGCTTGTCTTTAGGTTGATCTTGCCTGAATAGAGCTGTACTTGATTATGTCCATTTCAGACCCTAAACTTCTGCTTACTAAAGCCCATGAAACAACAATTCTAAGACTTATCTCATATTTAGAACCACAGCAACCCCTCAGTTACAGGTGCCAACTATAATACAAATTGCAATAAAATATGAAGAACCCCAATCTGTTCAAACTTCATGGGATTCAATGCCAATTTTTTATGTCTGTTCTCCAAGATTTCCTGGTCCATGCATTCTGTGTGGGCTGTTTTAAGGTAATAACCAGTCATAGCCTATTTCCCTGTGTCCAGATTGACACAATACCCCCACTGCCAGTTACTGGGACACAAGAAGAATAACTAATTAGGTAATAAAAGGGAAGATGAACTAATAAAAATAAAATAATTACCCAAAGTTAACGTTAAAAAAATGGAAAAAGTTAAATAGAAAAGAAATACAGAGATGGTACATATAAAGCTATATTAATGGTTACTTTAAGTGTAAATAGACTAAATACTTCAATTATAAAAAAATTAGCATAAATTTAGATAAAGCAACCATAGCTTCTTAAGAGTTATACCTTAGGCCTCCCTGGTGGCACAAGGAGTTAAATTCCAGCACTACGAAGCTATCCGCAGCCACTGTAGCATAAGTTCAATCCCCGACCAGGGAGCTGACCCACATGGCACAGCAGACCTCTCCTGTCTTGCCTGCTGCTCCCCTCAGCAGTATATTTCAGCAGATCCACCTGTTCTGGTCCCTACTCTGTCTCTGGTGAGTCCTGTCAACCCCCACACTCTGGCCCGCACCCCGGTTCTACTACGCAAAAAAAGACTTCCAGCTACTTCCACCACACTATCTCCATCAGGTTTAATTTTTCTCCTGTAAAGATGGAGCAATTTAGGCCTGCTCTTGCAAGAAGGAAGAAGAAAGCTAACGCCTATACAAACTCCACATTTATATCAGGAGCATCGATTATGAAGAGATGGCTAGAAAAGAAAAGCATTCCTGCCCCAATTCCTCTTGTTTTGACAGTGGAAGTTTCCTCCTGGAAGCATCATAATAGGAAATCAGGCTTCCCCCTGAGTATCTCAAGAAGATACTGTGATTCAGAAATGACATAAAAATGTTAGTTATGATTCTATGTTAACAGTGATCGCAGTTTTATTTCAATAAAATGTCTATATTCTTGACACCTCATCTCCAGAAACCCTATCTTATTAATAGGTGTATGCCAACGTTTCATATAATGCTTGGCACATCATATTCTAGAAGAATTTATTGAATAAAGTATGAGTCCCTCAAAATTTAGAAGGTGAGGAAAGGCACCTGGCAAAGATGAAAACCAAATGCATAATGAGAGTCTTTAACAGAAGGGGCCCTTCCTAGTACAGGATATATAAAATATGTTCCTGGGGAAACTTGGAAGTTACCCACATTCAATCAGAGTGGCAATGTGCATGCTCCTATCTCACCCGTGACCCAGAGCAACCGTGGGTTCACCTACTGAATTGGAACAGGACTTTCCTGCAGGTGGACATGTCCGTAGGTCTGTGGGGTCTGCATGGAGTTACTCCATCCTGGGTCACCAGCATAGTACAAACAGCAGCCAGCCCATCTCTAGTGCTAGGAAATCCCACTAATCCCAATGATCCTCAAAGCAAGAATCATTGCCCCTTTTGTATCGGACTAAAACAGTGAGGGTCAGAGAAAAATAAGAACATTTCTCTACTGCTATATCTAAGACTTAAATTCTGATTTTTCTATCCCCCCAAGTCTGGGTATTTTTCAAGTTTTCTATACAAGTTCCAAAAACAGCTTTGAAAAGGCAGCTTGAGTCTACTCCCTTTGTTCAGTAAGCAAGCTACTGACCTGCTGACATTGACTCAACTTCCCTCAGGAACATCCCCTCAGGGGAATAATGTGAGGACAGAGAGCACCCTCAGTGGGCATTTTATTAGGATCGCTCTGTGCTGAGTGGATAGCCGCTTCTACTCAAACACACTCTAAAACCGCAGTTTCACTACCCACCTTTTTTTTAAATTTTTTTATTTATGCATACAAGCTCGGGGTACAGGCCAGGGGAGTGGGGCTGTGAGAGAGTTCACCAGAGACAGAGTGGGGAGTAGAACAAGCAGATTGACGGAAATGCACTGCTGAGGGGAGCAGCAGGAGAGGCAGGGGAGGTCTGCCGCGACATGTGGGTGGGAATCTCCCCGGCTGGGAGTCGAACTCGCATCACCGCTGCCGACAGCTCCACAGCGCAGCACTTAACCACTGCGCCACCAGGGAGACCCCACCTTTTCTTTTTTTTGATGCTTAGTTTTACACATTTACTTTATATAATTCCCTTGACTAGCTTTATTTTAAATACTCATATAGCTTTATTTTAAATACTCATATAGCTTTATTTTAAATACTCATATAGCTTTTGTAGGTGGTCAGTCCACTCCTTTTATTGTGAGTACATTTTTCAAAGTGAATTTTTTAAAATTTCTTGCATCTATTTTCTTGGTTTTATTTGGTGGCTTTTCTTTTTATAAGAAACTGGCTGAAAAGTTAAGTTCATATGAGTCAGTTTAGATGAATCCATTTAGAAATTCTTGCAAAGCTGGTTGAGTGGTGATAATTTCTTTAGCTTGTGGCTTTTTGGAACACTCTTGATCTCTCCTTCAAAACTGAATGATAATCTTTCCAGGTAAATCATTGGTTGAAATCTGCGTTTTCCAGCATTGTAAGCATGCCATAGCATTCTCTGCTAGCCATCAAGGTTTCTGTTGAAAAGTCAGCTAACAAACAGAGGGTTTCCCTGGTATGTGACACTCTGCTTTACTCTTGCTGCTGCTGCTGCTGCTGCTGCTAATTTGCACTTTTCTAATCATTCTAAGATATTAACACTAATTTGATGGGCATTGTTTCACAGAAGGATTGTCCTCCGGCAGAAGCAGTCTGTTAACCCAGAAGTGACTCTCTGTCCTTATTCAGAAACCTGCAGAGAGAACTAGAAGGACCAGACCAGGAGTTCCTGCATACATTTACAAACCAATGTTTGTAAAATAGTTCCGTAAGCACAACACCATAAAGCTGAGACGTAAAGTTTTAGGAGGGCAGACTGCTGTGCAATACAAGAAAAAAAAAAATCTCCATGTTTCTTTTGTGATGACGTGATCCTGATGAGTGTTATATGGAAGGTCCATGGGTGTAGGGTGTGCTCTAAGCTTGCTTAAATTTCACAGCAAATATAAGTTCAAATTCAAAAATATCATCTATGTTCCTGTGCAAAGAACCACTGACCCATCCAGAATGAACAAAAGCCTGACAAGGTCAAATGCTGTATCAAGCACTCTGCGTTTATTTTTGTGGCTGGCACCTTGGATATCTGGTCACTCTGTGTCAGCCAGGATTCCGCTCTGGTGCTGGGGAGCCCTTGTTATGGGGTCTATGGAGTCTCCTTTTCAACCTTGACCACATCACTTCACGTGTCTGTGACGCTGATTTGGGGAAGTGTGATGTCGAGACTGGTTGACATCAACTAGACCAGTAGTCACTTTGCCTACTGGCTCCTTAGTGCCTTTCCTGCAGTGGACACTACCAGGTGGCTATTTTCCTTTGATACAAAAGTACATTGTGCATCTTTCCAAATGTGATTCACACGCCTCTAGTCCAAACTCCTGTCTCTGATCTTCTCATCCTTTTCCCTTCCATATCACTCACCAGCCTCCCAAGCCACTTGAGTGTGTGTGAGTGTGTGTGTGTGTGTGTGTGTGTGCGCGCGCGCGCGCATAACCTTGGCCAATTATCTTTTCACACTAAGTGAATAATGAACCAGATGCAATACACAATGACTGTCCATTATGAGTGTTTTTCCTTGCAAATGCCTCTTCGGGCCATTCATGCAATGCCAGCTCAACAACCAACCTGGTGTGGCGTTCTGGAGTCATTGCCTTTAAGTGCCCCATACTAGCCCCAAATCACTGGGCCTTTTCAGCCCTATTCACTTAGTCACAAGATGGAGGCTGGCAAGGAAGGGTGAGACCTCAAGTTGGGGAGCTCTCTCTGTGTTAAGGTGAACCCTGACAAGCTAACAGTTGGAGGCTGTCTGTTAGTACCAATCCTCACTGCTGGGGAGCAAGGCCCTCCAGAAAGGAATCAGACTGCATCTCCATGACAACCAACAGCCTTCCACAACACAGTGCCTGGAACAGAATACAGCTTCCTGTGAGACACAGGAGCCCTGACTGTAGTGACTTATGTTTTCTTTATATAACAAGACATCTAGAGGTAACTAGTTATTTGTCTCGGTTCAGTAGCTCAATAATGTCCATAGCTTTTTTGCCATTATTCCCCCGTGGTGACAGCGTTGCAACTATCATAGTAACATTCCAGGCAAGAGTAAGAAAGGACTTTGCAGTGTGTCTGTCCTTTTTTATCAGAAAATCAAAACCTCTTTCAGAATTCTCTACGAAACCCTGCCTGTCTTAAGTCTCTGGCTCAAGCAACTGTTCTCTAGGGATTCCAAGAATGCTGAGAGTGAGAACAGGGTGATCTATATAATAGATTTAGAAGTATAATTGACTTATGCCAGTACAAATTAATTGCTTGGGTGTGGACATAATACTACCACTCAAAAAATTTTTTTTTTTAATTCATCAGAGTGCTATTAACAAGGGAAAAGAAAGAATAGTTGAACATTAGGTAGAATATGAACAATATCTGCCACAATGAATAGATATTTATTAAATGGCAAGTTTATTTTTAGGACATATAATTCCTGCAATGGGAAGATGTTTGACTAAATTTCTGAGGTCCTTTCAATACCAGTCTATGACGTAAAGGGAATATTAAAGGCCATCCATAATTAATAACAATAAATCTTTTAACTATGGCAAACCATCAAGAGAGCCAGCAAAAGAGAGGAAAATTCTTTTGCATCATAGCCAGACTCATTCAGTATCCCCAAAGGGATCTTCAGGCAGCCTGGACTTTCAGAACAGAGTTGCAGAGGCTGTGGTGAGCCAAAGAGGAATAATAACCACTTTGTCTGTACACTGGATCAGGAAAATAATGATCAGCTATAGCATCCATGAAAACCCTCGCTCTTACCACCTTTAATGACTCGCCCCCGCCTTCCTCCCCACCCTCCATGGATTCCCTTGCTCAAAATCTGACGTAAATCTTTTCCTTACCATGGCAAGCTGCCTAAGATTTCTGGGAAGCATGTTTAAACAGGAGTCTTGCCAGGGCTGGAATCAGCAGTGCTTCTGTGTAGCCTGCAATGTAAACTGTAATTAGGAATATTGAGACCCCTCGAGTTGTAAACCAAGTAAGTGTGTTGTCTGTCTGTGGGGGAGGGTGGTGCAGCAGGGCAGGGATGTGTCTACACACACACACACACACACACACACACACACACGTGATTTTCCTACTTGCTTATTAACTTAGAGTATGAAAAATCAAAGACTTTAAGAGATTTGTGGACTGTGATAACCCTCCCAAGTCTGTTTTCTTTGTCCTCCTTTTCTTCATTCATTTGCTCATTCTTCCAATTAAAGAAGGCTTCTTGGGGAAGAATGGCCAACAAGCTAGATAAGGGCTACATCCTCGGGGTACTTACGTATGGTGAAAGGCTGACTTTAAACCAATATTTAAAATTGCTTCTTGATGACATCTCCTTTTACCTCTCCCTGCTTTTTCTATTCTTCACCATTTCAGGGCTGAAGTAAAATATTGCCTGCTGAGAGGGTTTAGTGGAAGGAACATGAGCTAAGGAATAACAAGACTTTGATTGGAATTCCAGCTGAACCACTTATGAGCTGCTAGACCTTCAGCAATTTATTTAACCTTCATGAGGCTTTTGTCTTCTTGTGAGAAGTTTCCCAGGTTCTACCCACATACTGGTAGACCTCCTTTCCTTCTTTAGTTCATCTTATCCTTTGTTAAGTAAGCTATACCCAAGTTGGTTGGTAGCTTTTATGAAGCAGCTCTCTGTTTAAGCATACAGACACTCAGGTTGTGTCCAGTGAGTCTAGGTCTTTATTTGTTGGCTTTGAGCAAAATTGTTTTGAAGAATATTGTACATCCAGAAACACATACAAATCACAAATGGATAGTTCACCAGTTGTTCACAAGAGTCCTCGGCATCCATGCCGTGAAGTTAAACTTTATCAGCAACCTACTGTAGCCTCTTCTGGCCACCACAACTGAAAGGTAACCCCGACTATCCTTATTTCTAACACCAGTAAGAGTGGTTCAGGCTCACTTTTGCTTAGGGTTTCTTTCACTGAACTCCATATTTGTCAAGATAAATTAATGTTGTTTGTCTGCAGTGGGCCTCTCCCTTTCCAGTATTCCATAATGTGAATTCAGTTATGCTTTGCCTAAGGATGGGGCTTTGCTGAGGGAAATGTGTCTGTTAGATGATTTCATTGTTGTGCAAATGTCATCCTTCAAATATGACTTCTCCATCGATGACATCGCAATTCAGGAGGACATCTCAGAAGAGAAGGCAGGGCATTCGTGACATCATACTGCTCCCTTACTACACTGAGAGTGTGTTTTATGACCTCACTAGGCAGCAGGATTTGGGGACTCCAGTCACATCTGTCACTGACCAAGACATACATGACTGCATATCTCAATTTTCAATTTCTCTGAGTATGACTCTCTAGATTATTCCAGTTTGGAATTAAGATAAACTGCTCTAAACATTCTTATACATGACTTTTGTGCACATAGATACATTTTTCCTTTGACCACTTAGGACTAGAATGACTGAGTTGTGGGATATGACATCAAACTTTATCAAACACTGCCAATATTCCAAAATGGTTGCAACAATTATATTCCCACCAGCATTGCAGAGTCCCTATTACTCAGAAGTACATTATTATTAGATTATTGTTGTTCCGAATAGTCACTTCTTCTTAGTCAATGTTCCTATTGTTCATGATGTTTTAATACAATTTTTTAAATTTTCACTGGAGACATTCTGGTAAATGTACAGTGATACTGTATTATTACCTAAATATTCATTTCCCTGATGACTAATGAAGGTTAGCAAGCTTTCATGAGTTTATTAATCATTTGAATATACTCTTTATGAAACTCCTATTCAAGTTTTTGGCACATTTTGTTATTATCTGTCTTTACTCGCTCACTTGTGAAAGTTCAGTAAACATCTTTAGCCTTTTGTTAGCAAACGTATCACAAATATCTCCGCTTACTCTAACTTGGTTCAAGTCTTCTTATTCATTTTCAAATTTTACTGTGGAAACATCTAGATTAGAAGCACCTCTAATTGTTCTATGAGACTGCAGGTAAATTAACCTCTGTGAACCTCAATTTCTTGTCTATAAAATGGGAAAAAATGACTCCTGTTTTTGGAGGAACAAATGACATACAAGCAACAACTTGAAGATTCATATAGTATCCAGGTCAGGAATGAGAACTATGGTTTGTAACCACTATGGACAATTTATATTACAACTAATGATAATTAAGGTACCTCCAGAGAGAAATAATAAAATTTTATGTTGGGTAGAAAAATAGGTTAGGTATAAGTAACCTGTGAGGTGATATCTTTGGCTAATATCTGTGGGGCAAAGAACTTTTAAACATCCCAGATGGGATCTTATTAGACTGAAATAACCTCCCCCATGTGTACGTCAACACTAACATAATAAGTGTTCTCAGAACATTCGATATTCCTTGTTTCTCATTTTCTCTAAGCTCCCTTACCTTCCCTAGCTTACACCCAATCAGGTAAGAACTCTTCCCCAAAAAGGTGTTACCTCTTCTTAGGAAACTGAGTCCATACCAGGATGTTTTCCACCCTTTTTATTTCTTTAAACCAAATAGCCATTGACATTCTTTGAGAATTTAGTGATTCAAGTGCTGTAGGAGATTAAAAACATAGGAAATGTGGTATGACAGAAGTTCAGAGGCTGAGATACTAAGATCATCTTACCCTACCACTTATGCTTACAACAGAGCGTTAGAGACATAAAGATACCTAAGGGTGTGAGTGGAGTGAAGGACAAAACGAGAATTTTGTTTTATAGATTGTAAGTTCTAGAGAGTAGAGACTGTGTCCGTTTTGTTCCTTATCCTAACATGTGGCATACCAAGGACATTCCTGTTCAAACAGCCTTCCCACTACTTCACAGATACAAAAACTCAATCCCATCCTCAAAAAGAACTAACTAAATTATAGATTGAGAAAGTTTTATATATGCATCAGTTCCTTTGGTCTGCTAAATCAAAATACTATAGACTACTTATAAACAACATAAATTTATTTCTCGCAGTTTTGGAAACTGGGAATTCCAAGCTCTGAGCACTGGCAGATGTGAGGAGAGAGTCCAGGTACTGGTTTATCAATGACTGTCTTTTTACTGTCCTACAGAGCCAAGGGCTTTTTTTTTTTTTATCTTTTGAAAAGCACATTATTAAAATTACACTACTATATTTTAGTTAATGTGTATTTTTATTTTTTTATTGTTATTTATTTCTTTTACATAAGGGCGCTTGTTGATGTCTCTTTTATGAGGGCACTAATCCACTCCTGGGGGCTCCACCGGTGTGACCTAATCCAATGCTTACTGCTGCCACATTGTAGGTTAGAATTTTAACTATGAGTGTATAGGGAGAGGCACCAATAGTCAGTGCATAACACTCCTCCTTGGGGATCTCACTGATAAGACCACCCATCACAATCAGGATCCAGAGGCTCAGCTGAACTGATAGCCCCCGAATGTCCTGTGTGTAACTCAGTGGAAAGATCAGCAGACCTCAGAGGAAATGATCAATTTTGGGTGTAAGCTGTCTTATCCAATTTTATCATTTAAAATGGATGCAAACATACTTTAAAATAAGGATGCCCATTTTAGTAAACATTTATATTTTTCAATCTGAGACTTAAGAAAAAGTGTCAGACATTTTTCTGAATGTATTGAAGGAAACTAGGCTGTAGAGATTAAATGATCTGCCCAACATCACACAGTCCCACGAATAGCTCTTCTTTCATTGCTCCTTGTTCCTGAACTCTGTCTTCTTTTTATTTTTTAATGATTTTATTGTTTTAATTTTTATTTATTATTATTGAAGTGCTATTAATCTACATCCTTCCTGTACCCGCCACCATCATTTTCTGTAGCCAAAGAAAAAAACACAACAGAACTCAGAAAAGCATGATACCTCCAGGGATCTTTCACTAAAATAACTGGGTGCATCCTCTAGGAAATGGAGTCAGAGGAAGCACTTGGGAAGATCTCCTCCTTCCTCTGGAGGAACCGGTAAGACTTTCTCTGAAAGTCTCAGAGTCCCATGGGAGGATAAAACTCACTTTCTTTCAAGTATGGAACACAGAGCTGAGAGGTTCCTTTAACTTTTCCATGAAAGTGGGATCTCTAAGACCAAATAATGGTCATTACAAGAGGCTCACTTGTGCTGAGACATGGTTCCCTGGTCTGACTGTGGGCAAGAGGACAGACATTGAATTCTGGGCCACTGCTAGCGTGGACAGTCCTTGGTTTCACTTCAAATCCTTATATAAGTCTCAACTAGAAGTTGATATATGAAACACATATTACTTTCTAACAATTATTCCCCAGTGAGGTTTTGAGAATATAGAACACTGACAAATAGAACCAGCCCCATTAGTCCCAGGATTACTTCTGAAACTGGAACACAATTAAATTCTCATAGTTTTGAAGAAAGTAGGTTTTTCATAACACTGTCAGGCTTCCAGAAAAATGTATTTATTTACATAACACCAACAATAGTTGAAAGAGTTCCGTGAACGGCAGTACTACAATGCAAAGGAGAAGCCTCAGACACAGCTTCACTCTTATGAAATAACTGATTATTCAATGCTGCCAAAGTTATGAGGTTTATCATCTATACAATGCCCTGTGCTACCCACAAAAGCTATAGAGAAGGGTTTGAGAAGCAACCCTATCCTCAAAGAGAGCAATACATTCCTAAATAATTGCACACCATGGTGATAAAGTCACAGTAGTTGTTGGCACTCTCTGCTATGTTAGCATAAATGTGGGGGTGGCCGATTCTGCATAGGGGGCAAAAATTGTGAAAACAAATCCAACAAATGGTTGAGCCTGTTAGGTGTCCAGTAAAATCAATCAGTCTAAGTATTTTTAAGATGATCTTCCAAACCCCAACTCAGTGATCAGTGGTTGATTCAGACCACACAGACAGACAAACTTATTTCACTACCAGCCCAATCTGGCCCAAGATTAGTTTTTTTGAGTAAGTTTCCTCCAGGGCCATTGTGTTCAGCTCTCTTCTACCATTTCCCGAGATCAGAAAACCAGTCCAAAATGTGACTAAACCAACTGTTAAGTCTCAAATCTTTCACCAGAAGGAAAGATAATTGCATATGTCTGCAGGACCAAATTTCAGAGAGACATCGTCACCAATTTCTGTGAAGATAATGATCAATAGCTACCCAGATTCTGCTTCGTCCAGCAGAGCTGAGCAGAACTTTCTGACAATTACTCTTTTAACCCTGCGCATGGTCATTATTTCATTCAACCTGTCAAGAATCATACACAATGATATGGCTGTATAGTAAGCCTTTGGTTTCTAGCCTTTCAGGACCAGTCAATTAAATTGTTCCAGTGTTCTGTGATTCATCCAACACACAGTTCTAGATCTCGCATTAGGTACTGGGGAATCAGTAGTAAATGGCCCATAATCCCGGTCTTATAAAATGTTGTACAGTTCAGCAAAGAGACAGGTATTGGAATGGACAAGGAAGAATGATTCCAGAAGGGTAGGTGGACTGAGGGAGACAAACCACAGGTGCTGGTGAAGTGGAAAGTGGAGGAAAGCCTTAGCAGATGAAGGGACTATGCTAAATTCTGAAATATAATGTAGGACACAGAGAGGTAGAAAGGTGGAGGAAAGGAACATGCCAGAAAAGAAGTTAGTGAAAATAAAGACTTATGGAGGAGGAAAAAACCAGGACAGTCAGGACATAAAAGGAAGTCTGGACAGATAGAAAGTAGTGGGCAGACATGAAAGATGGAGCATGAAGAGGGAATGCTAGAACTCTAAGGTGGTCAGGCACACAAGCTCAGATTTATTTTGAAGGCAGCAAAAAACTTCGAATACTCTTAATAGGGTCATAAGTGTTTCTGTGTGTGTGTGTGTGTATGTGTGTGTGTGTGTGTACATTTGCATGTTTAATGGCTCCTCAAAAGTTGCTTGGAAAATGGATTATCAGGAGGCAATATTGAAGTTAGAGGCCAATTAGAAGTCTGTTTTGGTGATCCAGAAAGGAAGTGATGAAGTCTTGAAATTTTAAAATAAAGTCAATTATTAGGGAAACATTAGTATGTTCAAGAATATTGAAAGACTTGGAAGTTGGGTGGATGCTGGAACTGAAGGACAGGGAGGAAACACGCTGACCATCCAGCTTTAGAGCTTTGAGTCACGCAGATAATAATCCCATTTATTAAGAGCAATAGAGCTCACTTTCATGCTTTTTGGTTTTCATCTCTCCAATGCCTTTCTCAAATAAATGACCATTATGACTCTCTAGAGCCAGAGTTCTACTACGTTGTCTTAGTTTAGTCTTATCTAATTGAATTCTGGTTCTCTTTAGGCACAAGGAAGGAAACCAGACACACAAGGCCCCAATCTTTGATTCCATTTATTTTCAAAGATACGGAATAGGTAAATCCATAGAACTAGCATCTTGATGGTTTCCAGGGGCTGTGGACAGGGGAAAATGAATAAGAGCTTAATTGTTGTTGGTTTTTATTCTGACCATATTTTAATAGTAGATACAGGTGGTGCTTGCCCAACAATGTAAATGTATAAACACCACTGATTTTACATATAATTAACCATTTTACAGTGAACAATGAATTTTTGCTCAATAAATGAAAAAGCAAATAACCACCAAGGAGGTGCCCTTTCCACTTCCCCTGGGTGCCAGTTCTCATTTAGAAGTGAGGGATATTGCAACCCTTTTAGGAGAGCTTTGCATCTTTCACAAAAACGTGATGTTAGGCTTTGCAAAATCAATATAACAAGCAGAGAAGCAGCAGAACTTTCAGAGTAGAGTTCATAGTATGGTCCTTTAAAACCTTAAGTCTCATGCGTTGGTATTTCTTACAAGCAGTGAGATCCTTGGGTGTGGGGATGGGGAAGCAAGGGTGAGCTGTGTTCTTCTGTCGGGAAATGTTGCTTTCTTTCCCTTACACTTTTCCCATTGGCTCACAGGCCATAGAGCTGGAGCTAAGACAGTTGTTGTGGGGACCACCTCACAGCCTCCCTCCCACATCACCAGTCTCTTTGGCTCCCCAGGGGCACGACACATTTACAGGGTATCCATTTCAAAGATGGCCTAATTGCCCCGCAGGCTGCAAAAGTGCCCTCTCAAGTCATAAAAGGGAAACTCTGGCTTTTCCCAGGCCACAAAGCATGACCAAGTTGATTAGGACTCATAATTCACACTCCTGATACCTGAGCTTGATCCTCTACCCAACAGCTGCTCTCTCAAAGCTGAGATAGAGCACGTACGTCTCACTGCGCAGGCTGCCTACTCCCCGCTCTGCACCCACAGTAAATGGCCTCAGCCTCCTCTGGGCCATGGTGCACTGGAAATGAAACAAAGAGTGGAAAATCACCCTTATTTATTGAGCTCACCTACCCTTAACATCCAATTAAACCTCAGCCTAAACACTACACAGTACCCAGAGCTGGATGGAAAATGCCTCAGTGGACAAGTGATCCTTTCCCAGGAACTGTCATGAGCCCCTCCTTCCCCAGAACCCAGATCAGTGTCCAGCACGCCACAATTTAGTGATGGAGATGTTGGTGCTCTGTGGTTTGGGGCCCCATTAGGGCTTATGGGTCTCACCAGTGACCATTAGCGCTCTGGGACCACAAATAGGAATTCTTGTAAGTGGAATATAATGAAAAGCATGCATTACGACAAAAGTTACAGGACTTTTTATGGCCATTCATGTCAAGATGAGAGAACAGTATGGAAGGACTTCTTTCCTAGTGCAGGGGGAAGTCACAAGCTATGGCCAAACCAGGTGACTGAGTGCTGACTGGGAATCCAGGCCCTTCTCAGATTCTATGTGCTGTGGCAGCATTTTCTCTAAGAAGGGGCCTAACAGGACCCTACCTGCCATAGGGTTAGGTGTACAAGTTTTGGAATTCTCAGAGGAGGCCTGAATTATAGCTCCACTACTTCTTTCATTGATTCAATCATCTAACAGCTGTTTCTAAGTGGCTGTTTTGTGGAATATACAGAAACAAGACAAAGGATCAGATAAAAAACCAAAAAGCCCTAGAAATAGGACTATAAAACTGAGGCTACCAGTGTGGGGAGGGGAGAGTAGCAAGAGCAGGGGAAAGGGAACCCAATGGACTATGATAGAGAACAAAGGGTGCATTGTCAGTGGATGGGGTGAAGTAATACACATCTTAAGGCCTGGTTCTGTATTTTTGAATCACATGCAGTATTGTGAACCAATGCTACTTCAATAAAATTATAAAATTAAAAATATAAATAAAAATAAAACAGTGGACCAAACAGATTCCTCTTCCAAAATGAGAGTCCAGGGCTTATTGAAGAAGAAAATGAGCATCACAATATAACTGAGGCGTGTTTTGATGAGGACACAAGGTGGGGCTACAAAGGAAGGACACGGGCCTCCCTGGTGGCCTAAGGGTTGAGTCTCAACACTATCACCGCTAGGGCCGGAGTCCGATCCCCAGCCAGGGAGCTTCACACAAGGTGCAGCAGACCTCTCCTGTCTTGCCCACTGCTCCCCTCAGCAGTGTACTTCAGTAGATCTGCCTGTTCTGCTCCCCGCTCTGTCTCTGGGGAATCAGCTCACTCCCTGCCCTTCTGGCCCACACCTCAGATCTTGTATCCAAAAAAATGAGGAAAAAAAAAATCCACATCATTTTTCCCTGCTGGGATTCACTGAATTCAATATGCAGTGTTCTAGGATAAAGTCTGGCTGCTGAACAGAGACCCCCAAACCCAATGGCTTCTTAGAAGCAGTGAGAGTCCCGAGGGAGAATGAGACAGTCTCCAGGGGCCTCTAGTTCTCTATTAGGAAGGCAACAAACACTGATTTATAATCCCATTGTGAATGTACAAAACAGGGGCTAGTTAGGTTCCCAAATTAATGGAGCTAAACAGTCATAAATCAACAAATGTCCCCTCACAAAGTTATTACAAGTGGAATAAATTGGAGACAAAAGCCCTGAAAACTAAAATCAACTACACAAATTATCATTGCTGTGTTGTTACTATTATTATTGTCATCAATATAAAAATTTATGAAAATACAACTTTAAAGTCACAATCATTTCACATTTTGAAGACTTCCTACTTTTATCTCATCATTTCATTAATAGTGAGCACTGCATTAATATACTGTCTCTCAAATTAATAGCAGGTTATATGTTTAGATAGTATTGAGATTAATAAGTAAAAAACAATTTTCCTTTTTAGACAGCTTTGGAAGTTCACATGTCATATTAGGTTGGCTTCAAAGACTGTGGAAATGGGGTAATGTGAATTTGTAACACAAGTCATCACTTGGAATTCTTAGCAATGGTCTCTGAATACATGAATGACTTCAAAAGCTTATGAATCTGAAATACATGTAGTTATTTGGTTTGTTGCATGTAAAAATAGATATACAGATACAGATGATATAGCTCCAGACATAAGTATAGGTATCTAGGTGATATGATTAAGTAGCTAATGCCTTTTTTTAATTGCTGAAAACACATTGCTTTAAAAACACTAGAATCTTTATTTTTAATGTTATGTGTTATCCGGTGTATAGAATCAGAAACATCTGGATTCATATTGAGTATCCACCATGGCTTCTAGACAGGGGAAGTTAATGGTGCAACTCATAAACCACTTCCCATTCTTCAGGAACTTAGATTCTTTTTTTTTTTATTGTTATTTATGTCTTTTACATTTTGTATTCCCCTTGGGCAGCCCACCACCAATTCACCCGTGATCTTAGATTCTTACACCAGAAATAAGCTTAGGGATAGCAATAAAATACCTTGTGTTACAAGTAACAGACAGTTAAGACAAGGTTGGCTTAAATAATATGGAAATAGTCCATGAAGCTCATGAGACTGGAAATCCAGAGATATGGGAGGTTGCAGAAAAAGGGTGACGGAATGTCTCTGGTTACATTTCTGCATGGTTCTCTCATCCTGGCTGCCCTGTGTGCTGGCTGCCTCTTCAGGCTGACATCTGCCGTGGTTACAACATGGCTGAAGATGGGCCTCCCTGGTGGTGCTAGGGGTTTAGTCTCAGCACTATGAAGCTATCGGCAGCCACTACCACAGGAGTTCATTATCTGGAAAGGGAGCTTCCCACATGGCACAGCAGACCTCTCCTGCCTCGCCTGCTGCTCCCCTCAGCAGTGTATTTCAGTCAGTCTGCCTGTTCTGCTCCCCACTGTCTCTGGTGAGTCCTCTCACCCCCTCACACTTCTGGCCTTCACCCCAGCTCTTGCACGCATAAATAAATCCTTAAATGGCTGCAGATATTCCAAACTGAGCGGACAAAACTAATATCCTTACAAGTATCATCCCTCATTCACCCTTCTCCCTCTTTAGAATACGCTACACAATTGAATAGTCAACAAGTCTCTTAGATAACAAAGTAATTGTATAAATGCATGAAACAAATAATGTGATAAATATAATTAAATGAGTATTTTTGACAGTATAAACAGTAAATCAAAGGAAATTATTAATTTAAAAAGCTACTAGAATTCAAAAAAAGCTTTTAAAGAATACCATGCTTTGAGTAGATAGAGGGGAACAGAAATAGCATTGCAAGCATACAGTTGGCATTTTGTTTAAAAAAAGTGTATTCCTAAGTGAGAAAAAGATACTAGATTTCAGAGGAGCTTTCCACCCACTTCAAGTAGTTTTATATTTTAAGTCGCAACGCCATGAAGTTACTAGGACACTGAAAGTTCCCAGTGGAATCTTCTATCCTGCTGATCTCAAATTGCCTCATGCAGTAGCAATCATGACCACCTAAAGTCATAAGATTAACATACATGATGAAGAAATTAAGGCTTCCAATTTTACACAATATACAATTATTTCTGTTATTCTCCATTATTTTTAAAACTCATTTAAGTATCCATTAAGAAATTTCCATATGTGAAGCACTATGCTTTGAATTTTCTAATTATTTTTTAGCCTTTCAGAATCAGATTAATATTTTTACATTTTTGATTGAAGTAATATTTCAGGTGCACAGCATTATCATTTGACAGCCGTACAGAATGTTATGATCAGTTCCCATCCTTCACCATACAATCTTTCATCATGAGAGAAATAATTCAGCACACATTGATAAAGGTATCATTCTGCCCATTCTCTTAAACGGACATCTAGTTCATGCACATATGCGCCAAGGACCTCCATCGAGGTGGTTTGGTCCAGATTTAAGATCTTGATTCCCATCATGGCTTCTTGGCTTCTTGACTCTCCTCTATTAACTTACCAGACTTGAGTCATGATTCTGGATGATTTTGCAAGGGATCTTTGACTCAGGGGAGACACATAAAAGCTCTTCGGGGAAATTAGACACAATAGGCAGAGTTTCACATATTTGAGGTAACTGCAGAATCCCAGATCAATACCACCAAAATGTTCCTTTCCCACTACCTCCTGTCTGAAGGCTCGCCTGTAAAAGATGCCCTTTTAAAAAAATGAAGCACAGTAGCTTTCATATCTCCATTAGTCTTTTCCAAGCAGGGTCAGAAAACCAGCCCAGAATGTAGGGGTACAGTTTGTCTTCCTCCACTCATGTTAGCTCTGGGGGTGATATGAAAAATTGCCTGGCTCAGCGTTGTCTTTCCTAAGAACCCTAAGACCCTTCGACAATAACCAGTCTGACCAATGTCATAGAGCGGATATTAAAATCTAGAGTTCTTAACTCCTAATTCAATTTATGCTCTCCTATATCCATTGACCCATCATTTTCAATATACAATACTATTCCCTTTTCTTGAGTCAAAGCTGTAACCAATATGATGTGTGCTTGGCCAAGCATGAGGAAAACCTCAGCAATTCCCACTTCTTCAGTATCAATCACTAATAATTGAGAGACTGATTCAGTGAACTTTTTTTGTAAACAATCACACAGATTTTTATTGTCAATGACTCATCTCGCTCACCCTGGTCATCTCTGATGATATGAAGTTCTGAGTACAGTAAGGGAATGCATTACCTGCAGAAATGAATAAATGCAATGTGGAAGACACAATTATGTAATAATAACTTACTATTCTGGGACGGGGGGCTTATGGGAATAAGGAGAAGTCTTTGCAATGGAGGTGCCATTGCAATGTTGGGTCCCGAGACTGAGAAGTAATGTATTACCTGTGGGAGGCAAAAGGATATTAAGGACAGAGGAAATGGAAAAATCAAAGTATGATAGCATGGGATTACCTGGGAAAGAGGTCATAGCATCCATAGGAGAGAGGGGAGGCAGGACTTGGGTACAAATTTGGGATGGAGCCAGCATTCTTAACTTTGGTGGCCAGGATCAAGTAGAAAGAAGATGGACTTTACAATAAAGATGCTAGAGAGCAGGGTTTTGCAAAGATCACTGTGACACTGTTGAAAAGAAACTGCTCAGATGAAGCAAGAGAAGCAGCAGTGAGACCATTTCAGACATTTCATTCCTCCTGGAAAGAGATGATAGATGTCTAAATTACGAAAGTGGACTTGGAGGGAAATTAAAGTTTAAGAGATATCAGAAGGTGGAATTCAGTGATACACTGGATATTGGTTAAGAGGAAGGAGAAAGAGCTGAAAGTGACTGGAAATTCTAATTTAGGGGACTGTCACATGGCCACAAATCTGTTGTCTCTTTGAACAAATGAGTAACATTCAGATCCACTGGATCTTTTAAGACTGACAAACTCTGCAACCTCTACCCAGACAAAGACACATATGTACATTTATAGTAAATTTTCATGCAATTCCAGATGTTCAGTGAGCTCCCTGAATCCTGTAAGTAAATGGGGTCAGATTATGAACCCCTGTTTTATGAGAGGAATTTAGAGGCAAGGCACTTTTAAAGTCTGGACCGTGAATCACTAAAGTCCTAGAACTGAGCTTCCGTTTCTGACACTGCTAATTGGATATTGGTACCCAAAAGTAGCAGATAGAAAGCATTTGCTTTGTGTAGCTGTGAGTCGGGGTGTGGTCACAGTAGAAATGAAGCAGAGAAGAAACTCAGGGTGGTGACCTCCCCCTGACAGATCTGAGTCAGTGCATAGTCATCGTCTGCATCCTATTTTTTTTTTTTTTTTGCCATCTTTCCTCATCTGAGACTGTAGTCCTCATAGTAACCTTGGGAAGACTGGAAGAGCCTTATCACAGAATGAAGTTACCAAGGCTCAGAGAAGCGATCTTTCCCAAGGTCATAAACAGAGGCAGAGGTGGGACCAAGTGTTTTCTTCTCTTCAAGGCCGTTTCCTTTAAAGCCAACTTGAGACATCATGATGGAAGATCTGCTTCTGGTCTGGACATGGATCTAGGCTTTTCCACCTCACACTGAGGACGCCACGCAGTGTTGTGCACAAGATGGTACATGAGGAGGTAGCGGAGGCCCTCAGTAGAGTTGTTGAGGACACTGTCTCCAACTTTAGACACACTTGAGTTCAAATGCCAACTCTGCCCCTGACATCTCTAAGAGATTGGCCAAGCTATAGAACAGAACCAGCCTTACAGAGACAGTAATACACATCTCCATATGTGCAGGCTCAGATGATCACCATACATGGGAATGCCTTCGGTCAATGCCAGTTCCTCTTCTAAGAACCATGGTAGATGCAATAGTTGCTCCAGGCTCACAAGTCCTCTCTGCAGGCTCCTGACACCAATTCTTCTCTCTCATACCCCTCAGTGGGGCAAACATTCTGCCAGGGGTTTAGATTGGTGACCTGCCTGTAGCACACAACTCTCTTGCCCGTATGGTCCAAGAAATATGTACTAAGAACATCTGAGAACTAAATGCTTGAAGGGCGAGTCTTTAACAGACTAAATGAGGATATATTTTTAAACATAAATTCTCAAAAATAAAGAAGAGTAAGATTCCAAATGTGGGGCTTCCCTAGTGGTGCAAGGTGTTAAGTCTGAGCACTATGAAGCTATTGGCAACCACTGCAGCACAAGTGTGATCCCTGGCCAGGGAGCTGACCCACATGGCACAGCAAACCTTTCCCGTCTGTCTGTTGCTCCCCTCAACAGTGTATTTCAGTAGATCTGTCTGTTCTGCTCCCCACTGTGTCTCTGGGGAAATCCTCCCACACACCCCCAACTCTGGCCTACATCCCAGTTCTTGTATGCATAAATAAATCTTAAAAAAAAAAAAAAAAGACTGTGAATGTGGAATGCTCCTCATGGAGTTTACAGAGGCTGTCATGGCACGGAGCCTTCTCGCTATTTCCTGCCCGATAACAGCTTATGTGCATTACGTTTAGTCACTTGAAGGCTGGTCATCTATAAGAAAATAAAACATGTTGCTCTGAGAGTTATTCCAAGCAGCCACCAAACTGATGAGAAAACGCTGACCAGTACTTTTTCATTTAAGTAGTTGACATAATAACATGAGTACATTTTCCCCAGACAAAGCAAGTACTTGTTCACACCAGTTATTGCAGAGAAAAAATTTTTAAAAACCCAAAACCACAGTCTCATGATGTTCATCCACTTACTAACTTTGTGACTTTATGCAAACTAGTTAACTTCTCTGAGTTTCCGGCTCCTTATTTCTCAACTGGGAATATTATACAGGATCATCACTCTTACAACCTCCTTACAGAAAGACTATAAACACCCATATTCAATGGAGGGGTTACCACCCCACTTCTGAGCTTCCGTCTTCCATCTGCTGTACCTCATCTAAGCACTCAGATCATGTACTAAGGGTCTCCACTTCCAGTTGCATTTCTGGGCAGCACTTGCCATTCTGGAGGCTGCAATTATAAAACTATACCTGTGTGTCTCCTATTCACTATTTCCATTAAACAGAAAGAGGAAACATCATGTCAAAGGTTAGGTAACCAGGAATCTGAACATATGAAGTCCATCAGTGTTCAGAAAAGACCTATTAACATAAGTGTGTACAATCTTCAAATGGCTCATTAATTTTATATAACCCTCAGAATAATGCTGAAAGTCAGGCAGTCATCCCCAGTTTACAGATGGCAGAAATGAGGCTCAAAGGACTTAAGTGGTTTGCTCGTGGCCACCCACCCACAACACAGATAGTAACCAGTCTTGTAATCACCTCAAGGCTGTTCACCACTAAGCTACACTCCTAATTCATGACACGGGGCTATTTCCAGGTCCTGCTGATATAAGGCCCGTGAGCATCTACCATATTTTTAGAGAGCAATAGGAGTCCGGAGAAAATAGAGATGAGTGTTTCCTTCAAAGCTCAAAGAAAAGAATGACCCTGCTATTGATCTACTGCAGGCTAAGTAACAGATGTTTTACGATTGGCTAGGTAGAAATCTATACCAATCCATCTGACTGCTTTGGTGCTTGTAACTAGCAGGGAAAAAAACTCTGTTTGACTAAGCATTTCATTTCAATCACTGTAAAGCGACTGGCTATATTATTTTCTTTCTAACTCGTTGTCTGTTTGATTGTTTTCCTCACCACTGATTCCATATAAATAGACTCAAATCAAATATGGTTCTAATTATAAATCAAAGATGTTGACTTATGATAAAAGAATGAACAGATTGAGCCAGTCTGATTGGTTTTCTTGTCAACTAATCCTTACTTATCTAGTCTGAGTCCTTTAAATAGCCCCAGTCACTCACAAGAGAATACCATTAATCCAGGTAAAGTGTAATGAAAGCATAAGCGAAGATCACGTCAGTCGTAGTGAATAGAAGTGCCACAGCACCTAACACGTACCAGGTGTTCAATGAATACTGTGGAATGAATAATTGTCCCCAGTCCATGAAAATTCATGTAATTGAATTGGTGGGACATTGTGGGAGGTGGGAGGAAGAAAGAAGATGAATCGAAGGTGACTTTCATGTTTCTGCTTTGGAATCACCAAGATGGGAAATTCACAGATGTGAAAAGATTCTGGAGAGGAAATGGTGGATTTACATTTAAAATCAATCAGTTTGAAAACTGTATGGACTCTCCCCATGTAGATGTGGAAGAAAGATGACTGGGTCTGGAGCATAACAAAGTTTGCAGTATCTTCTGTTTACATATAGAAAGCAAAAGTAAGTAAGTTATTTATTCATTCTCAGGTATGTATTGGGGCAGTGGTTACACACTGGAATAAGAGAACTAGAAGTCAACATTCTTGGGGAACATCAGTATATAGGGGGTAACAGCAGGAGAAATTACGTTTTAAGCATTGACAAACTTGGTTTTCCTGTGTCAGAATTTATTTTTATTGTTGAGAACTTTGGAGATATCGTAGGGCTTTGTGTTGTCTCATACTGTTCTGCCTTTTTCACTACAGTTTTTAGACCCAAGTCATTGGTCTCCTAGAATGCTATTTACATTCTTATCCCATCATCCAGTTTCCTTACCTATGTAAATTACTATTTAGATTGCTTTAAAAGACACTATTTGTCCAATATCTACAGCAATCTCTCCTAGCAGAGGTCTGACTTTATTGAGGTTTTCAACATTCTTCATTACGTCAGCCTCAGGCCCAGAGGGCGACTCCTGAGTAATCTATGTCAGTGTGATTTCTGGATACATTTTTGATTGTTATTACTGGGGAAAGGGGAGCTACTGGCCTCTAGTGGGCCAGGGAAGCTTTTGAGCATCCTATAACAAAGTATCCAGTCAGAAGAATCAACATGCAGTTATGTATACCCTCCTATAAAGATCTAAGAACAACTCTGTAGGTTGAATCAAATTAGGACTAGCTACGATCTGAGTCCAAGTGCAGAATGCAAAGCAGTGGCAGCGTGATAAGCAGCCCCAGAATGATGGTCACTGACCTCCATTCCCAGTATTCACTTCCTTAGATCATTCTTTCCCTTGAGTTTGGGTTGATGTTATTTATTCACCTAAAATGAACAGATTATGGCAAAAAAGATGCAATGACCCTCTTGAGATCAGGTTATGAAAATATCGTGACTTCCGTGTTCAGAGTTATCTCCTTCCCTCTCAGGCCCCTTACCATAGAAAAGTCAGTGACCCTGATGTGAGGAGCCCCGTGGAGAAGACCACATTGCAAAGACCTGGAGCCTGCCTGCTCTAGCCACGTGCGTGAGCTTGGGGACATATGTCTGCCTAGCCAAGCCTTCCTGTAAGACCACAGCTTGGGTCAACTGGACTTCAATCTCTGGAGAGATAGAGCCAGAGGTCCCCATGGAAACTGTGCCTGGATTTCTGATCTGCAGAAGAGCTAAATGAGAAACGAATGTTTTGCTGAGTCACTGTGTACTGGGCTAATTTTATATGGAGCAGTAGAAAACTCATCCAGGCAGTGACATTTCTATCTCTGCACTTTCCAGCCATGCCTACTGTCCTATGCCTTAGCTGTGACCAGTATCACTTTTTCTGTGCATTGGGAGAAAAATCCCAAGATTCATGCTTAATTTTAGTCTCTGCATATGGTGCTGCACAGGACCCACGTGCTATGAATATTATTTTGCATCTTCATTAATCAGGAAGTGGAATACCAAAAACTGTGACTGTGGGATTCACATAGAACTCAGTGCAGATTCCCACCTGTCCACTTCCTGGTGTGACTGCGGGAAAGCCAGGTCATCCCTTTGAACCTGGGTTTCTGCATATGTAGGACATGCTGGCCAGTGCTCCAACGGGAAAGGACAAGATGCCACCGGGCCACGGATCAGGTTTCCGAACCTCGCTAAGTAACTCAAAGAAGGCATTTCAGGGCAAAAGTTGTCAGAGCAAACTCAGCAAAGGTGAGCAGAGGTCATCAAGCAGAAATGGAAAAGAGCAGTGTTCTCAGCACAGGCAACACAACAACTTCCACACATACCTGGGCCCCCCCCCTTTTTTTTTTTAACATACAAGCTGGGGTACAGGCCAGAGGCGTGGGGCGGCGAGAGGGTTTGCCAGAGGCAGAGCGGGGAGCAGAACAGGCAGATCAGAAATACACTGCTGAGGGGAGCAGCGGGTGAGGCAGGAGAGGTCTGCCACGCCATGTGGGATTCTCCCTGGCCGGGCGTCGAACTCGCGTCACCGCTGCCGACAGCTCCACAGCGCAGCACTTAACTACTGCGCCACCAGGGAGGCCCATATCTGGGCCCTTTGACAGTCGGAAGAACTCATGTTTTAAGAGGAGGGCGCAGAAGGCGAGTCTGGGGGCGCAGACAGGATGAGTCGTGAGCCTGGCCACAGACTTTATCAAGGAGGTCAGGAGTCATAGAGGGTTTAAGCAGAGATTAAGATTTTCACTTTTGGGGCCTCCCTGGTGGTGCAAGGGGCTAAGTCTTAGCACTATGAAGCTATCCAAAGCCACCTCAGCACAAGTTCGATCCCCGGCCAGGGAGCTTCCCACATGGCACAGCAGACCTCTCCTGCCTCGCCCGCTGCTCCCCTCAGCAGTGTATTTCAGTAGATCTGCTTGTTCTGCTCCCCACTGTGTCTCTGGTGAATCCTCTTACCACCCCCATACCTCTGGCCCGGACCCCAGCTTTTGTATGCATAAATAAATCTTTTTAAAAAAGATTTTCACTTTGCAAGTATCACACATGTTCATTGAAGGCAGAGTTTAAACCCTTATGTGTAAAGTGCTAAGTAGTAAAAGTATTCTGCTACCCATATGTCTGTGTCAGGTGATTCAGTTCTGCTATAATAGTGCAAAAGCAGCACAGATATTATGTGATGGAGGGACATGGCTATGCCTAAGTAAAACTTTAATTACGAAAGCAGAGAGCGGGCAGTAGTTGATTTTCAGGCTGCCATTTGCTGATACCTGTATAAAGTATACAGGACAAAGTCAAGCATAAAGAATGGAAAATATTTGGAAGAACCTTTAGTTAATTACTTCATTCACTCATTTAGTAAATCTCTAAGGAACGCCTCCTCTGCACTGGGACTCCTAGAGCTACTCAGGACATAGCCATTACAAGACAGACGGTTTCTCTTCTGCTGTGGCTTACAATAGGGGGAATAAAAACAAGTACATCAAACTTCTTTAGTAATTAAAATCTTTGTAAGCTGAAAATCTGAAATACACATAAATCATCATCACTGTGAAGATTCTATTTAACATTTACTATGACGATTATTTATGAGGGATTTTTAAAAAGATAGTATCAAACACATTTATAGATTGAATAGAAAGGCTTAAAGAAGTTACATACAGAATGTTCCAGCAAATGATCTGGTATTGAATTCAACAGACCTGCCAAGAAATCTGTTAGGTATTTTCTATATGTGATCTAAGCTAATACTCAAAACATGTTTTCAAGGTGGCCATGACTGGTCCTGGGAAGCTGGGATTTAAAGATGGCTCTTCTCTCCTTCCTCCACATCTCCTGTTAAGGGAATAACAGAAGGAAGCAGTGGGGAGTGGAAACTTGGTATATTATATATATTGTTTGGGAACAAAGCAAAGAGCTTGAGATGAGCCTTGAGGGTCCCACAGAGAACTCAGGGTAGGCCTGGGAACTGCAACCAGGAATTCCTATTGCCACTTCCTGCTTCTAATCACTTTCCCAAGAGAGCTGTCCCAGCTGTTCTGAGTGGAAGCAAGGCTGAGAGAATCTTTTAAAATCCAAGCCCTTGTTATAAATTTAGAATTGAGGGGAGGGAAAGGAGAAAAAAAAGAAATTGTTGGCATAAGGAAGTCATGTTTCCCATCCATCACATCCAGGGCAGTGGACAGAGGAAGAGAAAGCGGACTCGGTCACTTTAACTCCTGGCCCCGAGGCGAGGAAGCCCCGTTTGGCTCTGAGAGCTGGCCCCCTCCCCCTCGGCGAGAATGCAGTGTGCCCAGAGACGCGGGCGGACAAGGCAGGCTTCTGTTTCTCCCTAATGAGTTGATTATATCCTGTCAGAAGAATCCTAAGGCCATCAAATGTCAAGTCAATTTTCTCAAACATATTATTTTCATAGCAGCTGGGTCTGACTAACTCTTGAAACAGACCATCCTATTGTTACATTTGACTGAGAATGTTAAAGTGAAACTTAATTTAAAAAGAAACAAAAAAATCTTACAGGACATATGATCCTGATTCATGCAAGTTTACAATTCCGTATTTAGAGGCCAATTTTATGAAGATGATTTGGTCACTTAACTAATAATGACAACGGAGATAAGTGCAGAACGTGTTACGTGCCCGGAGGAGTCACTTTCTCCAGGTTCCATGAGGCTGATTCTACCCTTGAGAGATTTGAAGGACAAGCCTGGGGCCTCAGGTACTGAGTTCTAATCCTCCTTTTTCTCACACATGCTCCTGAAGGAGTTTGATCTGCCGCATTCCCAAAAGACACAGGTCTAATATTGAGATGAAACAAATACTTTGTTAGCATGTGACCAAGGGGTACCCAAGGACCCCAAACTTGCATGCTCTAAAATGAGGTCCTTCCATCTGCCACATAAAGACAAAGCAGACTCTTAGTGTGCTAGAATTTGAATAGAAGTAGTGTGCGGAGAAAGGGAAGATAAGAATGAATAATGGTTTCCCCATAAAACAGCCAAAATGAATCATGTCCCTGTGGGCAAATGCCAAGCCAGCCAAACGAGGTTGGCCCAGGCAGGGCCACCGAGGCCCAAAAGCTTGTCACAAGTCTAAAGTATCTTCTGGCAGCAAACCATAGGAAAAGGGGTTCTGAAACAGGTCCCAGGAAACAGGGACAAAAGGAGAAACCACATCAGCCTAACAGCTACCATTCTCAGCCTCCCCACGAGTCTCCTCCAAGAGTCTCTGCATGTCTCTCCTCCATGTGTCTCCTTGCCAGCCATGTCAGCGTGCAAGTCCTGTGGCAGAAGCAAGCACCCTTCTTAGCCCACCTGAGCCCACCTGCCTTCCATGTTAAAGAGCTTCACCTGCCGCTCAGCTCCACCCTAGTTCTCAGGAGCTTGTCCAATATGGCTGCATGTGAGTAGAGGCGGGAAATGCGGTACCTCCTCTAACACTTAGAGTGAGGAAAACAGAACTTTGGCCACTTGTACATTGCACATTTCTAAGTGAATTTATGAAATGGGCACAATGATAACCAAATAAGAGTCGCTGACCGAATTAAACCACATGACCTCAGTGCGTTGACAAAAATCCTGATGACAAAGCTCACCATGATAATGATGTGGAAAGGTGAGGTGGCAAAGCCTGTGTCCAGGACCAGTCAGAGGAGCCAAAAGGAGCCAAATGTGAAGCTGAAACTAAAGAGCAGCCTCCCACTGGCATCTCTTGACGTTTCTGTCAATCAAGTCCCACCATGTGTAATTTGACTGTCATAGTAGAAAGCTAAATTTCCCTTCAGATACCAGAATAGATCTCACTTCACCCAAACCCAAGTCTCATCACCAGATTTTTCTTGCTGACATTCTATTTGATTTTCACCAATTTTTATTTTGTGTATAATTTGTTGATTATAATTTGTGGTAGGCAGAAATCTATAATAGCCCCAAGATGCCACCCCTGTTCCTCAATCACATGCTAATATAGAGGGTGCTCTGAAGAGACTTTGCAGATATAAGGAAGGCCCCACATCGGTTGATGGTAAGATAAAGAGAATAAGGGAAGGCCTGACCTAAACAGATGATTCTTTAGAAACGGGGTTTTCTGCATTTGACAGTAAAAAATCAAAGTTGAGTTTCAAAGCAGGCAAATTATCTGACAAACCATTGCTGACTTAAAGGTATATGGGTTTACAAAGCAAAGAATGCAGAAAGCACCAGAAGCTGAGATCTGACCATCAACAAGGAAACAGGGACCTAAATTCTATAATCATAAGAAATCGAATTTTCCCACCAAGAATGAGATTAGAAGACAATTTATTTTCTTAGAACCTAGAGGTGACAATTCAGTCTGGCTGACACCAGATGCCATGGGCAGAGAACCCAACCATGTCATACTGGACTTCTGACCTAGAGAACAGTGACCCTGTGAAGAAGTACCACGTTAATGCTCTTACTTTTATTAGCAGAAAACTTATGTAAGTGTTCTGAGCTGCCCAAAAGTAAATGTTGCTCTGAGTCCTTTGGCCAATGAGAGAGACTGGTGTATCTATGCAGCCTTAGATGCGACAGCAATAACTCTAATTACTTATATCATACATGTATGCACACACATAGACTATCTCAATATATCAGGATAATTGAGGCAAAGGAGTATGCCAAACTGAAATGATTCAGCAAATGCCAATTTCCTTCTATCTATCAGCATGCCAGCTCTTCAACAAGCACTTAGTGAGCAATTAATATGGGCTGGGATGAAGGGGACACCTCAGGAATGCAACCTGAGTAACAGCTACACAGTTCTTGATAGCCATCTTAGAAAATAACGAGTCTGAGTAGAAAGTGCTCATTCACGTCTATCTCGAGTCTTTTAAAATAAAACCCACCTGGTTGTATGTGAAGAACTTTGCACATTTCACTTGATAAACATAATATTATGATTTTATCATCTTGTATTCATTCCTTATATGAGTTTCTGATATCTGTAATCATGCCCTAGGGCCAATATTTTATCATTCTGTACCACCAAGCACCTACACATGGAAATGAAACACCTCAGTAGCAACAAGCAGAAAAAAATTAGGTAACATTTTTCATTGGTTACTATCAAACATCCCAAATGTTTTTCTTACATTTACATAGCAATAATGGGTATGAAATTGGATTTTAAACAGAACTTACCTTTCATCTCAAACCACGTTAAATTACTTATTATGATGAAGCTGCAAATAAACCACATTATGTATTTATGTACACACGGACAAGACATATGTATGCACTCATGTGTGGATATTTATTTTTGTATATTTAACGTGCATATATGTATGCATACATAAACTGTTAAGCACATCAACCATGTTATCATTGAATTCCCATGTACCTGGTCCAGACCCTACTTCTGATTCTCAACATACATGTTAAATCAATAAACCAATGTGTTTATTTTATACACAACCATCGGAGACAGCTAATAGAGCCCCAACATATCTAACTATAAATATATCTTAAAATATGGATAAAACACTAATATCAAAATAGTCTTCCAGCCTTGACCAGGAATATACTTAACTGATAATTAACATTTACTGGAGGTTTTACGCGGGAGGAGGCAATTTGACAAGTAACTTGCATTTAACCCACAATCTCACCTCCTGAACTGGACATTTTTATTACCTCTTTCATCGTGCAATGATCAAACTGAGCCTAAAGGAGGCTAACACACACAAAAAGTGTGACAAGGTGGTACCCAGGGAAAGGGGAGTTTCCACAAAATTTCCTCTGATCAACCAAATGAAAGATTACCAAATTTTCCCTTTAATTTAGATTTCTAGGAAACTTTGCCATATATATTAGAAAACAGCAACAATAAAAAATATTCATTTTTTTAAACAAAGATACAGCTCATTTCAGTAGTACAAGGTTTACAGTCATACCATAACCTTCAGTTTTTCTCAGAAATGGAGTCCTTCCCCGCCCCCCAACCTTAAGTTTTCCAAATTCCCATTTTCCCCGACATTTAAAAGACATTATAACCCAACATCAATAACCCAGATAAAAGCAATTAAAATTATGCCCAATACAACCTTATAAGCACTTGTTTTAAAATAAGCCATTAGATTACAAATTAGTCTCTGTTAACCAAAATTAATAACAGGGCCTTGTTTATCACTTTAGGGTTTTCAGGGTTTAAGCCTTGACATTAGAAGTCCATCCTAGGGCATCCTCTATAGCAGCAAAGAGCAAAATCAACAGTTATCTTGCCATCAAAAGGCATCATCTCCTGTTAGCCACTAAGCATGCAATCCTTGGCTTTTCTGGAACAGAACCTTAAAGAGCAGCACCACCATCAAAGTACAGATCGCATCACCTACACCAGGGAAAAACAGCAACAACACAGTGTCAACACACCGTATGTAATATTACCTCATGCACCAGAGTAATTTTTACAACAGGCCTTCCTCAGTATGAACCAGAGTCGTAGAATCTTGTCTTACACCAGCAAGCAAACAAATCCACAATTCAAATGGCAAATAGTCCCCAAACAAGTGGTAGAGACAAAAATTCCCAGCAGCAAATCCTTTCAAACTCAGGATCTTACAAAATCCCAAGTTCTTCAAGAAGCCATTAAGACTATCAACACTTAGTTATAGCTCAATGATTCTTTTACCTTACCACTCATGCACACATTTGCTAATTCAAAGTACTACAGTTCCACTGTCAGTTCACAAACCACCTCAGGCAGAGATCAAGACATAACCATAGTAAAAAGTCAAAGTCACAGCAACATATCACTGAAGAACCATTATTGCCTTTAAAATTGTTCATCTGACCTGTAAGACAGCAGAGAAGACAAACCAACATCCAAAAATCCCAGCAAAACTTGAGCTAACAAAGGATGCCACAAACAGAAAGCAAAAATCTTGGAGAGGAAAAGAATAAAAACTTTTGAGCTTGAGAGAAGCCAGCCAAATGCTTCCAAGCACCATCTTTGATCTGGCCACTTGGTCCAGCTAACGACCAGCTTTTGAGTAAAACTGCCTGTTACCTCACAGAACAATTTCCACAAAATTAAACCTTTGAGCTAATGACGACAAATAGTTTGTGGGCATCGACACAGTTTCCGCAAGGCCCAAGTCAGTTTTTTTAACAGCAAACCTACACATATCCGAAACAAACACATTAGAGAAATAACAAAACCACATTTGCACTTACGGTTGTGTAGCAACAGGAAGGCACAGAGCAGGTTCTAAGCAGCTCCAGGCGAGGGGGTCAAGGAGAGTCCTGGAGTCCTCAATGGCTTTTCAGGCTTCTAATGTTTTCTACAGCATTTGTAGACAGGCAACCAGGTGCAGAGCAGGCTGGGGGCCCTGGGGGCCAGGAGGGGGCAGGCCTTCTGCCCCCCTACAAATCTTTAGTCTCTCCGGGCTCCCTGGCGTCTCTCGTGGTCTTGTCCTCTAGCAGCCACGCTTCTCTGCTACAGGGCAACCCCGCTGAGGTGGGGGTGAGGTCCATAAAATCTCTCTGGAGTTTGTTCAGGACAGCCTTTCTCCCCAGTGTGACCACCGCTCTCCACCGAACTCCGCCTCACAGGCGTCTGCTGTGCTCTTATACGGTCAGTCTCTCGGCTCAGGTGTGCCCACTCACGCACGCCCACATCCCACTCCAGGTGCCCGTCATCAGGCATGCGCACTCTGAGCCCACGCTTCCACGTGCTTCCTGCATTCAAGGCTGCAGGCGATAGCCACAGAGGCCACACAAAAGCCTGAGCATCTTTATTGACCCTGCAGGTAGCCCCTGCCACGGGAAAGCCCCCTTCCCCATAGGGCTGACTAGCCACGGATGGCTCACTTCCACTGGTCACCAAATCTGGTACAGGGCAGGAAGAGGGGCTGCCCAAGAACCCCAAACCTGCCTGCCCTGAACAGGTTCTGCCACCTACCACATCAAGACAAAACAGGCTCTAGTGCATAAGACTTTTAGTGGAAAGGAACTTCAATTAGGTGCAATACAAAAAAAAAAAAGAAAGAATAAAGTTTCTAAATCAAGCACACAAAATTTCCTGTCCCTTCGTGGGTAAATACCCAGCCAAACAGGGTTGGCCACTGAGGCCCGAAAGCTACCACCCGTCTAAGTCACCTCTTGGTGGAGACCCATAGGAAAGGGGCAGAGGGGGCCAGCATATCTTGGACAGAGGAGCAAAACCAAGATAGAAGCTGCCATTGTTACCCTCCCCGCTGGTCCCTTCCCCATGGCTTTTTCAGCTAATCTAAATCCAAGAAGCCAGCGCAGCTTCTTCACATGTCTCTTTGCTCCATGGGCCTCCTCCAGGTCTCCTTGTTGCTCCTAACGTTTCTTCCTTCTCCCAATCTCCTCTCCAGCTTCTCTTTTGGCTTTCCCTCCTCCCTGCTCAGCTCTACTCAGGGAACCAGGAACCTCCCCTTCCCCTGGGGACCACCCTGTTAGGAAAGCATAAGGTATGGATTGAACCAGGACTCAAAAGTGATTCTACCCAACTTCCAAGTCCCTGCTCTTAAAGTCACTTAGATTTTCTGCATCTTCTTCCACCCTTAAAAAGTGTTTCATTTTTATAAATAATTAGTGTTAACTTTTAGACGAGGAGAAGCAAAATTAGGGAAACCAGTGGGACTAGAAGCAGCTTGAGTGGGCCCATGGTATTTTATCACAGAACTACCTGCAGCTGGGAATGCCTTCCCTCTTTGTTAAAAGAACCTAGACTTGTTATGATTACCCATGTGCTCCTGGGTGGTTAAGATTGTTGGTCTTCTTCAAAACAGGGGAGAAAAGAGCACAATAATGTAAAGGATATAAATAAAAATAAATATTTAAAAAAAGATTGTTGGTCTAAGACAATCATTATCATCTTGTGCCACCAGGGAAGCGGTGTTTCGATTTTAGTCTGTGAAATAGAAGAAGTCTTCAGGGACTATCAAGAAAAGCCTTTGTTCTTCTGGTGAAAAAGAAAGTCACGGTTGTTCTTTTCCACCATCTTAATATGGAAAAGGTGCCTGGAGCAGGGGAGTCACCTGGGCCCACTACAGAATAGCCTGTAAGCTCAGGAACCCTCAAGGAATTGTCCCATGGAACTGGCACCAATTCCAAGAGACTCAACAAAGCCACTCTCAGCTCCTGTTCCTTGGGTTGTGAGTCCGTAGGAGACTTCACTAGCAAACAAAAGCATATAATCAATGATTAGTTTAGTGTTTAATGCATTTCTTTTCTTTGCTTAAAGAGCTTTTCTAGGTACAGTCTTATAGTGTTATGCTCCTTGACAGATGAAAGTGCTATAAATGACCCCATCGTATTTTTACCCAGCTTCATATTTGGAAGGGGCAGCTACACCACAATGATGCATATACCTTACACAGAGCTCAGTGCCTCAGGGCCCTGGATGATGGCAGAATCAACCCAGAGCTGCAGAAAACCGACTCTGGCTCTCCCTATGGGTTGAATTCCATGCCCCTGGGCACCACAGCTTGTAACAGGTACAATAAAATCTCAGGACAATGGCACCCAGCTCATAAAGTTTCCATTCCTACAAGACTTTTCCTAAGGTAAAACCGGGTACCCCAGTCAACACATTTGTTGTCTACAAGTGTTAAAACTGTTGTTAAAGCTGAATATTAACAACATTTCACACTGTGCTGTCATCTGGATTATATAACAATGTGTGGATTTTATAAACAGCAACTGCTCATTTTTTGTGGCTGGCTTTTTACAGGATCTGCCCATGAGCCATCTGACTAAATAAATTGAAAACAATGAGATTGGGCAGAAGAAGCAATGATATTCCCTGGCACATATAAAACCATGCCCTGTAGTAACTCACAGGGGCAACAGCTCCCAGAAAAGTCCTCACAACTCTGATGTACTATGTCTCAAACATCCCAAAAATATAAATGTGAATTTTCTTCTGGATTACTGCCTTCTCAGAACATTCTACCACATCATTTTGCTCCAAGAATACTGTTGGCCCATAAGACTAAAACTTTGGATGATGGTGTCATCTAACGGTAAATATGTGTTTGGTAGAAGGTACACATCGATTAATGAAAACACCTGCTTTAATAAAAATCATTCCTGTACAGATTGGTTTCCAAGAGCAAAACATTTAACTTCTGTCCAACAAATGACCTACTATTTCATGGAACGATGGAATATTTTTAGAGATCTTTTTGTAATACTAGTGCTGAGAATCAAAGTGAAGACAGTTTTCCAAAACTGTGTCCCAAAGACAATTTATGGAACTTGAAAGCTGAACATATTAATACTCTACCAGGGAGATGAAAAAGGATGAGCAAAGTCATCCAGTATCTCACAAGGATAGTGTCTGCGGGGAGGAGGAGCACTGGAGCTGAGTGAGGAAGGGTCCTGTGCTGCACTGCTCACACTGTGCTGACAGAAATATGCTCTGTAGGCGCTCTTGCAAGTAGGCAACATTTTAAAATGCCTGCTGCATCCATCAGCACATATTCATGCAGCATTTAACGCTACATTAGAACTGTGAGGAGTGTGAAGGTGTCTCCATCACTCTTTCTGGCCTGGAAACTTCTAATGCAACAGTAGTGTAGAAATGTAAAACTCTTGAAAATTGCATAACAATATAGCAATTATTTTTTAAATATTTATTTATTTATGTATACAAGAGCTAGGGGGATGTAGGCCAGAGGTGTGGGGTGGTGAGAGGATTCACCAGAGACAGAGTGGGGAGCAGAACAGGCGGATCTACTGAAGTACACTGCTGAGGGGAGTCGCGGGCAAGACAGGAAAGGTCTGCTGCGGCATGTGGGTCAGCTCTCTGGACAGGGATCAAACTCATGCTGTAGTGGCTGCGGTTAACTTCATAAGGCTGTGACTTAACCCCTTGCACCACCAGGGAGGCCCAACAATATAACAATTAAATGGCAACAAAAGTCAGTCCAAAAATCAGTCCAAAGATGTTCTGGTGGGAGTGTATCCATGGAGTGGGTTTCAAGGAGCGTGTAGCCCCCACACACTAAAAGAAATTTGTGACCAAGGAAATGGGCATCCAGCTGTAGGCAATGACACCAGGCTCAACAAAGCGGTCTGGAACGAAGAAATAAGGAATGTCCCACACTGTGTGTGGTTGTCCAGAAAAAGTGTGCGGATGAAGAGTCACTAAACAAACTACATTCATTGGTTACCTATGTATTTGTCACGACTTTCAAAAATCTACAGTCACTATAGGTGAGAACTACATAAATAAATGTCAAAGTTATAAAACAGCAAAAAAAGCAAATGCATTGATTCTCTTATTAAATGTCAGTCAGGTGTTATTGGACAAATTTGAATCACACTTAGATCTGGGGTGTCCATGAAGAATAAGAAAGGTCTGTCTTTAGGGTATTCGTAGCATATGATGGGGACTGTCTTGCTCTTTCAGTAAGATCTTTGGGTTGCAGTATTTGTGTTTCTATTTTCTGTATCAAAGCTTCTATCACATGCTTTCAAGGTCTAAGCTTCCTCATATTGGTTGGTTTTGTTATCTCTTAATTCTGACTCTACCAACACCCCATCTCAATCCAATATATCACCAACCTGATTCTACCCACTACACATTGGCTTCCCACTACACATTATTTTCAAGATTTGAGCTGCTCCAGTTTTCTATTGTATACCACCCAAATTCCAAAGAGAAGACAACTCATCAGACATAATGATGCTTTCAGAATGGAACACATCACAGATTGTTGATCTCCTACAGATTAACACTCACCAGCTAAGAGCCCTTCCTACTCCCAGGGCTTTGGATGGGTCAGACACCATAGTTAATATGGTCAGTGTGAATGTGGGGCTTAGGAGCTGCAGCATTTCCAAGTAGCACTGTGTAGTTCAGGGACTGGCAAGCTTTCCATGAAAGACCAGAGAGCAAATGTTTTATGCTTAATGGACTAAGAGGCAACAATCAGAATACTTATATAACAAGTTATGTAAGTGTGTGTGTGTGTGTGTGTGTGTGTGTGTGTGTGTGTGTGTGTAAATGTATGTATACATATGGGTAAAATATGTATATGGAAATTTATATTTAAAGTAACTTACATAACCTATATAAAAACTTAAATACTTTATACTACTATATACAACCATTTAAAAACACAAACACTACTCTTAATGTACAGGTTTAAGACCATTAAAAATGAAACCAAACAAACAAAAACAGGTAGAAGGTAAGATCTTGCCCATGCAGTCATTGCCAAACCCTGGTCTACCTTAAGACGAGGTACTAGACCAGCTATTTTAGTTTTTATACAAAAATTAATCGCAGCAACTCACAGACCCCACATCCGTCTTCTGTACTGAGTTGGTTCTCCTATAAAATGGAATTGCTTTGGATTCTTCCAGATACTGGCCTCGAGACAAGGTTTTGAAGACAAGTAGTTTATTTGAGAGATGATATCAGCAAATGCTTGCAGGAAAGTGGGGAAGTAGTTAAGAAGGAAGGAAACTTTCTAAAAGGGCCATGTTATTACATCAGTATGACTGTAGACACCTCAAGCTGCACATGCCATTGAGAACTCTAGGAATCAAGGTAGAACTCACACAACAAAGTCCTCTCACTCTGGGTGAAGGAACTAAGGAATTTATTTATCATCCCCATCAGTTACATGTTAAGCAGCTCATAATGTTGATTCTCCAACACTCCAGCCTCCTGATATGTGATGAGTGAAAAGAGGCTTTAGCTGCCAGAAAAATCCTCCAGGTAGTTGGAAATTAAGACATTCAGCCATCAACAGCTTCAGCTAAAGAGATTTGTGGTATCTACATAGGACTGGCATAAAAAGGATAGGATGAAATGATTCTCATGAATGAACCCATTCTTTCATAAAATATGCCCTCATTTTCTACCTACTCATCCACACTACATTCTGTCTCGATGCCAACAAGCATCGACTTGGAATGTCACCATTATAAAGTAGCTTCTACACCAAAATAGGGGAGGAAAGCGCACAAGGGACTATGGTGATGGTTCATGGGTGAATTGGTGCTGGGAAACCTACAGGGGCTACACAGTAATGTAAAGGATAAAAATTATATTTAAAAAATACAGTAAAAAAATAAAGTAGCTTCTTAAGCAGGGCTAGTTACTTAATTGGTGGACAATGTTTTTGAAATTTTCCCCCCTTTTTTCTTTTTACATTTTATACATTTTAATTTATTTTTAATTGTGGTAATATTTGCCACCACCGTAGTCTATTGTGCTCTTTTCCTCTTTCTTCTTGCCCCTCTCCTACCCTCTCCCCACTTGATACTTCAGTTTTATAGTCAGCTATCAGGGGTTAGTTTGTAAGCTAGTCTTAAGATCTGACTCTTAATCTCATTAATTTATATTCCACATACTAGCAACACCATCTGGTATTTATCTTTCTCCTGACTTATTTCATTTAGCATCATCCCTTTTACATTTTTAATCTTGTTTTCTCTCCTATAGGTTAATAGCCCCTGATAAGTCACATAGTTCTGTTTGTTTGGGTTTTTTTTTTTTTTTTGAGAACAAAATGTGATACTAAAAACCATGTGTATAGATCTGGCATGATGTAGACACTCAAGAAATGCTATTCCACCTTTTTCCCTCCCCTCCCACTTATCCTAGGGCACTCTTTCCCTTTCATCTGTGATTAGGAATCCTTCTGTGAACCAGAGACTAGAAATCTTGCACTGATTGGAACATGGCAGTCGTTCAACACATACCCTACTTGCTCTCACTAGGTTCATCTGATCCAATAGAAAGGGAGAATCTCAGACTGCTTATGGGTCACTCTGGAAAATTCCTATTGAAGCTTTTTTGAGAAAAGAGACATTACCTCAGAACTTCCACATGTAGCTATTATGAAGTCTCTGTTTTTTGTGAATTGGATATTTTCACCAGATATTGAAAAAGTGCTCAAATTTGACTCTAGTGCAATAAAGACAACTCCTTCAGGTATCAACTCATGATATTAGATGATGCCCCATGATGAACTGTGATCAAAACAATGACATTTTTTTTTTAAAAAAATGACAAAGAAGCACCAAATTGCTGCTATTTTCCTTCTGGCCAATGTCTTTGAGAAATAGACTTGAAATCTCAGGTGAATACCTTAAATTCTGTATAACCATTGAGGAATGAGGAGAGCCTCATCTCCCTGTTCATTGGTTGGATGGATGGAGGAAGGGAAGGAAGGCAGGAGGGAAGGACAAACAGATGGATGGATAGCTGATGGATGGTTATTCAAGATTTCTTTTTCAGATTATATGAATAAACTAACAGAATAGTAACTGAGGAGGACTTCAAAAGCCTTATTGGAGAATAGAGTACTATTTATTTATTGCTCAGTTTATAAAGATATATTTACATTGGATTAATAATGAGCTTAAGCTTGATTTTTAACTGCCATAATTCCATAAACTAATGCAATTTTACTATCCAGGTGTCCCTACAATTCTTGTCTAGATAAATTCACATTTATAGAATTACTGTCATGGCATAGATACAAGTTAACACTCCTTCTTGCCATTATTTTGTCAACAATTTTCACCATTATCCTTATAATTATTATATTGAATTATTCATTGCATTTCATTAAATGGAAAAAACATTATTTAATTGACCATTCAAATGTTTCAGTATTTTTGCTACTATATATAATGTTGCAAAGAATATCTCTATTGATATGACCTTTTATTTCAATTAGTTTCTTTCTTTGGTATCAATAGCTATAAACGATATTACTAGATTGAGTAATATTATCTTTAGTGTGGCTATCAATACATATTATCAATTACAACTGCAAAACAATTAACAGTTGCACATCAATCACTAATATACTAGCGTATTAATTTCACCAAAGCCTGCCAATGGCTGCTACCATTTTTATTAATTGCTGAATGGTTTAGTAGGCATACTTATAATCGGAAGAATTTTAACTTTAATAAACTATCTCACCATTCCCAATTGTGTCCACTTAGGGATTGTAGAGATAACTCGTTCAACAAATACTTATTGAGCATTGCCTTTGTTTCCACTCCCTGCAGCAAGAATAGTAGGAAAAGCAAAGCAAAGCTGTGAACACAAGTTTTCAGGCCATGGTTAGGATTTTGGCTTCATGTAAGTGTTGAAGGGAGCCACTGTAAGGGAAATAATCAATTCCATTTGATTTCTGTCCTTTGGGAGCTTTTTAAAAATGTTAATGAACAGAACAAAATCAGGAACTAGTGCTCTTCTTCCCGAAACCCTTCCTTTAACCCTATCACCACCCTTGTGCAGAAGCCCAAGTACCATAAGTAATCCTTGAAGATACTGCTCTCCATCTTGAAGGAAGAAAGGAAGGACTGTCAGATGCTCTGGGGACAGGGGAGACACAAAGTGTCAACATGTCCCATCTCATTTTATCCTAGTGACAATCCCGGAAGCCAGAACGGCTATTCCCAATAACGAAACTGAGGTTCCCTGTGGTAAGTCTGACAGGAGCTTCTCCTTGTCTTCCTTACTGGGGCGAGAAGGTTAGAAACCAGAAGAAGCTCCTCAAAGAGTTCAGTAGAAACAAAATCTTCTGTCCCCTTTCATTTTCAAATCCCCAAATACCTTCATAGTTTTCTCCCTGTGGGAATTGGGCATTTCTTATTTCACAAGATCGGTCCATTAGCAGATTGGCCCCCACCTGTTCCCCTCACTCCTTTCCACGGGGTTAGAAATTCCAAAGGAAATCATTCGGATCCCAGATTAGTGAGTCTACTTAACTGGGAACACGTGATATTGGAAATCCAAATCTATAATGTCTCATATGATTTTGTGCAACCTGAGTCTCAATTCCTTGAGTGTGCCACCAAGGCAGGGGGGAGCTAAACCAGAGGCTCCCAAGAGGTCTCCAGCTCTAATGCACTGTAATAAAATTTTCCCGGTGGGCTGCAGAAGCAGGAAGAGACGGGCTGAGAGCCACTGCTCCCCAGAAATGTGATTCTACACTCTCTGTTTCCTGGAACCACTGAAGAGCGTGGTAATAGAATCCATGGAGGGAGACTTTATGTGGCTAATATCCCAAAGCTTTCGAAGTGCAGTAATAAACAGAGCCCATCTTGGTGACACAGAAATTATGAGGCAGAGACCATAATAATAACTCATGTCTGCTTCTATTCACCATTGACAAGAGATGCTCGCTCCCCAGACACCAGAGCAGTGGGAAAAGCAGTAATTCCATTAGTTGCCACCACATGGATTTTACTTGATGCTCGTTTCTCTTTTCTTCTTTCTTTATAGCTACCCACAGAAGTGACGCCTAATCATCTGCAGAAGTTGCCTTCTAGGGAGCAGTCAGTGGTGGTTCATTAACTGATGGCATCACACCAGACATCATGCTTTCCATGCTGGAAAGCAAAGTTCCTCTTTATTAAGCATCTTTGGTTTGTAGCAATATACGCTCAACCACTGGGAAGCAATTTTGAAGACATCACATTTGCAAAAGATCTCAACTCTGAAACTTTCATTATTCAAACTTACTTTCTTACCTGCCACCTCTCACCCTTCTAAAATTCCTGAAATAAGGGGCATCACTGGTGGCATAGGGGTTAAAGTCTCAGCGCTATCAAGCTATTGCCAGCCACTGCGGCCTGAGTTGGATCCCCGGCCAGGGAGCCTCCCACAGGGTGCAGCAGACCTCTCCTGTCTCCCTGCTGCTCCCCTCAGCAGTGTATTTCAGCCCATCTGCCTGTTCTGCTCCCAACTCTGTTTCTGGTGAACCCTCTCAACCCCCACACTGCTGGCCTGCACCCCAGTTCTTGTATGAATAAATAAATCTTTAAAAATAAAATTCCTGAAATAATTCTTAAGATATTTTATCAATCTTCTGCTGAATACACCAGGAAGAACTTGACTACTTTGCTGTTTTCTGAGTCACCCCACTCTGTCATGGAGAGGCCAGTGATTACAGTGGAGCTGGCCCTACTGGAGTAGGACTGGAGCCGCTGATTCTTTCAGGATGCACAACGAGCCTCCTGCATCTCCTAGTCTCCCTTTCCCCCGCGTAGCTACGCCCAGTTCCTGCACCCTCCCATCTACTTGGACAATATCTAAGATTCTGGCCTCATCCTACTTGTGCCATACACACATGAAAATAACACACCCTTCACTTAAAACAACATTTCTACTGTGGACTTTGTCAGAGAAAATGACAGAAAAGTTCACCACTCTTCATCTGGACACTCCACCTCTAGCAACTTCACCTAAGTTCATTTCTTCCTCAGGCAAACCCTTGGCTTGTATGTAGTCACATGCCCATGTTTGTGAGCTTTGCCCTCTGTCTCCCAGGCACAGCAGGGACATATTTAGAATCCAATTCCTCAGGGTCACTTGAATGTGTTGACAGAGCTGGGCCTCTTTCCAAAATCACCAGGTCAGTCTAGACTGTATTTTGGACACTCCCTTCCTGAAATTTCTGTGTCTCTTCCACCGAGCATACCTACCAGGCTTCTCCTCAAAGGTGCTGTCTACTAGCGTGGGTGACAGCTGGGGCTGTGAGGTAAGCATGTCCAAGGTCACATCCTGGCTCTGGTATTGCCAGCTCTGTAGGTTTCAGAAACTTAAAATCTTCGAATTTCATGTATTAAATAATAATAGCACCGCCTTTGTTTCATGGTGTTTACCTAACTCACTGAAGACAAGGCTGGCACATGTTAAGCTGGCTCCCCTATAACTAGCGTGGTATCAGGGGCCACCAGCCCTGGAGGACAGGTCACCAGGGCTATGGTCGCCAGCCAGGCTGCAGTCACCTCCACCTCCACGATTTGTCACATTCTCTTTCAGACCTTCCATTCCTCCATCTATAAAATGGGGAATCAAACAATAAGATGCCCGAGTCCTTCCTGACTGTCACTAGTCTGAGTGTCTGCAACTCTTTGGCCGTCTGGTCCCTTTCATGGGTGAAGAAAAAACATCCCCAACTGGGTGGTAGATGGCAAAGGTGAGACATGATTCTTCCAGTAGAGATTTCTCATTCCCAGACAAACAGAAATGTTAAGGCAGATAGTCCATAGTTATAGGAGGCAATTTTGGGAAGACTTCTGAGGACAGCCATGTCTTTTCCTAGCCCCCTTCTGTCACACCACCTAGGGAGGCCTCTTCCCCCAGAAGTTGCTACAGTGGAAGTGTTATTAAGAAGAGTCTGGACAGTCAGGGATGAAGGATTGTGTCATATTGAGAACTGAAATAGTGAAAGGAATCAATTTTTCATGGAAATATTTGGCTTTGCACAGACCTTTGAAAACCCACACAGTCAACACAGTGGAAAAGGCAGAGCACCGTGGCAGAAGGCCAGAGATCTGGGGCTGCCTGGGCTACAAAACCAGCGCAGCACTTAATTAACCTTGGCCATATGTCTGAACCAGCCAGAGACACAGCTTCTCCATCAGCGCAGTGGGATAATAATGCTTCCCTCAGATTTCTGCACAAACTTCAAGCGATAATGAATGTGAAGCAATGTGAAAGCAGTGAAGTGGCCTTCAGTTGCAATGTGGCTAGTGTCACTATAGTTTCTGACCCTCTGAGGCCAAAATCTATGTCTTTACCTCCTCTACCATTCAGTTCCTGAGGGTAGATGCAAAAATGCAGCTGCTTTAAAGCATGAAAGTAGTCTTCCCTCTCCCTGTTCAGTGCCCTAAAATGGCCTCCTTGGGCCTCCCTGGTGGCGCAGGGGTTAAAGTCTCAGCACTATCACAGCTATCGCCAGTCATTGAAGCATGAATTCAATCCCTTGCCAGGGAGCTGACCCACATGGTGCAGCAGACTTCTCCTGTCTCGCCCACTGCTCCCCTCAGCAGTGTATTTCAGTGGATCAGCCTGTTCTGCTCCCCGCTCTGTCTCTGGTGAAACCTCCCACCCCCAGTCCCCCCCACCTCTGGTCTACACCCCAGCTCTTGTATGCATAAATAAATAAATCTTTTTAAAAAATAAATAAAATAAAATGGCTTCTTTGATGTCTAGAACCCTTCATGTGGTTAGAAATACCTTTTGTGATCTGACCATGTCATCTCAGTTCCATCTCTGAAAGACCCTGCTTTTATCTCTAGTTGACTGGATCTTCCAGTTTCTTGAATAATTTTTTTTCACATTATACTTTCCCTTCTGCTTGGCTTGTTGCAAATGATCCCTCAAAATCCAGCTTTTTCATTTTATAACCCTTTACTCACTCCCAAATTAATTAGGTTCTCTAGCTATGTGATCCCAGAGTCCCTTGTACTTGTCGACCATGTGATTGGACACACTTGTTTAATTTGTTGATCTCTCCCCTGGATGGTCAGAATCTTTGTAATGACAGAAGTCAACTGAATCTCTTTAATTTCAGTATTCTTGGTGCTTAGCAGAACGATCTACATATGTTAGCTCTCAGTAAATATAAATGGCACGCATTAAAGATAGATGGCATCTTCTGTTGACATTCTGTAAAGTCCTTTCCCCTTCACCCAACTGCCTCTTTTCCTTGTTTCTTTACACAGTCTCATAATGCTTACCCTTAAAGAACCTTGACAGTGCCTTAAAGAACCATGACATTTCAACTCTTATAACAATTACTTTAAATATCTCTTCCTCCAAGATTGTCTGACTTAGTTCCTAGGAGGCAGAGCATTTTCTTCCCCCTCAAACTTCTTTTTATGCCTACCAAAGGAATCATTATTTTGTGTTATTTTCTTGTTTATGTGCCTACACTTACAACTAAACTCTGGTGCCTGTGATGGCAGAAATCAGACTTTCTTCATTTCCCTTTACCCTGCAGTGTCTGAAAGACAGTAGCATTTAATGAACATTGAATAAATGTTAATCACCTTCTTTTTTTCTAGATGAAAATGCCAAGCAGTTAATGCAGTATATACACATGTTGATTCTCAGTAATGCACACCTGGAACTTACATAATATTCTAATACAATTTCAATAAGGACTTTTTTAAAAAGAATTAGGCAAAATATATATAAAGCACTTTCCATAGTGTTTAACAAGTAAAATAGGTAATTTAATAACAAGGAATCGAATATTAACATCATACTAAGGTACCCATATATTTTTTGAAATTATAAACACATTTCTAAATGTCTCAAGAGTCAAGAAGTACTTCACAATAGATATTAAAAATATGTTAAAATATTTAATACCGCAGATAATAAAATATTTTAATAATTTGTGATGTACATAAAATGGTAATTAGTCATATTTATGAATATGCACATTTATATTTGAAACAAAGGGAGGTTTAAAATACAAACCAAGGAAAGAACACAAGGGACCATGAAGATGGATCACGGGTGAATTGGTGGTGGGCTACCCAAGGGGAATACAAAATGTAAAAGACATAAATAACAATAAAAATATATATTTATATAAAAAAAATACAAACCAAACTTCTGAGCTAAATAAAATAACAAGCCAATAAATGTCCAAAAAAGAGGAAATTACAAGTTCCTACGCATGTGAAGGAACTTTACTGATCCAGGAAAAAGATACAGAGTACTTTGCTCTCATTCATTTCATCATTTAACAAACATTTCTTGGGTTTACTCCTTTTAGCTGACAGGGTCTCAGGGGAAAAAAGCCATTCTGTGATCACTTTGAGACATACTTCCCGCTCATATTTTCACTTGTTGGTCTTCCTGATCTTAACTATCACCCTTTTCCTAAAAGGTCATATGAGAATAAGACATTCAGTTTTGCCAAAGAGTGACCATAATTAATCCCACCAACCTTAGATGTTCCTTAGTAAAAACTTTTAGTCAAAATTAGCAACCACTCTGCTATTACTAAACCTTTTCTTAGTGTCATTTTCTTGATCTGTCATCTTGAAAAATGCTACATTTACTGGATAAACTCAAGAGTCATTTGGGGGTGACTTAGGGGACTGATGAGAATGTATAAACCCCCAGAGCCACAAGGCTCTCTGCTTCATCTCCCGGGAAGAGTCTATGAATGTCATCGCTCCCATCTCCCTGCTAGTGCAAACCCATCACCCTTTCTCCTTTAACATCCAGTGGTTAATTATCCCCAGACCATGAGTGAGTTAGAAAATATAACATTGAAATAGAAAATTCATTATTCTGTTTATAGGAATCAAACAACAATACAAAGGATCAGGTTGCATGGAAACAGATTTCAGATTAGTCACAAATTTTGCTGGAATCTGCCAAACTCCAATTACAGGTTACACTTTTGAAAAGAAGAGAATAAGACTGAGGACATCTTCCTATAATTCTCTTAAGGAAGACAACTCATAACTAAGTCAGCGCACCAGAAATCAAAGCATGCTGGATCATTTCGAGGCAGGAGAGGAGGTGGTAGACAATGTAATCTAATCTCTGCAATCTTGGTCCAACCACTTACTGGGTGGCTTCAGCAATTTACGTGATTTCTCCTGGCTTTAGGTTCCATAGTTGTAAAAGGTGGATGTTGAAAAGCCACCAGGCTGGGCTGTGGCAAGGACCAGTTACATGATGGAGGTAGCTGTGTCGCTAGGTGATGACCACCAGCATTTGTTCCCTGTCACCCTCTAAAATCCAATCCTTTTCAACTATGCAGAGGCAACAGGAGACCATCCAGGTCAAGAAACAGATCTGCATTTTTTGAAAAACTGTTAGATAATGTGACTAAACCAATACTAGTTCCATACATGCCTTGCCCTTACCTCCGAGTCACTTAATTACCTCTCTGAAGCTCGATTCCCTGGTCTGTGAAATGGAAGTGATCACAAGTACTTTGAAAAATGACTTTGAGGAGCTCATGAAATAGTCCATGTAGATGATTTAATGGTGACTGATGTGGGCAGTACTGAATGGTAATAATATTAGCTGTTACAGTGATGGAAGTTTCCGTTTTTTTTTAATTGAGGTAGCATTGGTTTTCAGCACTGGGGGTGATTCTGAGGTATTGATCACAGCGCTTCAGATGTGTGTGACCACGGCATACCCACTATGAAGGCACCCATTATCCTCCACCACAGTCCCCTGGTGGACTGCCCTCCACACTCTGCCCTCCACCCTTGTCCCACCCCTGCCTCTGGTAGTCTGAACTCTACAGCCAGACTCCGAACACTTGTTATTGATTTGGTTCTGTCTGACCCTGTGTTTCATTTCTCTGAAGTCCATGTGTAAGTGAAACCATCTGTTGTTTTCCTTCTTCTGACTTGCTATGTTTATCATAATCCCCTCAAGTTTTCCATATTGTCAAAAATGGCAAGACTTCATCCTTTCGTTTTGCAGCTGAGTAGTACTCCAGTGAGTGTGCACTTATCTCCCTAATCCACTCATTCGTCCTTGGGCACTTAGCTGTTTCCATAGCTCAGCTATTGTAAATAGTGCTGTGATGATATAGGAGCCCATATATGCTCTTAACTAGTGTTTTTGCATTGTTCAGGTCAATATTTAGGAGTGGGATGGCTGGATCATGTGGTATATCTATTATTAATTTTACTGATTCTAATCAATATGTTTACCTTCTCAAATACAAATATGAGTGTCATTGGAAATGGAAACCAGTGGTTGTTGATGACTTTAGAAGGGTTACCCCAGTGCCAAAATTCAAAAAGCCTTTTAATCTATCATCACTTAAGTGGTTGTTAATGGCCTAGGCTGGTGTTTGAGTATTTGGCTCGCAATATGCAACTTATTAAGGTTTTTCATGTTCCAGCATATTATTTGGCCCTGAGAGTAAAGAGAAGAGGAAACGAGATTCCTAACCTCAAGAAACTCACTTTGTAGAATGAAATAAACACATTAAAACACAGTCAAAATCTTTCCTTCTCAGGACTCCCTGGTGGCACAAGGGGTTAAGTCTCAGTCTGCGAAGTTATCTGCAGCCACTGCAGCATGAGTTCAATCCCTGGACAGTAAGATTCCCACCTGGCGCAGCAGACCTCTCCTGTCTCGCCTGCTGCTCCCCTCAGCAGCGTATTTCTGTCAATCTGCCTGTTTTGCTCCCCACTCTGTATCTGGTGAATTCTCTTACCACCCCCACCCACACCTCTGGCCTGTACCCCAGTTCTTGTATGCATAAATAAATCTTTAAAAAAAAATCTTTCCTTCTCTTAGCATCACTTAGGGGAAAAAATTCGATTCCCATTTAGAATTGTGAAAGTTCCCACAGTGGTGGGAACTTGTTTGTCCATAGTCATGGTAATAGGGAACCACCAGAACTGCCTTTCGACCTGTTGGGCTGATCAACAAGTCCCCTCAGTGAACCTATTTTTTCAAGCCAGTCAGTGACAGTCCCTGACTTTGGAACTGACGCCCTTTGAAAACATTCCCCCACCGTCAGTCAACAAACAGTATTTTCCCTTCAGCAGATGCCACGCTACTTGTGCCCCCAAAAGCCAAGGTGTAGCCCTGGAATTACACACTGTCCAGCACCCATGAGATTTGCTGCCTCCTCTGTTTGGGGACTTCAGTCACGGGAAGCCAAAAATTCTGCTTTGTCTTTTCATCTGAGATAGTCAGTGAGGGTCTTCTGATCCTCCAAACTCTACCACCAACTTTATATAAAATTAATGCCAGGTAGATAAAGATTGGAATAGCTGGGCCTCCCTGGTGGAGCAACGGGTTAAGCGCAGCGCTGTGGAGCTGTTGGTGGCTGCGGTGCAAGTTCGACACCTTCCCAGGGAGATTCCCACATGGCGCGGCAGACCTCTCCTGCCTCGCCTGCTGTTCCCCTCAGCAGTGTATTTCCATCGATCTGCCTGTTCTGTTTCCCAATCTGCCTCGGGTGAATGCTCTCACCGCCCCACACCTCTAACTTGTACCCCAGCTTGTATGCAAAAATAAAATATCTTAAAAAAAAAAAGATGAGAATGCCTCTGAATGACAAGTTTATGTATACATATGTGATCATAAACATTAGCACAAAATATCTTTAAATATAACTTTGCTATAGCAGTGGTCTTTTAAAATTATTTTGAACGATACTCAAGAGAAATGATGACAGCAAATACTGGTAGAATCTAAATTTTATAAAGTAAAATGATATAACCCCACTGTTACAGGGCAACCCCAATATGAAATAGGTTGGCCTAACTATGGGTCCTTACCCACATGCTTAAAAGGGGCTTAAAATGAGACTCAACTGCAGGCACACACAGAAAGGTTAATAAAAGATTTGTTTGCAAAAAGGGAAAATGAAGAGAGGAATAACCCAGGGAGAGAGATAAATTGGTGAATGTGTCCTACCAGTTCCGCTGAGCTGGGACCCCATAGCACGCTGAAGGCCGGCGAGAAACCATCCACCCTCAAGCCCACATGTCTCTGGTTATAGACCAATCCTGGCTACTTAACTCCATCCATAGTTCCCAGAAATCCTCCCTTCAGTGGTGATGACATTATGGGATTTGTAGTCCTCGGTGCCTTGGATCTCTTTGGCCTGGGGTGGGGGTGGAGTCCAGAATCCATAAACCTGAGTTTGTGAAGTTCTTTCAGGACATCCTCTCCCCTCAGCAGCACCCCCCTACTATGAACTACACCAGTAATATCACCAAAACTAACGCCACCACCAGCCACCATTGATATAAACACAACCTAAAAGCAAAGAGCAGAAAGAGGGGAAATATTTGCAATCTATAAAATAACAAAGATTATTGTCCTCAGTATAAAAAAAGCTCTCAAAATCTGTAAGAAAAGATGGAGAGGTGGTTTTTAAAAGGTCAAAGAATGCAAAAGTAATCACAAAAGGTAAAAATGCAAATAACAAGGGAAAATAAAGGAATAAAGGATAACAGTTTTAAAAGAATGTTCTATTTTATCAGCATATCATAGAAATGCATGTTTTAAAAGATTGGCAAAGCCTACGTTTTTCAAGAGTGTTGAGGACATACTTTCACATATAGCTGGTAGAAAAGAATTTGGTCCAACTTTTTTGATAGGCTATTTGGTAATATGAATTAAACACCATAAGAATATGTGATTTGTGTCCTATAATTCCACTGCTACGGATTTATCAAAGGTAATCAGACAACAGCAAGAGTATTTTCAGGAATATTTATTGCAGTGTTGTCATGATGAAAAATGGAAATACTTTCATATACATCACTGAAGAATTGTTTTAATAAAGTATTATTTGTCCATGTTGGCAAAATGTAGACTACTCTGGGGTACCTAAAAAATGATGTAAATGATCTTTTATTGATATGGAAAAATGCACACAATACATTAAGTGCAAAAGATTGTCTTAGGCATAGTATAATCTCATTTTTGTAAAATACAGCTTGCATACACATATATTCATCTTTTTATTCAGCAGAAACAATGGATCATCTACTTCGTGCAAGACGCTGTTCTCCATTGAAAATAAGACAATGAACTCTGAAGACAGTCCTGACCTCGTATTAACCGCAATTTGGAGGTCACAGTCTGGACAGAACCACTATTATTTCAGGTCAGCAGATCTCTGAGCACTTACCGCTTTTGTTTTATAATTTTAAAACAAATTTCAAAAAAATTTTCAAAAATTATTTCTCTTTAAAACCCTACTATACTTTTAAAAATGTTATTTGCTATTTAGAAAAAGAAAATAAGAACTTTCCAGCCTACCAAACCATTTGGCCTATAAAATTTTAATATTTTTCCACTGAAATTCCCTGAGACAACCTAATTGACTGGAGCGTGTACTGTTCAGTTTTCATCTTCCTCTCTCTTTCCCTCTCCTCTCCTCCCTGTCTTTTACATCCTCGCCTCTCCTCTCCTGTTCCTCTCCTTTTCTTTCTGTTCCTTTCCTTTTATTACAGCATCATCTTCTTCATATTAGTCATGAAAAGCCTTGCTTTTGAACTGTTCCCAATGGGATGCATGCTCCCTGGATTACACAAGCTTTGGTGTTAATAATGGAATTATAAGCTTGGGGTAATTTTTCACTTCCCACACTTACCCAAGTAGCTGTCTTAGTGCCAAAATGCAGAAACAATTCTCAATGGGGCAGCAAATTGCATTTAACTTCCTCCTCATGAAGCATTGTTTTCCTAAATGACAAGTTCCTTAATGCAGAAAGGGTAGTGTGCATCCCTTAAGTTTTGGTGGATTTCTCCACTAAGGAATTTTTTTTTATCTCTCTGATAATGCCCCATCTCATTTAGATGTGGCTACAGGGCTATGGGTAAGGAGGAATGGAGGTGCTAGCCCAAAAGCACAAACTTCCAGTTACAATATGAAGACATCTCGGACCTAATGCACAGTGATATGATAGTTAATGATGCTGAAATATATCACCAAAAGTTAAAACGGGTGGGTAGTTTCTGAATGTTTTCACTACAAAAAAAAAAGGTGATGATGATGTATTAACTAACTTTATTGTGATCATTTTGCAATCTATATGGCAGCAAATTACCATATTCTACACTTTAAACTTACACAATTTTCTATTCCACTTATATCTCCAGAAAAAACTACACTAATATATAAAACATGCAATAGATGCTCATTTAGATCTATGTTTTTGAGTTTCTCAAATGTTGGGGTGCTGATTTTAAGCCACCTAAGAAGCGAGGATGACATGAAATCCCCTTGAATAATGCAGTGAGAACATCTCCCTCCTCCCAGGCCTCTGGGCGTCAGAAAGTCAAGCATGCGCAGTACCAACATGCGCTATTGTAAATCAACATTTTTCACCAGCATAGAATTGCTCAAAGTTCAGAGTCTTCCAACAGGAAATGCTGGCTAGTTCGACCATAATGACCATTTTTTATGTCTTGCATCTTCTTTAATGTTATACCTTCAGAGAATACTTTGGCTCTTCTTTTCATAGCACTCCATAAAAATAAAGATCTTTCTTTAAATAAGTAATTATTGAGGTCATCATACTCATATTATAAAACTCATGAAGGTGTTCTAAAAATTGCTGAACTTGGTAAAAATAAGAAGATAAAAAGGAACACACTCCCCTTACCCTTTGGTCTCTCAGTAATGACCCTGATCACACTGGGACAGCCTCATTCATTGAGAACTCGTGCTGGTGGTTCTAGCTCAGCCTGACCGTGAAGCACGTTCTTCTACTAGTCCACCTTGTTGAGGGGACTGCTGTACTAGTCTGCTCAGGGTCTGTGTTGGGGTTGATGAGTGGAACTGACCTGAGGGCTTGTCAGGAGAGTCTGCTGGTTGCAGATGCCACAAGGAAAAGACAGAGCTTGGGGCACCTGAGTCACCAAGTGACCACGGGAAAATATGCCTTCTGCTGAGCTATGTAGATAGATATTGCTTTGTTTAGCTACTGAGACTTGGAGGGGAGGAGGGAGTTGGCTCCTTGCAGATGTGTTGCAAGTCTGCTTCCCTGAGTCTAAGACGTGCACAGAACATTACTGGGAAGAGTCCTTCCAATAAGCCCCTGGGGGCATGGGAAGAACTAGAAATGGGCAGTGAGAGGAGATGGGCTGCTCTATGGCTGCCACAGTTGCCAACACTCAGTTGTCTTCGTGTGTGAAGCTGCATTGGCCTTTCACAGTTGTGTGCAGGTGAAGACAGGGAACCAGGCTTGTGTCCCCCAAACCAACTAGACATTGAATGTTAACATCCCCCAAAAGGGAGTAGTGATGTTGTAAGGAGTGAATTTCAGCCAAGGACAATTGCTGGAGAAGGCTGAGAGCTGAGAGTCCTCAGCTGCAAACGCTCCCAATAGCTGGAAAAATAAATCCTGCACACTTGAAAAGGGATCTGGAAATGTACCCTTGCAACTCTCACACAATATTAGCCAGCTCATTCTCACTTCTGTGGTGATGTTAAGTAACTTACCCAAGTCACTAAATTGCAAGTAGCAGAACGGGGGTTGAAACACATCTGTTGGACCTTTCAATGGTAACTAAGATGTTGCAGTCTCCCTAGTTCAACATAATCCTGGATCTATCTTCTGTTGGAGAACAACTAGTGGGGTCACTGCCATATTTTGAGGACTTTTTTTAAATGCCATATTTATAACACAATCTTAACACTTTGTGTGCCGGTGCCCTTTAAATTTATCAGCCCTTGGGGCCGGCCATTTTCTGTGCCACCGCATGAATGGTATAAGCATTCAATAAAACACACACAACTCCTGAACTACTGGATATTTAAAAAACTGTAATATCTCTCATAAAACATCTTACACTTTCACCAAAACAATATGTAAAGCTTCTAGACTGAGTAAGATCAAAGAAATAGCTCCTAATAGTTCCAAATAAATCCACTGTGGCGTGAAAAACCAGAGACTAGATGAACACGTATTAATACGTGAGCGGCCACCTGATACTGGTGACAGAAACACGTACTAATGCGCGAGCGGACCACAAAGTGTTAAGGGATGACTATGTTCCTTCTCAGACAGAAGGCAATCACAGCCTGGAGAAAACAGAAAACAGGCTATTTGTCCCAGCTAAATGGTGAGTAAATGAGACATGGGCCCTGGGGAGCTTTACTCCAAGATCCATATTCTATTGCTAAACAGTCTTGGGCTAACAAAGCCTGCAAGTAAACTAGAAAGTCTAAAGCCCATAGGAATGGGCAGGTTGATTGTTTCCTCTTCTGCTACCATTGACATTAGTTTCAGAGGACCTCTCCTACTTGAAATTTCACAGCACACACATTTCTTACACTGTATGAGGGTAGATGTTTGCGCAACTAAATCCCTGCTGATATTCTGGAGAGAAAAGAGCTTTTCTTCAACTGTGTGCTGGGTAAGGAATAGAGGTTAAGAAGTCCTATCTGCACCCCTGATCCTACCTGATGAGCTTGGACAATGATCTTTCTTGACCTCAAAGATAGAAGAGTTAGACATCCTATGTGGGTTCTAAGAACGCCTTTCTTGCTCAGATTCCATTCACCAAGCATCTGTGGAGCAAGCATTATGAGCCAAGCACCAGACTGGGTCACATACAGTGTGCTGAAAAGCTTGCTGATCCCTCAGGCAATTCTGTCTACCGGCAGCAGAGCCCTCAACAGTGACTAGGGTTTCAGGTAAGGCTGTACATGCATACAAACAGTAAACCATATCTGGCCCACATGGCAATCGTCTTGGTGAAAAATGTTAGATGTGGAAATATGTAGTATATCCCACATAAACAGTCCACAGGATAATAGTGCGTATTAAAACATTTAATGCATTCACTATTCATTTATTGTCTACGCACCAGGAATGGAACAGACTATCAGGGATACAGAAATGAATAAAACAATCTACAACCTTGAGGATTAATAGAGTAGAAGCTGCAAATTATAAGAACAGGGATAGACTTACCTGTAAATCATAAGATAAATAACATTTATAGAAGTAAAATTTATCTAGCTCTTAATATATTTCAGTTCTATGCTACCTGACTAGATTATAACTCCTTAGGAGATGATATTACGCCAGTTTCAGTTCAGTGTTTATAGCTTATTGTCTGGCATTTGCAAATGCTCAGTAATTATTTGTTCAATGAGCATATGTGATCTTATTTAATCCATTTTATAGCAAGGAAATTAGCAAGGTGCAGAACTATTGTTGAAACTCAGCTATTTCTGTTGTAATAGACTTGTAACTCCCCTTTCTTATCTCCAGAAATGTATATAGGGAAAACAAAATGTGGAAAATTCATAAATATCTGACTGTATTGTCTGGTAGACAATGAATTATAAGAGGTCAGGAAGCATGTCTGTCTTGGGTAGCATAATGCCAAGCATAGTGTCTGGCATCTAATATATAATATATATTATAAAAATATATAAATTATATGAGTATTTTATATATATATATGTCAATTTTGAGCTTGATTCAGACATAATCCCTTAGAGAGAGAGAAATCATACTATAGCCTGATAAACAGGGTGATTTAAATACCTGGAGTTTATTTTCTTACAGTTATGGATACTGGAAATCTAAAATCAAGGAGTAAGCAGGGTCAATGTGTGGTTAGAGATCTCTACCTGATTTGCAGATAGCCCCTTCTCATTATGTCCTCATATCATCTTTACACCGTGCATGCAGAAAGAGAGAGAGAGACGAAGCGGGGTGGGGAGAGAAACACGAGAACCAGAGAGGTCAATCTTAATTGCATTTGAAAAGCCCTCCTCCAAATATAACCACACTGAGGGTTCCGGCTTCAACCCATGAATTTAGGGGAGACATACACGTGCATAGCACCTCTTACTCTTGACCTCTCCCCAGGATCCTTAGTGGACCAAACCCTACCAGATATATCAGAGACACAGAGACCCACTAATCTATCCCCTAGCAAACAGTGTTCTGGGCACAGAGCAAGTAAAGAAGGTGAATAATAGCTCTAGAGAAGTCAGAAGACATCCATTGTAGTCCATTGAAAGGAAGAATGATTAAAGCATCAAATGAGTCAATAGGATAAAGAAAGTCATAAAATGTTATGGAGGGTCAGGAGGCGCAAGTGCATTTCTGTTAGGGATAGAGGGCTGGAGAGCAATAGATGTGAAGCCATCAGGGGGTAGCTGTCGAGGATTCTGTATGCTGTGGTAAAGGTTTGGGACTTTATCCAAAATGTGTAATCAGAAACACAGGACAAGAACACAGCATTAAAGAAAAAGTACAAGGTCTATTTTGGACCTTGACGAAGATGAAGATGTCTATGGCATATTCCATGGAAATGCCCAGTTTGGAGCTCAAGAGATGGAGAGAAGATTTTTAGATGCATCAGTGTACAGTGCAGACTTGGATATGATTTCCCAATGATAGTATTTAGAGGGAAATCCACTGTCATCTACCTAAAACTTAAGTTGCGCAATTAGGAAGAGAACAGAGCTGGCACACCATGCAGATTTATATGCAGGTAGATATTGTACATTTCATTGAGAGTGAAATAGTAAAGATGAAGAAAACATGATATAACTGGAATCACTCTGGTAACTAGACCAAACACTTTTAAAATAGTTTTGATTATTCAACCATCAGACATTAGAAGACACACTATGAATCAGGTACTATATTAAACAATAGAAATACAAAAATATTCTATTTGTACCTTTTACTTAATAAAATCTCCCCTTAGTAGAGGAAGAGCAGACAGAAAACTCAAATGTTGAACTATTGTTAACATGATATCTGGGCAAAAACCTTCCTCTACTTAAATTTAGATGTTGATGAATGAAGTCCCACGGCTGAAGCCAAGAACAAAAGAACTTAAATCTAAGCAATCCTGAAATGAAAGTAATAGGAATCCAATTGACAACTGTCCACGGACTTGACCTGGACACAAGAATCAAAGTAGGACACCGTTTGAAGCCCTGGTGTGGTATGAAACTTTGACTTGTGACAGAGAGAGAAATAGAAAATCCTTGATTATTTGCTTGTGCTCACTTTAGCCTCTAACTGAATCATTTGGTTTCGATAATTCAATCAACTCTTTTAAAAGGGAGTCCATCAACTTCCTTCACCAGCTGTGAGGGATGACTGGCGCCAGACCTGCTCCTGCCCCAAGTAACGAGACAAGAGATTATATGAAACAAGTATTTTCCTGCATTTTACAATAAGCAGCACAGGACTATAGTCCCCGTGAGGAGGGCGACAAATGGGACCAGCCCTGCAAGGACTTCAAATTTCCTCTTAGTCGCACTTTCCAGACAGCGTGTGGAAAGGGACCAAAGAGAACAGGACGTCCTCATCAGGTTGCTGAGACTGATATGAAGGGAATAGTTAGCAAAAGAGATCTCTAGAAAGGTGGGGGGAATTTACATATCAGGCTGTTGAACAAAGGAGCTCTTGAGTCTGTTACTAGACACAAAGGCACATGTGTGTCCTGACAGACCCAAGACTCCAGGCCAAGAGTGACTCGGAAGCTGTGAGCTGAATAATATCACACAGGACTGGGATATGGTTACACTCCAGCCAGCCATGGTGTAAGCCCTCACGGCAAAGCAGGAGCATTTGCAAATGAGCCCAAAGATCGTGCTTAGTCATAGCACTAAAACAGCCAGGGCATCTTATAGAAGCTGCCTGGAAACTCACCAAAGGAGCAACTGGAGCCACAAGCCATTTAAGCACCGAGCACAACAAAATCATATAGACTTTGAGAGAAAACATCAAAAACTCCAGAACTCAACAACACAAAATATATAACACCCGGTGTCCATGCAAAAATGATTTGAAAGAAGCCAAATACAAAAGGTCACCAACTTCGTGACCTCATTAATATGAAATTCTAGAAAGGAAAAAGTAATCTTTAGTGACAGAGCAGAGTGGTAGTTGCTTGGAGTTGGAGTTAAGGCGTAGGAACCCCAAGGATATAGCAGAGATTTCAGGATGGAAGAACTTTTTTCTATTTTGGTTGTAGCAGTGATTACACGAATCTACAGGATGATAAAAACTCACTGAACTTTGTACTTGAAATGAGTGTGTATTCTTGCACATACATTATGCCCCATTGAATATGATTTTTTTAAAGATTTATCTATTTATGCATACAAGCTGGGGTACAGGCCAGAGGTGTGGGGTGGCGAGAGGGTTCACCAGAGACAGAGTGGGGAGCAGAACAGGCAGATCAGAAATACACTGCTGAGGGGAGCAGCAGGTGAGGCAGGAGAGGTCTGCCACACCATGTGGGAATCTCCCTGGCTGGGGGTCGAACTCGCTGCCAACAGCTTCACAGCGCAGCTCTCAATCGCTGCGCCACCAGGGAGGCCCGAATATGATTTTTATAAGGTTTAAGAAGTGCATTCTATATTAACAGAAATCATGGGCCCTGGTGACCTCGGGGTTAAGTCTCAGCGCTGTCACCAAGATGCCTGAGTTCCATGAGTTCAATCCCCGGCCAGGGAGCTTCCCGCATGGCGCAGCAGACCTCTCCTGTCTCCCTGCTGCTACCCTCAGCAGTGTACTTCAGTAGATCCACCTGCTCTGCTCCCCACGCTGTCTCTAGTGAGTCCTCTCCACCCCTGCACTTCAGGCCTACACCCCAGTTCTTCTACCAAAATAAATACATATTTAAAAAAAACAGAAGATCCTTTGTTAAGATTGAAGATGGAAATATAAATTGGTAATGACGGTGATTCTGTTATGGCAGCTACTGTCTCCCCATTAAACACCTCCTATGGCCCAAACACTCAGCCATTTTGCATATAATATATAACATGATCATCACAGGAAAAAAAAAAAAAAAAACCTGTGTGGCTAGTATAGGATCCCTATTTTCCAGACAAAGAAACTAACGCTTGAAAGCTTAATAATCTGGCCCAGGGTCAAACAGCTATTAAGGCCAGGGGCAGAGATTGAAACCCAGCCCACTGGGTTGGCTGCCAGGGGCAGGGGTGGGGGCCAGGGGCGGCATGGGTAGGTCACTGCCAGCCAGCATTTGTGAATGAACACAGCAAGGTCTTACTCTATAGGGCGGTTTCTGTTTGATTGACTTAGCCTCCTCTTCTGCCCTTGTTTTGACTGTCTCCCTTTCATTTGATTCATTCCAGTGAGTCAGCATTCTGATTTGCTTTCTGGGTAACGCTTTGCATGTTCAGCTTTCCATAGAGCACCTCCCTCTCTTTTCACCACTCACCTTCGGTATCTATTTATTGTAATGTTTTTGTGTTCAGTGCCTGGCATGAATCTCTCAATGTGTGCAGGGAGAGCGTCTGAAAACGGTGCCTCCTTTTCTCTGATTAGGCTCAGCCGGTCTCAGGGTGGCAGGTAGGCTGCCGTGGGCAGCGGGCCAGGCTGCATATGTAATCCGTGTACAGAGTGGAAGCAGAAGCAGGGCTCGAGACACGCTCTCAGCTTTTCTGCATTTTACAATAATGTGCCCGGCAAGTGTCCTGCCGGCTGCTCTGCGCCAGTGCCTGGGTGTTGAGGGTGGAGAAGACAAGGCTGCAAGGAGGACGCGTGTGTCCTCGTGTGTCGGGCAGCAGCAGCTGCAGCGATGCTCTCCCAGCTGCCTATGAGTCATAAGAGATGCGTTTATGTTTGCTGGTTTGTATCCCTCTCTTCCTCCAGAAAGCATGGATTTCACACCTGCAAGATCACCTTTTCTGAATGTGGTGGCTTAAAAGCCTGCACCCTGGCATTAGCGTGAAAGGCTGGGATGTGAGTCAGAGGCCGGCTCTGTCATTCAGAGGTGGAGAGATTGTGGGTAATTCATTTATCTTCTCTTGGCCTCGTTTTCTTCCATGGCAAATGGAGAAAGATTCCAGGCCAGGAATGGAAATCTAATGAGAGAATATATTCAAAACCCTTTTAAGTAATCTGTGAAGGACTGGAACACAAGATTTAATTATTGCTTTTGGTAAACTCATTATTCAGAACTTTCACCTTAAGAAACACCCCTGTTTCTTATTGGAGAGAAAATTCATTGGTGATTATATCATACAATAATAGAGCAAAGTGCCAAAAAGGAACTTAGAATCCACAACTTATCATTTTCAGATGGGAACCAAGTCAAAGGAGAAAAATATTTTGCCCATAATCTGGATATGTATACTTTTACCCACTCTGAGGTTTGACATGCATTTGAATTATAGAGTTTTGTACAATCAATTAATAGTATGATTGCCAAAACATGTCTATATAATGTACCCCGATTCTGCGTTTTTCCAGATCATTATGGCATCCCATTTCCTATGCCATCGTCTAGAATTTCCCACAAGACAAAAGTATCGTGTGCATGCAAAGCATGAGATCAAAGTTCTGCAAGTTCCAGATTACCCATATCCAGCAGTGGAAACGGAGTCATACAATGTCAGTGTGGAGTCATACAATGTCAGACTTTGAGGCTACTTGTGTCTTCCGTCCACAACCTATGTTTCATGGTAGGTGGGTACCCAGAACTCTGGAGGTTGGATCCCTACTTCCCAGGACTCACACCAAGCAGTGCCCAAGGGGAGGCTGTAGTAGGGACCACGTTTTTGTGCCTCGCCTCTTGCGAAGCATGAAGCTGGACTCAGATGAGAAGGATGGTGGTTCCAGAGGGTCCGTTCTTCCCATGGCACCACTTCCCGGCATAAACATCCCAGAGAGTCAGAATTATAAACCCAAACTTGCTCTTCCAGATTGTTATGACATTGTATTTGACAAGGTAGAGGATAGATTTAAAGTGTATTGATTTGTGACATTTCAACAGACACCTGGCAGGGGAACCGCTATTGGAATCTTGTCCTGCACCTGCAAATGTTGGACGGCTGCTAAGAGTTGTGCTTGAAGATTGTTTGCCTGGAAGGAATGGCCACGTTTGCTAAGTCATAACCCATATCAAACAAGGCTAAGAGCTGTTCACAGGTGCTCCCCAAAATAAGACTTCTGATAAGTGAATAAACATAGATCACACAACAGATTTTCAAATAGAATAGATTCTTACATGTTCTATTAAAATAATAATGATATGTATAGTCAATCATAGTTATCTTTCTCTTGTTGGCTATGATTATCACTACGATTACCATCTTACTAGTAGCTGAAGACGTACCCACATTGTTTTCGATTGCCTGTGATACTGTTTGAAATTAGTGTGTTTATTATCTTGACACCTCACTAAAGTGTAAGTTTTTCAGAGGGTGGGCCTCGGCTGGCCTGTTTGTTTGTTTCCAGTGGCTAAAACAGTATTTAGCATACGGTAAGTATGAAATAAACTTGTTTGGAACTGTATTGGGTAGCTGACGTCAGCCTCCCCTCCCACTCGCTTCCTCTACACCCAGCGCCATCACTCGGTGTGGATAGTGGTTTCACCCATGACTGGTTGGGATGGATTTGCAGTTCCAGGATTAACTACCTACTCACCTGCCTCAGGGATGGCCACAAGGAAAAAAATTTAAAAGAATTTAAACACATAACCAAAAAAATGGGATTTTTCCCATGTTGGTAACTCGCAGTGTACCTGCAGGATGCCGATCGGCGTTCTCAGAAAAACGGAGCCAAAACGCAAATGGGATTGGGAAGCGCTCTGCATGCCCCAAATGCAGCTCTGAGGTTGCTGTCCAGGAGCTGAGAAGGCTGACGCCCATTGTCTAGGTTTGGTCCAGTTCGTACATGGACAACTAGATAAAGGAATTGTAGACCATATGCTCAACCAAACATGACTCGGCTATTAAAAAGGAAGAGGCAGAGCTGTTTTGGAATAATATGGAAGGATCCTGAGCTAATTATAGTAAGTGAAGTAAGTCAAAAAGTAGATATAAACCACCAAAGAAAATCAATTGATCAAACACAACAAAATTCACTCCTAGACTTTATGAAAACTGTGATGTTATCTGCGGGGGTGGTGGGGAAGGAAGGACAACAGGGAGCACAGAAGTGTTGGCCTGGGCTCTGGAGGAGGGCAGGGAACCCTGCGCACAGGTTAAGGTGTGAAGTTGTTGTAGGGTAAAGGAGAGAGGAATTGTGTTTATCTGCCCTCCCACCAATAATAGGCCTCTGTAGGCCTGCAGCTCTGTGGGCACCTGAAGCAGGGTGTGGGCCTGCATGAGTGGGCACACTTGAGCCAGGGACTGGGCTTATAAGCAGCAGTATACCCAAAGGAAACAAAAACATTAATACAAAAGATCACATGCACACCTATGTTTATTGAAGCACTATTTACAATAGCTAAAACATGCAAACAACCCAAATGCCCCCAAATTGATGACTGGATCAAGAAGATGTGGTACATGTATACAATGGAGTACTATTCAGCAATCAAAAATGATAAACTCATGCAATTCTCAGCAACATGGATGGAACGAGAAGGGATCATGCTCAGCGAAATAAGCCGGAAGGAAAAAGAAAAATATTGAATGGTATCACTCATAGGAGGACTATAAGAGAGCCAAACGAGAAATCAGAAGGAGAGAAAAGCACACAAAACATAAACAAAAGCAAAAACTAGCAGGCAACCACAAATAAGAGACATTCTACAGGGGAGGGGGAGGAGGAGAGACCAAAATAGGGGAGAAAAGCACGTAAGGGACTATAGTGATGGTTCATGGGTGAATTGGTGGTGGGAACCTGTGGGGAATACACAATAATGTAAAGGATATGAATTAAATTTTTAAAATACAGTTAAAAAAAAGAAGCAATAGAAGCAGCAGTAGCAGAAGCAGCAGAAGCAGCGAGGAAAGAACAAAATGTGGAGCAGAGAACCATTTGGAGTACAGCAGAGGCCACAAGAGAAACCCAGAGAGAGTGAAGATTTGCTGGGGGCTGGGAGGCCTGCCAGACTCCCAGACCCCCAGGCCCCCGGCCCCATTGCCTGCCCTGTACCTGGTTGCCTCTCTACAAGAGACCATTAAAAGCCTAAAAAGTCACTGAGGGCTCCAGAACTCCTCCTTCTTTTGACCCATCTGTGCAGCTCTGTAGAGCACCTGCCCCTGGTGGCATCCTCACTTTACAGTTGTGCTCAGACACATATATTTTAAAAGCAAATGGGAAGTCAATAAAATTTTGAAGAATAAAACAAGAAAGGCAAAAAGACATTCTATGATCTTACAGGATAAGTTATAGAAAGTGGCTACTGATGGATTGAAGATATATTTTGAAAATAAAGCATCACTTCTCTGTTTTGGATAAAATTTTAAAATAAATTTCCTGTGTTTGTTGAAAGAAAGACTGGACAGTGCAGCATTATCTCTTTGAGCCTTTAGCAGGAAGTCTGCCTGTTCCCCATTTAAAAGAGCTGCAAATAAGGAATAAATAAAATAAATAAGTGAGCTACAGAGACTCAGAGAAACTAATCTACTCAAAGTTACAGAGCCAGTGAGAGCATAGGTTTTGAATCTAGGGAGTTCAACTCCTGAGCCTGAAATCTTAACCACTCCATTTCCCCGGTGTGACACAGATCGGATGCTGTCCCCTTCATTGATTGATGAAATCAATGGATCCAGTGTTCCTAAAGAATGGCAAAACTTCCTGACTTCCAGTTGTTCCATCACTTAAAGAAATTTGAGAAGAGCTGGTTTAGAAACTTCTAGGAAAGCCTGATATTAACCAAAAACTCCCCAATCCGCACTGCCAAACTCAAATTTCCCCCTTCCCCCATGCTGATGTCTTCTCCTCAGGTGTTTCGCAGTGATCATGACCTGCTTATACCTTATAGGAAACACCTGTGTTAGGGACATTCCCAGGGAGTGAGGACATAAACAACTGGATGAATGAGTGGCCGAAGATAAACACTAAAGTTGGCTTCTAGCTCTCACTCTCCTACTTACGACTAGTAGACCTCAGATAAACTCAACCACTTTGAGCTTCCATTTTTCCAATGGTGATAATATCTATTCCACTTTCTTTGTAGGCCCTTTGTAAAGAACCAATGAAATAATAATAGCAAACATGTATAATTACTACGTAGCAGATGCTATTTAACCCTTACCCTAATTCACACAGACGCATGTAGTCACAAGCATCATCCCCAGGGAAATGATGCCAAAAGGTTGACTTGCCCAAGGTCGTCCAGTTTGTAATTGGAAAGAGCTAGATTTGAAACAAGTAGTTTGGCCAGAGCGCCCCTACTTGTTACCATCTCTCCACATGTGATAACATATGTTAATTATAAAATACTACCGCAGTGGGGCAGCCAGACGCAGGACGGGCAGGGGAACTGGGGGACCAGGAGGCTGGCGAGCCCCCCGGCCCCCAGTGAATCTTTACGCTCCTTCTCTGGGCTCTCTCTGGCATCCTGTCTCCCCGCTCCTCTCTCGTCATCTTGTGGTCTCACCACTCCTGTAGTCACACTGCTCTCCTTGCCTCACTGTCACCACCGCTGCTTTTAGCTTCGCCTCTAGTTCAGATGTGCACACTCACTCACACGCTCACACCCACACGCCAGGTGTCCACTATCAGGCAAGCATGTGCCATGTCCACGCTTCCTACAAGATCAAGGCCACAAGTGTAGCCACAGAAGCTAGTGACATAAAAAGCTTGATTAGTTTACCCCACAACTACTCAAATTAAAGAACTGACTGTGATCCCCTCTTTTGGAACAGACATGTTTCCCAGCTTTGGACAGCCAAGTCTGCCCTGATTGCTCTGCAAAGCTATTTTGATTCTATTTTCTTGCAGTGAAGAACCAGAATTTTGGTTTTGAAGGAAGTAGCAGACATCCCCTCCTACCCCCTTACTGAGTTTGCTCGTTGGCTCCTTAGCTGAGCAAGGCTTTGTTTTCATCGTCCCTCTGTCCAGCCCAGCCTTGGCAGCATAAATTTAGGTTTTCATGAACAAAGGAACTCAGAAGGCCTTTGGTTGCGAACTACTGTATCTGCCTCCTGAATTCAGCTGCCCCCGCCCCTACCGACGCAGCCCGGGAGCCGTGTGTTCAGGGCCGCGTTGATTGAAACCAGCCAGATGTTTGGAAATTGAGATGCTTGCCTGCGCTGCCCAAAGGAGCCTCCAGGATGTGAATTCCTGATGGCAGGTAGTGGGGGGGAGAGGGGGGCAGGAGAGAGAGAGCAGGGAGAGCGGGGAGGGCTCCATAAAATGAGCAAACAATAAAGAGATGATTATAGGTGTCTCACTTCAGCACCTGAGTTGGTAGCTGAGCAGACCTGAATTGAGTTTTAAGCATTAGTAATGAGTTTAATTCTCCCATTTGGGAAATGGTGGTATCAGCTTTCAGTAGAGTGGAGAAGGTATTACTTTCAAATGAAAATTTGGGAATTGGAGAAACAGAAGTGCTTAACCTTGAGAATGAGGCTGTTTGCGGTAATGATGACTTCTGAGGAAGCAGCATACTTCGTGGAAAGCCTCGGAATCGTGGTTCAGTCCAGGTCAGCCACTGGCCAAATGTGACCTTGAAAAATGCCTATTCTAAGTTTGATTTTCTCCCAGGTAGTATGGGAATTACGCATTTACCTTAAACAGTTCCTGTAAGTATAGCAGGATCTCTTTCTTTCCCTGTTTCTATGGTTGTATTCTAAAACGATATGAAAGTTACAAAGGAATGAAGGATAAAAGACAGAAAGTAGAATTTAATCAATGCATTGAACCCCAATGCACTGAACTTCTTTAAAGTTGTTGACTTTTAAGTCTTGTACTGTTAAATAAATATGGTAAAACTATGAACAGGACCGCCAAAGGTGACCCAAGAAATACAGAACCTCTCTGGAGATGGCTTCATGGTTTACCCACATTTATCCAATAATGTGATAATGTGATAAATTCCTTTGGTAGTTTCAACATTATGTTAGACACTTTGGGAAAAAAGTAAATGCCAAATATACCTTTAATCCTTCAAAAGCTTATACTTTCACGGGAGAGAGATTTAAATATGAAATATCATGAACACCACAATCAAAATACACAATTATGTACAATGGTAGTTTGACGCAGAGAAAATTCAGCAGAGATGAAAATTAGAATATGGTAATCAGTGAAGGTCCGTGGAGAAGGGGGGTTAGAGATCATCCTGAAAACATAAATGCCACATCTTTTAACTGGAGAGGGAGAAGTACTGAGAAAGAGAGAACTCACACACCGAAAGAATGGGAATCAACTTAAGGCTGCTAGTTGCAAGAAAGAAAAATCCTATCTCACTAAAAGGGGTTTTTTGCAGGGCTCCATACAAATACAATTAATAAAACAACAGTAATAATAACTGCATGATATCAATACAGTATTATGTTCCAGGAATTATGCAAAGAAGTTTATCTACAAGTCCACAGAATTGATGCTATTATCTGTTCTGACTACATTTTATTCGTGGAAAACTGAGGTGCAGAGAGATTAAGTAAGCACCCAAGATCACACAGGTAAATGTAAATTTAGGCAATATAACTTCAGAGTCCTGACTCCCAGACTCTGTACTAAGCCCTAAACTAACCCCCACTCCCTCTGTGGGCTTATGTGGATATTTGGATAAACACTCAATACTCATGTCTCCAGGTTCTCATCAAATGCCCGGACTCCATCTCTGCTCTGTTAGCCCTGCCTCCTGGCAAGCTCTGCCAAAACTTCCGACTGATCTGGGAACCACACCGTCTACCCCAATCCTGAATCAGCCTCATGGCATTTGGATTCAACTTTCTAGTAGTCTCTCCTCCTACCACTTTCCAAATCCTGGACTCTGCTTTGCGGAGGGACCAGGTGGTGCAATCTCAGTTACTGGGCTCCTGAACTCTGGGCCACTTCTCCATCACCCTGTGGTCTCCTTGGCTGAGATCTGAACATAAGAGAGAAGTGACAGGTCCCACTGCCCATCGGGCAGGCACCATGGACACAGCGTGACATCAGCAGTGGAGGCAGTGACTCAGGCAAAGCATTTGTTTTCAAGAACTCAGTGGAATTCTAAAAAAATAAAATGATTTTTAATACAGAAAGGACCTTGAATCCATTCCCATTGTACATCTGAGGATGCAGGACTAAGGAAGCCAAAGATCATCTCAAAATAAGGAAAGCAGAACCAGCACTCTAGTTTCTGGGTCCCTAACACGGCTCCCCTTCCTTGTGGCACTTCGGGATCTAAAATGGGCATTAAGCTACAAAACCCTTGAACAGAACCTCAGTCTATGGCTCTACTTTCTCTTGTATCATCAAGTGACTTTGAAAGAGCTGGGGGTCAAAAGAACGTTTTGCTTCTAATTGTCTCAATAAATTTTAAAGATGTTATTACGTTGTAGTGATTAAGAACTGGTAAGAGTAGATGCGATATGATAAGATCAAGACCACAAAGCTTAATAGTCCTTAGCTGATTGTCACTCTCTTACATTTTCTTTCTTTCTTTTTCTTTTTTTTTTTCCTTAAGAAAGAACAATTCTGCCCAGGGCTCTAAAGCACCCGAATCCAACAGCACTTTATATTTCCTGCCATAAAATTCCTGGACTGGAGCAGCTGCCAGCTGAAGTGAGGATTGCATAAATAAACACTGAAGTGCTGATCCCTCCAGCAAGCCAGCCTGGCCTGAGAGTCTGGGAGATGGGCAGAGCAGATTTCTGTGCAAAGAAATGTGACCTTTCACACATTCTGAAACGCTCTCTTTGTTCTTATTGTTATCTAATACCTTGTCTCCTTCCTTCCTTGCATCCTTCCTTCCCGCTTTCCTTCCTTCCTTCGTCCCTTTAGGGCAGCATTAAGAGAAGAATGTCAGACAGCAAAATCATATCCTGTAGTCGGCAATAGAATTTTGGGAAACCAGTACTCTATTTAATAAGAAAAGCACAATAAGAACACGCCACAAGATACATAATCGTAACCATGTCCAGGAACTAGTCTGGTGGTTTACTGAAGTCATCTCATTTAATTCTGCCTTATGATGTAGTTATTAGTGTTTCTACAATATAGACGCGAAAACTAACTCTTAGAGTCTAGGTATTTCCATTATTTCACAGGGTTATGGCGAGAAAGGATCCACTTAATAGCAAGAAGGAAGATCTGTTTAGGGTCCCATTAATTGATTTTCAACACCCTACAATCCCCATAGGGCCAAATTTCAAGATTGACAAGAACTACTTAATTTCAAAGATGTTTCCAGGAAGGCAGATCCATAACCCAGCCAGATTCTCTAAAGTTCTATGGTTCATGTGAGATGGCAAATATCTCTTCATCAACGTTAAACTGAATAAAATGTGTAGTGTATCCCCCCAAATCCTATTACCTCATTGTTACTGATGTGTCTCTATTTGCCAGTCCCACCCCAGCCTGCTGTGCTGAGAGCACAACGGCAGGTCTGTTCCACAGGTTTCTGACGCGACTCTCGTGTCCGTCTTCTCTTATTCTAAGGGTTTCCACCAAGGGACTTCATGTTTGGCTAAAGCAGCACATGAGTGGGAGTGCTTCATATCAAGAGAATAGGAACTATCATCTCTATTCTAGAACAATATAAAGCAGTGAAGAGCCAAAGCAAAATAAAAGACAAATGTATAGTCTCTGTTATGCAAATTCCTGGCCATTCTAAGTCATTCCCAAATAATATTGCTTAGGGGAGACAAGCGAGATTCTGGAGGTGAAGGCAGGTTCTCTGGTCTCACGTGCTATTAGACCATGTGCGCATCACTCCCTGCAAGCTTGACCTATAATCGTCACACAGAGAGAGGACACAGCTCGATACTTGACGTGAGGGAGTCAGGGAGAGACTGAAGCCACGAGCCAGGCCACAGGCTTACCCTGTATGGTCTCAGCAAGGGGTTGGCAGGTCACCCATCTGCAGTGGAATCTACAGAAGGACTCACTGTGTCTGACAGGATGCAGGCAAGAGAGCCGGGGTGCTTATCTGGGAGGCCCCTCACAAAATTCAGACAGCCAGTCTCTACCTGGAAATCACCGAGCTTGAGGCAGCCCCACTAGAGCCTTGCTTCTTCTGTCAGAGCTCTCAACAACCTGCATCATCGTCTGCTCTGGTGTCTGCCCCCTGCCCTGCTGAAGGCTGCAGTCCTTTAGCAGGAAATTATGTCTCATTCTACGTGGGCACCACTGCCCGCAGGCTGCTTGCAGCGACTCACAGGGCGTGGGGAAGGAACACAGGCACTCATATTCCTCCACACCCTCCTCCCCCCTGCCCTACCAGGGTGCCTGCCACCCAGAAAGAGACATTCTCTGTGTCTCGCAACAGTTCATCTGCATGATGATGCTAAACCAGGACTACCCCCGAGGGTCAACTCCTTGAGCAACTTTTCCCCTGAATACAATAACTTTCCTGTCCTCATCACTGACTGTCCTCAAACATAAGATACCAGGCTTTGTGTGAGTTATTGCCCTTGACAAAGGCATCCAACCTTGGGAGATAGTGTTGTGTTCCCAAATTAGCTGTCTAGGACCTCCATAAGGTCAGAGCAGCTCCCTTCAAATAGAAGATGGGGGAGAGCAGGAACATGGGACTGAAATAAAAGTGTCTAGGAAACTTGCTGCCGTGGCACCAAGGAAATGTATTTCATATTCTTCTCGTGATTAGCATTCTAATGGTTTCTGACTCAGGTCTAACAGCTTGGAGAGAATATTATAGGCAATTGTGTAAATAATGCAGGTTTTTTTTTCCGTGTGTCCAAATGTATAATTAAATGGATAATGTTACAGCTCCCCAAACCCTCTAAGGCCTGCTGCCTAAATGGAGAGCTTTTGAAATTTCATCCCAATACATGGTTACATGATACATTGCTTTTATGGCCCGCTGGGCAGATGACTAGTGGTTTGGAAAGGGTTTGAATGCATATTTATAGTCGAGAGCACAACGATGTTTGGAGGGCCAGTAAAATCGTTCTAGTAAATAACATGAATTATACAAAAGCCTCCCTTTATGTATCTGAACTTTCCTGATGCAAGATGCGTGTCAATACAAACACACTTCATCTGCTTAATGTTTGCAGGTAACTCCTGCTACAAATTCTGTGCAATCCAATGTCAGGGTTAAGTGAATTTGAAGGAGACATTTCATTTCTGAGATCTCTCTGCTAAGTTTAAGGTCTTCTAGAATTCTCAGGGGATATAGTTTCAGTGATCAGGAAAATGGGCCTGGTCTTGAACCCAAGCTTTTGTTTCTGTGTCCACCCATTTGGCTCACACTTCTAACAGGAGCCTCTGATGAGGGCAACAAATCAGTGAGACATTGTTGGAGATTTTGCAGGTCAGGAGTGACAATGGGGCTGGCTGGCCACCTCTGTGTGCGTGAGGCATGCTACAGGTAGAATTTAAAGATTAGATGCTGGGCCTCCCTGGTGGCACAAGGGATTAAGTCTCAGCCTATGACACTATCAGCAGCCACTGCAGCGCGAGTTCGATCCCCAGCCAGGTTGCTTCCCACATGGCGCAGCAGACCTCTCCTGTCTCCCTGCTGCTCCCCTCAGCAGTGTACTTCAGTCAATCTGCCTGCTCTGCTCCCTACTCTGTCTCTGGGGAATCCTCTCAACCCCCCGCACCTCTGGCCTATACCCCCCTTCCTGTATGCGTAAATAATCTTTAAAAAAATAAATATTAGATGCTTGCTCTAGTCTACCAGTCAGCTGTGCAACTTCAGAACAGCCCCCTTACCTCACTGAACCTCAGTTTCTTCATCTCTAAGTAGCGAGAGAGTCTCCCCTCAGAGTCTTATTATAATGGTGTACACAGTGTTGTGCTTGAGAACAGATGGCTCCTAGTGAGTGAAGAAGCCCACAGGACACAGTTTATAACCTGAGTATGACTTCCCCATTTCACAGATATTTCTGGAGCTCTAATAGGCAAAGGTGTGTGCAAGGAAGCAGGGATAAGGCAATAATAGGATGGGGGTCTACAGTTACATGGTGGAAAATAAAAAGATTTAAATACAATACAGCACACATGATAGGAGCAAAGTTCAAAAGGATGGTAAGGACAAAGCCTTTGTTTCAGGGCTGAGTTTGGCACTGGGAGGTTGGTAAGGAAGGTTTCATGGGAAGGAATGACGGAGCAGTGGGAACCAGGTTTTCGACTTTCAAAAGAAAAGGAAGAGCAGGTTGGAGCTGTTATAAGCCTGTGGACGGTCTGGGCACACAAGGCCAGGCTGCTTGTCAGGGCAGCGCCCGGCGGGAGGAGGCTGGGGGGCAGGACAGCAGGCTGTGCAGGTCTGTAGAAGGGGCTGTCCCGAGCTGTTCTCCTCAGCCCAGGGTGAGGGGTAGGGTGGGCAGAGCCTCCAAACATTCCTCATAACGTCCTTGTGGCCAAGGGAGCCGAGCGCCCGTCCAGCGCTTCCTCTCCAAGCCTGGGCGTCTGCAGCTGTATCTCATCAAGCCGGCAATATGACCCTCCACAGAAATGCCTCCTCCATAGGCTTTTTGGTGGTTAGAGGAGGTTCCATTTCAAATACACTTGAAGTGTAATAGAAGACGGACCCCCACCTGGAAAAGGAGAGCCACAAACACCATGCACTTCCTGGCTTAATCCCTAGGTCTCTTTAAAACTGAGAGCATTGCCTATTAGTGGTCTGGAAATCAAAGTAGTGGGCTTTGATTAGCAGTATTCTAAACAAGATGGAGTGGAATGGAGTGGAGTGGAGTGGAATGGAATGGAGTGGGGTGAGGTGGGGTGGAGTGGGGGGTGGGGAAGAATGAGA
>PVIJ01001009.1:0-228880 GCA_004024925.1 Scalopus aquaticus | reverse complement strand
GAAGGTAGATGGAAGGTAGAAGTCTGACTCACCATCCCTTTCAGAAGACTCCAAATGCAACCAAGGCCTCTCCCAACACTCCTCCATAGACTTCATGCTCCAGTAAAAACTCAAGACATACAGTTACTCCAACATAGTAAGCTCTCTCAGATCTCTTACCCCTTTCACTTGTGGATGGAACACTGATGCTCCATCTCCTTTACTGTTCTAAACTCAATCCATGCACCCACATCATCCCTACTCCCGCCTCAGTGCTCACATATCCCTCATACCATTATATAATTTAAAAAAAAATTATTTATTTATGCATACAAGCAGGGGTACAGGCCAGAGGTGTGGGGTGGCGAGAGGGTTCACCAGAGACAAAGTGGGGAGCAGAATAGGCAGATCGACAGAAATACACTGCTGAGGGGAGCAGCGGGCGAGGCAGGAGAGGTCTGCCGCAAAGCATCCTTATCTTTAGCTCCATTAATCTTAAGTTCTTCAAAGGCAGGAACCATGCTTCTTTCATTTATTGAACCTGGGTCTCTGTGCATGTGAAATGAATTTTTAGTCAATTAAGTTAAATTAGTATGTGTTCACAGTACCTTGAATGGGCATGAGAATCTAGAGCTGACTAGTTTAATGTTAAAAAAAAATGCCCTCAAGAATAAAGCTTCATAATGTGTGAAGTATTTTCCTATCATCTATGACCTCTTACATTCATTTCATAATTGACCGAAAGCATCTCAGTACTTTTTATTAGGCAGGGTTCCTGCAACTATATCACAAGTTTCTCCAATACGGAAATGATATTTTACTAAGCTGTCTAATCACAGTTTCTCAATAAAGTTCATTAGATGGCTGAATGAATGAATGGATGGATTGATTTACTGTACCCATTTCTGTATCACTTCACAGAAACTAGCTGTGTGCTCAAAAAATGACTTCTAAATAAATAAGTGAACAAATAAACATCTTTTCATCTATTTTTCAAGCTTCATGGATTAACAAAATATTATAGCTATTGAAATAGTCGAAGATCCATGAACTATCAGTGAGAATCTCGTTACTTTTTCAGATTTTAATACTTTTTTTTTACAACACAAAGAAATATGAAAATATCTGCCAAAAGTTTGCAGTTCTAAGTCAAAAGCTGCTAGCAAAAACATCATTAAAAGTAGAACCCAATCACTGGTTAATCTCAAGATTGTCATGGTTATATGGGGTTATGTATTATTTGGCTATGATCATGTTAGAGTTCATAAGCTAATGCATTTAATGAAGAGTATACTAAAATGTAGAATAGTCATTACAAAAATGCCAAAAATAATGCATTATGTTAAACAGCCACATACAATGCCATACATTCTACAAGCATTCCTTACAGTCAATCTCCCTCTCCCCAAGAGTCCAGTGGGAGCCCATTAGAGTTCATTACATGGAATCTTCTCTGTGATGTTATGCATATAAAAAGATTAGGCCTTAAGGACCAAGTAGTCAGACAACTTTATCTCACCATGGTATTTCCCTAACCAAATAGTCAAACTAACTCTTTCTTCCAGGAAACTCATGACTGGGTTTTGTTTGCGGAAAGATAGATTCTTTTAGATTGAGCCTGCTTGGCTGAACAGCACCTCACTCTCCCATTGGGAATCATGAATTGAAATGAAAAGTAAATGAGATATTTGAGGAACCCAGGATCAAAGGTGAAGTTGAGACAGGGCTTTTTGTATGGATATAGTTAGCCCTAGAAATGCTGAACCAACCACATGACTTCTTGAGATAAAACCATCCGAGTCCCAAAAGCAAATGTGCTGACCCAGAATCTCAGAGTTGTCATTAGAGTGGAGAAAGTAAACACAGATAAATACACCATAAATCCCTAATTCTGATATCCTAGACATGATTTACAAAGGACAGAAGCAGAAATAGTTAGCAATAAAAGACTAAAATATTAACAATATGGCTTATTACTCTTCTTAAATGTACTACTAGTACTAGAAGGTCTAGCCAGTGCCATGAGCCAAAGAAAAGAAAGAATGAAAAGGGGGAAGGGGAAGCTGTCCCTATTTTCAAATGACATCATTGTCACTTTGAGAATCAGATGAAATTTACAAAAAAAAAAAAAAAAGAATTTGTGAATTAACTAGGATTGGTAATAAACATTCAAAACATAAAACTATTAACAATGTGGAAACAAATTAAAAACATAACACTATTTACCATCAGCCTAAAGAAAATAAAGTGATTAGGTGTAAATTTAACAAAGCATGCTCTTGACTTATATGCTGAGCATTGCAAAATGCAAAAGAAAGAAAATTCGGAAGTTTAAATAAAGATGCATACTATGTTCATGGATTGCAGGATGATCAGAGTAAAGATGTCAATTCTCCTAAATTGAGCTAAAGGTTTAATAATAAAGTTCTTATTAAAAGCCCATCAAGGGGTTCTGTAGACATGTAAAAGCTTATTCTAATATTTATGAGGAAAGGTAGAATTTCTATAATAGCTAAGATAAACAGCTTAAAGACTGAAGTAGAAGTAATAACTCTATACACAACAAAAAAGTTTAAAAATTCAACAATATTCAAGGCAGTGTGGTGTTGGTGGAAGAATAGACACATATATCAATGGAACAGAATCCAGAATCTAAATAGATTCTACAAATATACACGATATTTTCTGATAAATTTGCAAAGACAATTGAATTCAAGAAGGGTGGTCTTTTCATGAAATAAGGTTGAAACAAGTGGATATCCAAGTGAAAAACAAAAACAAAACCCAGAGCTTCACACTTGATACAAAGAATTACCTCAACATAGATCACGAATTTAAATACAAATTGTAAATATATACAAACTTTAGAAAAAATCTTCAGAATAAAAGGTCAGCAAAGAGTTCTTAGAGTTGTCACCAAAAGTATGATACTTAAAAGAAGATACTAACAAATTGGAAGGACCTAATCAAAATTTAAAATTTTGCTCCTTGAAAGATGCTGTTACTAGAATGGAAAAAAAAAAAAAACAACCCTGCAGACTTGGAGAAAAAATACATATCAGACATTTAGCAAAGGGTTTTATCTATCTATCATTCACACACATATGCCAAGACTCAATAGTAAAGTAAAAAATAATCCAACTATGAAATGGGTAACAGACATGAATGGACACAGAAGGACAAATAAAAAAATTGATTAGCAAAATTAATTTTATAATAGTATTATTGTTATAGTATTATTCTTCAGAAATAATGATTGACCAAATTCAGGACATATTTTCACCTTATTTTTCATGTTCCTGACAAAATAAAACATGAAAACAGCAATGAGGTCACCTCTGACATCCCCATATTTAATTACAATAGTCAAAAACCAAACTAGATATCCCCATAGTGATATTTCCAAAAGATTATATCTTGACTGTAATTGTTGGACTCAGGGAACTTCCTAAGTTACAAAGTTACCAATATATATATTTTAATTATGTGACAAGAATTCAAATTTGATCTTCAGTGCATCTGTAATGGTTGAGTCTAAATACCACCTGCTTTTAAAGTTGAAATCATATAATTATGTCTAGTTGATTGATCCTCAAAGTCATGAGTTCTCATAAATATTGAAATACAATACGGTTGGAATAATTCAGTCTTTTCCAATGAAAAGATGAACAATGACTAAAACAAAGTTATTAGAATAGCTCAGAACTCTATAACAAAGATTTGCTCTTCCTGTGGGGTCCTTGGAATGCTTTTCATCACTCCCTGGGTATTCCTTTTGGATGATTTTCTTGGAAAATATTCACATTGATCTTTGGTTTATTCATTGCTTCTCTAAGAAGCCAAAGATAAAAATTGACCTTGAGCTCAAGTAAATTCTAATGTGTCACATATGGACTCAGGAAGATAAAGTTCTGTCTGTGGCTGAGAAAGAACAATTCTGTCAAAGTAGTGTTCTAAACAGTACTGATGATAATAACAATAATTCTGCATATTGATAAAGTATTTTACATATACATTCACCATCTCTTTTCATATACAGTATAGGTTTGGATTCTCATGAAAATGCCCTGAGAACAAATATTGTTTTCATCATTTTCAGATGGAAAATAATGAGGCTTGGAAATGCATGTGTTTGTCTAAATAAATTGACCAGCAAGGACTGCAGATAGCACTTAAATTTCAAATCATATTTGTAGCATTAAAGAGATGTTCAAAGGTAAAAACAGATCATTACATACCAGAAGTCTAAACTAATTGATATAAATTTTGTGAATTTTTGAGATTATGTCCATCCAAATGCAGTCATAATTTACATAACAATCATAATTATAGTACTGCATTCTACATTTTTATTGTATAATAATTTGCTCAAGTTATGGCATAATTTTTATAATTATGTTGCTCGTCTATGATGTAGGGGATTATGATTTATTTCACCATTCTCCTAATATGCTTTTCCCCCCCTTGGTTAATTATTTACTGAGTATAATTTCTTAAGTCTCTGAGCTTTTGTCAGAGTCTGGAGATTTCACATCATTAATACTACTATTCATTCTCAAGTAGAGCATAACAATTTGCATTGACATGAGTAGTGCCTATATCTAAGATATGTTAATCACAATTATAAGTAAATATAATATAATATAATTAATATTATATTACATATTAAATAATATATTAAATATAATATAATATAATTTAAACTGGAGTAAATATAAAAGTAGCTCTTTTTGTATTCACTTAACAGAATTTTGGATCTTTTCAATAATCAACCAATTTCATCTCCTATCATATAATATTTTCTCTTCATTTACTGAGGTCTTCATATTTTTCTTATATATTTAAATGAATTATTTTACAATAAAACTTAGCCATTTTCATTACTCCTAAGTTGTATTTCAGATTTGTTTCTCTTTAATATTAGAATTTTTATTACATAGATGTTTTCTTCTCTCCTGTAGCTTCAAACCTACAAAAGTTTTTCCTCTTACTCTAATATCATCAAATCTGTTTTCTACTTGAAATATTTTTGTTAAAAATGTGGATACAGTTTCTCTTTTTAATTGGGGATACATTTTTTGTTGTTCTTCTATATTTTAATTATACATATAGATTATTATAAAATATGAATCCTTCCTTATAACACTTTGATGTTTTTTTCTCACTTTTAATCACTATACATTTTAGAGAAATGTGTAAACATTATGTATGTATGTGTGTATATGTATTTATATATAATACGTTTATTTTTAAACTTTAGGCATCAGATTTTGACTTCTCAAGATTGGAGATACAGACTTAATTCGCCCCACCCCACATTGCTACACATATCCATACCACCAGACTTCCATACCACAAATAAAGGTATATCTTTATGTTACTTAGATCAATTTATTAAGGTTACTTAAATATTATTTACAACTGAGGCATGCAGCAAGCTACAACTACTTTTTCTGTCTTGCATAAACTTTGTTCTCCCTGGATTCAATGGAAGTTTTATTTACTTTTGTTTTTTTCGTTGCCTGTGTTATGATGACTAATTCACCCCCCCCAAACTTTTCCCCAGTGTTCAGATACATCCAGTTTTCTATAATTTTCATCTTCTTGGAAAACTTTTATTCCAGAGCCTCTGACCTGCTCCAATCTGGACTGGTTTAGTCTCAGTAACCAGAAGGTTGACTACACAGCATTTACCCTAGCATTTCTCATCAGCTCTCCCAGTAGTTAGGGTAAGTTGCAATGAGAAAGAGACTCTCAAGACAGAAATATTCTTGTGCAGGTAACAATCCAAAATGGTGGGCTCTTCCATGTGGTATGTTTGAGATCTAGTTTTTTTCTTTTTCATACTGTAAATGCATCATCTGTTTGAACCTAGTCATCATCCGTACAAAGTCACCTCAAGGGGAGTTAAAAGAAGTCTCACTTCTTGTAAACAGTAGCTTGAAACTAATGTAATCAGTTCTGTGCACAAGAATTCAATCGTGAGGTCACACTTAACTGCAGGGGCTTTGGGGGGGGATACAGTCTAAATATGCGCATACGGGAAAAAAGAAAGGACTTGGAACTTCCACATTATCAAGGGTTTTCCTTTTGCCACTTGCTTCAGTGGGATCTTCTGTTTCCCAAATACTGTGTCTTCTCTCTTGCTTTTACTTTCATGGTTGGAGGACCACATCCTAAAGCATATTTTTGCTGCATTACACTTCACTTACTAATTTATATTTAACTGTGATAACATTGGTCTACAATGTGACAGAACCAGAGGTGATTAAGCTAAGTGAAGTAAGTGACAAGGAGAAATACAAATACCAGATGAACTCCACTGGTGTATGGAATACAATGAGGCAAAACAAAGGAACAGACAAAACAAACCCTAGGAGGTAAAATTTTAATGGTAGTGACAGTCCAAAAGTATCTTTATTCTGTTCTCACATTTAATTCAGTTTGAGTACAGATTTCTTGGTTGGAAAACATTTTCCCTGAAAATTTTGAAGAACTTCCCATCAAAGTTTTGAAGGTATCGCTCTGTTTCTGCAGAATCCAAAGCCATTCATAGTCATGAACTTGAATATATCTAATTATTTTCTTCTCTCAGCCACCTAAATTCTATAATAATGTTGGATGACTCTATTTTGATGCATTTTTCCAGGCACTTGGTTTAACTTTTTACTATATATATTGCCACCTGCCCCTCCCCCCTTCTGGGAGATAATGTGAATTATTTCTTGGTGATTTACCCTTCCATTTTCTGCTTTGAATTAATTTTCTACTTGAATTAAAGTGTTGGATATTGACCACCTCAGATAATTCTCTAATATTCTTATTTTTTCCTATTTGCATCTCTACTTGTTTTACTTTTTAAGAGAATTCCTCACCATTAGCTTCTAAAGCTTCCAACCATTTTATCACATGTTAAGTTTTAATTGACAGTGCTTTTTTATTGACGTCATAGTAATCTTGTTTTTGTAGCCTAGTGTTCTTGTCTCACTAATGTGATATCTTTTCATAACTACTTAGAACATAAGGATTCCTTTAATATCATTACTCCCTGGCATATCCATTCCATCCATGTTGTCACTTTCTGTTTATTTGTTGATTTTCAATTAGAGACTTTGCTCAAATACCTGGGACTTTTGGCTGTTCATTCACTTCTAAGAGTGGCTCTCGAAAGGCTGATGGGAACTGCTCAGCACTGTGTTTAACAACTTTTTTTTCCAATTTGTTTTTAAGATTTACTTATTTATGCATACAAGAGCTGGGGTGCAGGCCAGAGGTGTGGGGGTGGTGAAAGGATTCACCAGAGACAGAGTGGGGAGCAGAACAGGCAGACTGACTGAAATACACTGCTGAGGGAGCAGCGGGTGAGGCAGGAAGGAGAGGTCTGTGGCACTATGTGGGAATCTCCCTGGCCGGGGGTCGAACTCGTGCTACCGTGGCTGTGGGATAGCTTCATAGGCTGAGACTTAACCCCTTGTGCCACCAGGGAGGTCCTGTGATTGTCAACTTTAAACTTCGCCTTAAGGAGTGATCTAATTGGGTTGTGTCATTGAAGAAAGTTCTGATGTCTATCTTCAGGTCTTTTCTTGTTCACCAACCAACCTCTTCCCAATAAATCATCCAGTGCCTGAAGGTAAGTATAAGCCATGGTCCTACTGTTATGAGAGGAAAGGGGGAAAGGGTGGTTTGGGAGAACTAATATTCAATGTACACATTTTGATGAAATTTCCCAGTTTTCACTAAGATTTTCCTTCCTTCAAATACACCCGGGTCCCACACCCTTTACCTCTTCAGAGAATAAACCTCCAGTCGTCTGCAGCATAAGAAAGTCTTCCAGATGAGCAGATGAGGGGAAGAATTTGGATGTTTAACTGCATCTTAAAAGCAGAAAAGAGTCCAACCTCCTGTTTTCAACAACATCTTCATACACTCCACTTAGAGGTACCTGGTGCTGACAATCCCTGAGCCTCTTGGGGGATGTATGGTATAGATGGAGTGGCTGCTTTCTCCACTGCTGATTTAGGACTCAGATTTTTCAGGTCAGCTAAGTGTTTAGCACTCCTCTTTTACTTTCTGTCTTTCCAGTATTTGTTGCTATTGTGATTTCTTAGTTTCTCTGTGTTTGTGTATACACACACATACATACATGAGTACATACATACACTTAGAAAATCTTTTAGTGCCATTTTAATGTGCTTTTGAAGAAAGAATGGAGGTAGAGGTGCTTGATTCATGATCTTCAAACCAGAAATCCTTACTATAACTTTTCATTTTCCAAATTGCTATCCTATCAGAGCAGCATTTAATGAATAATCCTTACATTCTCCCAATTTTAAGTGTTGATTTGACTTATACCAATTAAAATTAATTCTGCTTCTGCAATTCATTTTCTAATGAACTGATCCACTTTACTAGAATATGTACGTATATATTACATATAATAATATATTGCTGCTCTAGCATATATTTTATGTCTAATAGTTACTCAGCACAAGCTACTGTTCTCCTCTTATTTCTTCCTTTATTCAGGTAACTTACATGGAAAGAACTCTGCGAAGACTCATCATGCAAGCAATTTGCCAATAACACCACATGCAGACTTTTGCTTTGTTTTGTTTTAAAAAATAGAAATGTCCTAAAATTAATACCAATGCCATTAATCATCCCTCTTCAAGTACATGGCAGCCAAGATTGCTTTATTCCAGGTCTAAATTTTAAAAATCCCTTGGGTTGACAGTTCAACAAAGAAAATGATCCATCCATTCAGCCTAATCTTCTCCAACCAGAAACACACACAGAGACACATAACCACACACCTCCTTAAGCTATTGGTACCTCACTTATATTGCTGTGCACTTCAAACTCAGTGGCATTCACTGCTTCAAAATGTCAAGAGAGTTTGCAAGATAGGAACTTTAACAAACACAGTAACATCTCACCATAGGAAAGATTAAAAAGAGAATCAGCTTTGTAATTTAACAGGTAAAATAAAGGAATATGCCCTGTCACTCCCAGTCTTATAAGCTGGAATTATCCTCCATGGATGTTTTTTAAAAAATGTTTATTGATGTAATGTTAATTTACAACACTGTGTATGTTCTAGGGGTGCAGGTTTACACCTCTGCAAATGTATGACATCACACCATGCCCACCACAAAAGCCCCATTAATTTTCCACCATAGTCTATTGTATTCCCTCTCCCTCCCTTTCTGGTAGACTCAATTCTGCATTCAGATTTCAGAGGTTTGTTTCATTTTCCTTTGCTTGTTCCTTTGCTTTATTTTTATATTCCATGCAGGAGTGAAGTCATTCAGTATTTGCCTTCCTCCTTCTGACATATTGCTTAGCATAATCTCCTTTAATTCCATCCACGTTGCCTCAAATGCGAGATTTCATCTTTTTTCATAGCTGACTCACAGAACATGAGGCAGAATGAGGAGGCAGAAAAAGTTACCTCTATGAATTCTCTCAAATAATTTTCTCAGTATCAGATCTTCCTAGTTGTTGAGATGGATTATAAAATGATCTATTCTGCTTTTCATTTCTTAATACAAATATGCATTACCAGTAGTAAGAGAAATTTACATGTTCGGAATTAACTTTTTTTCTAGTGTAGATTTATCCAGGAAAAATATTTAACTTGCTTTTACTAGTATTATCCTTCCTGGCAAATAAAATTTAATCAAATAATCATCTTTGAGCTATCTCTAGCATAGTTACGCTCATTAATCCAACTAGTTGCTGTAATTTCAAATGGTTCCTTGGTGCTAAAATTTATTATATCTAGCTATTAAAGTAGCCAAAATGTATGGATCAGAAGAAGGGATAGTGGTTACATGAAGGAATAAGCTATATTGTTCATAGTTTCATCATTGAGATAGAGCAAGGAAAATCAACAACTATGGGAGAAGTATGAGAAATTATAATTCTATATTTATGAGAAATATTACTCTATACATGACACTCCTGGGGAAGATAATTCAGCTTATGTCTAGAAGAACTGTGTATTAGTTTTAAATTGTTTTGTTTCTTATTCTAGATCTTATCCATCTTAGCGGTTGATTGTGCGATTTTTGGCTCATTCTTGTGATCACTCTGAGACATTAAAACATTGGTGTGAACTTATTGGAACATTTGCCTCCTAATCTCACTGGAAAAGTATAAATTTTTTAATGGCCTATTTATGGTTCTCAAAAACTTGATTTAGGGTGGGAAATATTGGACTAAGCTACTTCTTTGTAATCAACAGCACATACCAAGAACAAGATAGTCTATCAAAATTAGGAACTTAGGATCCAAAATTAAAATAGAATCCAAATGTTTGCTATAAAAAGAGATACAACAGAGACAAGATTCTCAGCCCACCCCACCCACTAAAACTCCCACCAAAAAAGAGATTTTCAACTAGGCATTTGGAATGCTTAAAGGACTAAGACTTATTTAAATAGGTGATCTTTGTAAAAACAAAATTAAAATATAGCAGCTAAAGTAAAAATCAAAGGGGCACTTAAGAGTGGCCTGATCTTTTCCCTACCACAAATATGACTTGACTTCTCTCAATTCCAGCTGTTTGCTTTTGTTGACTTTGAAGACAGTGCTCAGAGGCTGAGTAATACTCAACCTTTTCACTTTAAGGTCTCTGAATTCTTTCCTTTTGGCCTTCTCATCCAAAAACAATAAATACATATCTTAACTACCCACCCCCACCCCTGGCTAAGGGGGAAAATCCACACTGTAGACCACTTAAGAAATGGGCATCTCAAGGTCTTTCCTCTGTCTTTTCCTCCTGCTTAAATATATTTATCCAGTTAGGAGAGAAGATAAAGACTTCTATATATGTTTGTTATTGTTTCTTATACAAGAGAAAAGTAGCCTGCTTGAGTAAATAAAACACCAAGCATCATGAAACTGGGTTTCCCTTCCCATGGTCATTTTCCCCAGGTTCTACAACAGTCTACCCACATACTTCCAGTTTGTCTAGGTCAATTGACATAGCCATGCAGTGCAGCTAAATAATGAGAATCAGGGCCAACAAATTTTATACAGATTTAATCTCAATGTTGTCCTACATGCCTTCTGCAAGTCAGTTACCAATAAATAATGTAATTTAGTCCTCAGAAAGTTGGGCATGGGGGTATGTATTAAGGAAGGAGAGAGAAGGTTGTATATGAGTCACTTGTTGGAAAAGTATGAATAAATAATAATCAAGCTAATGGCAACTAGGAGGAAACACCCTAGTGATTCTGCATTAGTGATAGATTAAAACACACAAATACTGTGATGATTAAGATTTCAATCTTAAAATGGACCTTCTGAACTAAACACATACAGAGAATTGCTCATGACAGAACTCAGTTAATAGGGTATCAATCATAGACTAGCAATAAGAATCAATAAATCCATAAGAAACAGATGAAGCCATGGAGAGGAGAGAGGAAGGGAGAGAGGAGGTGGGGGGTGGGGAAACAGACTCTGAGACACAATATGTGAAAGACACCTAGGTTCTTAACCCAGATCTCTGAGCAGATGCCTTGGCAGTGTAGTTTAGAAAAAAATGACAGTCTTCAGTCACTCTCTGCAATACTAATTATTAGCAGGAGCTTTGGTCAAATCATTTAATTTCTTAGTGCCTTAGAGTCTTTCTATATAACATGGAGATGATATTAAAATCACTGATTGTCAATAGAGGACTAAATGAAATAAAATGTGAGAGGCCTTTCTATGAACTTTGAAACATGCAATAACTATCAGCAATATATGATAGCATGTATACACTATATATTCATATACCCTTGGTGGGAATACACTCTTAATATAAACCTTTTAAAAGTCAATTTGTATAAAGAACAATGAAATTTTTCATACATTCATTGATCCATATGTTCACATATGGGTATCTAATCTAAGGAAACAATCAGATTTGGACAAAACATTATTCACAAGCAAATCCATTGGAGTGTTAGCTACAGTAGTCAGTCAACTGGACTAGTCTTACTATCCAATAGTAGAAGAACAGCACATCCATACTCTACTGTCTTATGTTCTTTAATGGCTCATGTTTTTAATGAATAATAAATGACATTAAGGCATGGAAATATTCACATTATGTCAAGTTTAAAAAATTGCAATATTATAAAACATTATGATCCAATTTACAGCACATGCACACAAATACACTCACTCTAAAAACTGAGGAAAATAACTCAAATTATCGACACTTTGCTTATTTTTAGGTAATAAAATTTATATAGACTTCGGGGTGACTTTTTCATCTGATTACTTAAAATATAAAGCAATTGATTAATTATTTAATCATAGGATAAAGTAACAGTGAGTCACTGTTTCCTTGATTTGCTTCCTTCATTTATATTAATATTGTAGTCACTGAGGGAAGTTTGAAGGAAGATGGTTTCTTTGTAGCTCAGTTTTTGTAACCCATGGACTAAAAATACAAATGTACATCAATCTTATGTTGACTAAAACACAAGTAGATACATATACAGAAAGCCATTTTTTCAAACAGGCAATTGTGATTGTATTTAATAAACTAAAAATGAATTTATCTGCAGTTCACAGATTTTTTTAATCAGCAATAAACAGGAACTGAAAGTATAAGTCTGTAAAATAGTTTGTCATTATGTGAAGGTACCCTTCTTAGAGAAGATTAAAAAGTTAAATCTGAAATACCATGTCCTAACACATAGCAAGGAAGCAGAGACTACAGTTTATGTCCACAGGATGTAGGAACCAAATTGAAGAAGGTCCACCGAGGCAAAGATAGGACAATTTTAATTTCAAACAGGATAAAATTATACTTAATTGAAATCTACCAAGCATGCTTGAATCCATGAGTCCATGACAATATTTTGAAAAACTAATTTTTCACCTTCTGAGGATTCAGAGAGTCAATTCATTATCTTAAAAGCTAACAAATAAAGGAAAAGAATCAAGCAGGTATCCGGCCTTCTCTAAATTGTACAAGTGATTAAACAGTACCAGTACCTAAGGGAAAATAGCTCTTTTAAGTGTTTCCTGCCTAACAAATGTAACAAAAATTATGGAATTAGTATATCATTTTGTAACCCCAATACATAAGTATATCTAAGAATTGAGGCTGATGATAAGTAGACGTCTCCTACAGTTCCCATGCGCTCCCCCTCCAGTGTGACTCCTGTGATTTTCACTCTTTCTTTGCCCTATTGTATTAGCAAGTACTCCCAGTAGAATGTTGAAAAGGAATGGTGAGAAGGGACATCTTGCCTTGTACCTCTTCTGAGTGGGAAAGCTTAGCATTTCTCTCTTTTAAGTATGATGTTGGCTGTAGGTTTTCATAGCTACAGTTTATCAAGTTGATAGTTTACCCCTCATTTCTACTTGAAGAATTGTTTTTATTATAAATTGGCAAATTGGTATAGGAGTTTGTCAATATATAATCTAATGATAGGATTATATATTTTTTTCTTGTTTAGTTTGTTGATGTGCTGGATTGCATAATTGATTTTCAAATGCTGAGCAAATTATGCTTACCTGGGGTCTCCCTTGTTTTTTTCTGGCTTTGGTTTTAGAATAATAATAGAATGAGATAGGGAAAAATTCCCTCTGCTTTATCTTCTGAAAGGTATTACAGCACATTGGCATAATCTCTTACTTAAAAGTTAAGTATAATTCATATGTGTATATACACACACAACTAGATCATTTACTTCTTGTCTGAGTGAAACTTTGGGAACACATGAAAAGAACCGAAGAGTGAACTCTAGAAACTAATAAGAGTTCAGAGACTTTAGTAAGAAGGCAGAGACCTCAGTCCTATAAACACAAGAAGTTAAACTCTACTAACAACCTTAATGAATCTGTAAGTAGATTTACCCCCACAGCTTGCAGATGAGACTCAACCTAGTAGACCCCTTGATTTCAGTCTTGTGGTACCCTGAAAAGAGAACTCTATCTTGGTGTGCCAGAATTATGACCTATAAAGCTGTGAGCAAATAGATGTTTTATGTTACTAAATCTGTGGTAACATGTTATGTGTCAACAGATACCTATCTGTTGATATCAACTTATTATATATCAAGCTAACACAATCATCAACCACTGCTTACATCTCAGAAAGAGAAATCAGACAAGAGAAATGAGACACTGTGTGACACCTCCTAAAAGAACACAAAACATAATGGAATCAAGCAAAAACACAAAGGCCAACTAGGTCTGAATAAGCCTCTGGATTCAGGAATCAATTTGCAAGAAAACAGAGAACAGAGAAATATATTGAATACACCACAGCTGTGCAGTCAGCGAGTTCCAGACTGAGAAAACATCAAGGTCAAATGCCACAAGTTTTACAATGGATAGTAAGAATAAGAAAATGTTCAAGGGAGAAATTATAGGCTGTAACATCCTTAAAGAATATGTCAAGGGCGTTCCTGGTGGCGCAGCAGATTAAGTCTCAGCACTATGAAGCTATCCAGAGCCACTGCAGCACGAGTTCAACCCTGGCCAGGGAGCTTCCCACATGGCGCAGCAGACCTCTCCTGCCTCGCCCGCTACTCCCCTCAGCAGTGTATTTCAGTTGATCTGCGATCTGCCTGTTTTGCTCCCCACTCTCTCTGTCTGGTGAATCCTTTCACCCGCCCCACACTTCTAGCCTACGTCCCAGCCTGTATGCATAAATAAATGAATCTTAAAAAAAAAAATGTCAAAAAATTTAAAGGAAAAAAACTAAACAATAATATCTAGAGATGTGTGAGTAATAAACTATAAAGTAATGCCAAAAAAAGGATTACTCTAAAAGTCATATTAATAATTACATTGTTTAGGGAGTAAGAGAAGGAGCTGTGATTGAGACAGAACCAGGAAAGACTTCTGAAGTGGCTGGCAAAGTCCTATTTCTGGACCTGGATGTTGGAAACTGTTACATGCAATGGACATTTGTGGAGTGAGTTAATGAATGCATTAGTCAAGGATAAAATGGAGTTTATTATTTTTCCTGACAGTTTATAAACAACACAATGCTCTTTCCTGAGGAAAGTTATGATGGTGATATTTAATCAGGTAACTCCCAAAGATATCTGAACTTAGGAGAAAAATGAAGACTTATTTCCTTAGAAAGACGTGTCAGCCCTAGTCCCTCCAGAGAGAATTGGAAGATACAATTCCAGTGTTTACAGGGCCCATACAAGGAACTTCAATGACTGAAACTGGTATAAAATATGATCTGGAAACAAGGTGTAAGACTTCAGTTTTAGAAAAATAGGGAGTAGAAGGAATAATAGAAAAGTGAGTCACTGGGTTTCTGTAGAAGAAGGTGAAAACTGCCCTTTTATAGCCTTTATTCAGATTGGGGGGGTGGTCAGAGTAAAGTATTGTTCAAGAGCTTTTCAAAGGAGTTTGGAAATTTAAACATGTATGTGAATTTCCTCTCCTTCTTTCCTTATTATTAAATAATTCAAATGCAAAACACTGTGTGGGCCAAAGCTGTGAAAGGCAAACTAAACACTCATGTCAACGCCCCCAGCCCCCACAGTGGGTGGCCAGGCTCTACTGCTGAAGATCTAAAACAAGGACTTGCACAAGGCATCGCAGTCAGGCCATTTTCCTGACAAGGACTTAGCAACAACCTACCGGAAACTCTTGCACAAGGGCAGTTGTTCTTCTCAAGTCAAATCCTTATTTGATTTGAAGAAGGCAGAGAAGGATCAGTTGGGTGGGGAAGGCTAGGATTCTCCGTGTAGAAATAAAGTCAGGTTAAACACTGCCTTCAGTGGTGGAAGTTTGAGCAATTCTTCAAACTGCTGGAAGCTCCCAGCCGAGATACGTGAGTTGCACAGAATGAGAAACACACTTGCTTTCTGCCTGGAACTAAGCAGTATGAATGCTGCTTGGAGTTCGCAGCACCGTGATGAACAGGAGCACATTTGGGAGTGGAGGGAGCAAAGGCTCTTGGCCACCATTAGCACTAGGGCTCTGTGTTACTGTGGCGCCCCAAGACTACAATTACACAGCTGGTGCCATTCATCACTGTGGCCTCAAGTGTGAAAAGGGAATCTGAAATTATAGTCTGAAATGGGTACAACAAGCCTACCATAACATCACATTATTATTTCCAGAGATACCAAATTGTTATAATTTGGCTTTTACCCCAAAGGAAAAAGAAAAACAACTAAGAAGCTGAGGGCCCCAAATTTTCAGCTAGATTCCAGATGTCTCACAAGAAAAAGCCAGGAAGATTTCAATACTTTGGATAGATAGTCTTTTCAAGATGTTGGATTTTCTCAAGGTCCATTAGAACAAAAAATTAAATCCATATTAATATGCTAAATAGAACTTTAAACAGAAAATTCCATAAGTGCTCTGGATCTAAGTAGTAGGTGTCAATTGTGGTTAAATTGCCCCCACAATGTGTGGGCCTAATAGCAGTGTACTAGGCAGAGGGTCCAGGCACTTCTAGGTATTTATAATACAACCAGAATGCAAGGTGCCTTTCGCAGGATTCCACAGATGAGTAAGGTTGGTGGAGAGTTGTCATTTCATATGGTGGTTGTATTTTGCATGGGATTTATGAGTATATATTCAGTCATCTCAACACTTCCCATAAATACCAAGCACATATCACCTAAAGATCATGTGCCCGACCGCACACTTGTGTCAGACACTATATACCTATTAGAATGGCAAGAAGACTAAGAGATAGTCACTGTTTCCAAAGCACTCACAGTTCCTTTCTGAACCTTCATTTCCTTTACAGTACAGGAGGGAGTTGAATTAAAGATCCCTGAAAATTCTTTCAATAATTCCATAACATGGTTTCTAAGGATCTGGCAGATTCACAATGACACCTGTGCCCCCTTCTTTTCAGGTGAATGTGGAAAAGGGAGCACCTGCAGGGCACTAGCAGAGCATGGCATCACTTCTCAAGTCGGGGCATGGGGTGTTGGTATAGAGGATCTGATTCATTTCCCAGTGTCTATGCCTAGAAGAGCAATGTGCACACCAAACTAAAGGTTTCTGATTATTTAAATAAAGTTGCTAGTCTGTGTCCATGCTACTTTGAGACCAGGGAATAATGTTGATTCTACTCACAGGAAGTGTGTTAGAAACTTCCTGGTCCTTGATACCCATAACACCATGAAAGAAAGCACAGAATGCTGCACAGCTAAGGAAATAATCAGCAAGGTGAGACAACCCATGGATTGGGAAAAATATGCTTGCAAATCATGTTCCTGATAAGGAGTTAGTATATAAAATATATATGGAACTCATACAACCATAGCAACACAACAAATAATCGTATTAAAAATGGACAAAGGAAGTGACTAGACATTTTTCCAACAAAGACATGCAAATGGTTGGCATGTATATAAAAAGGTGTTCAACATTACTAATCACACACATGCACACAAATTGAAAGCACAAGGAGGTATCATCACACATCTGTTAATATGGCTATTATAACAAAATAGATAACAGATGTTGAGGAGGATGTTATTCATATTATCAACATATTAAATAGTATGGAGTTTACTTGAAAATTAAAAATAGAACAGACATATGATCCAGAAATCCCTCTTTCTTGAAGAGGCATCCCATGTTCATTGCTACCAAGATGTGGAAATAATCTACGACTCTATCAATGAATGAATGGATAAAGAAATTGTGAGACATATTATATATGTTATATGGAATATATTACACATACACAATGGAATATTATTCAGCTTAAAAAAAGGAGACCCTGCCATTTGCAACAACATGAATGAACTTGGAGAACAGTATGCTGTTTAACGAGCCAGACACGAAAGGAAAACATACTGCATGATATCACATATATGTGATATCTATAAAAGTCAAATACATAGAAGCAGAAAGTAGTACAGGGGTCACCAGGGGTAGGGAGGTAAAGGGAAGAGGGAGATGCTGTTAAAAATACACAGTTACAATTATTTAGGATGAATAAATCTAGAGATTTAATGTATAGCATAATGATTATAGGTAATAATACCACAGTGAATACTGGAAATTTAATTCCAGATGTTATCATCACACACACACACACAAACACACACAAAGAATATGGCAACTGTGAGGAAAAGATGTGTTCATTAGCCTGACTGTAGTAATCATTTTGGTATGTGTATATGTGTGTGTGTCTATCTCAAAACATCATGTTATTCACCGTATATGTTTTATTTAAAAATGAAAGAATAGAACATAGGTTTTAGAACCACCGATAAAATTGGGGAATGCTTCAGAAGATCACTGTAAATTAAATAATGCATGCAAATTATTTTGCAAAGTTCTGGTGGCTGGCACATTAAGTTCTCAGCAATGTTATTATTATGACTACCACCACTATTAAACTCACAAGATAATATCAAGCACATTAAACATGCTCAAGAAATACTTATCTGCCTTTCCAGGCTTTCCTAGTAACTGCAGCTCTCTCCTCACAGCCAGGGACACCTTCTAACTTGCTTATCTCCCATGTGTTTTACTCTAGTGCCACCATCCAAAGTCATTCTGTCCCTCTAACAACCCCCAAATGTCTCCCAAGGTCTATGGAAAACACATCAAACCCAGGTACCTACTTAGCCAGTTAGCGACACTGCTTTCCAGCGGAAACAATGACCTCCAACAGCCCCAGTCCATCCTTACCACTGTTTGTTTGGAAGTCGAGCTGATTCACAATGCACATTAATGAATGAAATCAATCCCTTGGGTACAAAGGTAGTCGCTGTCCCTGGCATGCGTCTCCCTACATCCAGCTGCTCTGTAGGCTGCACAAGCTACAGAAAGCCAAAACACTGCTCCTGACACATCACACCTGCTTCCCAGGACGTATCTCGCCCTACACCAGCCAGGCTAGAGCCACGGGCCATATTGAATGGTCCTGCAGTGCTCGGATTAACTCTTTTGCTTGAGTGGCTTTTATGGATGCAGCAAAAACCATTTGGTCTTGTTTTAATAACATTCCAATAAAAGAGCTAGGAAATTAGATGCTAGGAATGGCATTTAAATCCTCCATTTCCCTTTGCCGCAATAATAGCCTTCTTGATAATAAAATAGATAGATTTTATTAAATTATATGAAGGTTTTCCATTTGAAAGCAATTAAAAAATGCTTTCAGTTCAGAGTTACAAAACTGTTCACTTCAGATTTGAGGCTGACACTTTTATGGGTAATCTGAGTTATAACATGTTCTGCTCTATGCCCATTCATTGGCCCCTGATATTTCTGCCAGCTTTTTATGGTTTTATGAGAAAGTACAGTCTTTAAGCCTTCTCTAAATTCATGAGCTTCCTCTGCTTCTGAAAAAGGCTCTCTCAGTGTCTCAACAAGGCACAACTCGGACTGATGTTTATTTAAAAACATCTGCTCCATCCTTTGTGGTATAACATACCAAAGTAGCCTGACATTTTAAATACTTTTTCTTTACACTTTGTGTCAAACAATGAGAGAACGTAACTACTTTCATGATGAAAAACTGTTCAGGGCAATTACAAGATGATACAGTAAGTGGACTAAATGGTACCCAAAGTAATCAAAGGAAAACACCAGGATTAGCCTGCATGCTGCAAAAGTTCACTTTTATAGAGATTGCTAGTTCCCGGAATATCGCCACGGTTGCTCTTTACATCTTAGTGCTTCCTACTTGATAATGAAAATAGCCTCTTGTTATTTTATTTTTTAAGATAAAAATGTAAATTACTATTTTTTAAGTTTTTGATAAATCAGGGCAGACATAAAGGACACTCTATTTCCCTGATGGCTCTTTTCACCTACCAGCATAGAGTGGCCAGGGATTCTTTAATGCTACTGACCACCAATTCACTTGCAACCATGTGTCACAACCACCTTTACATCTGTCCAGTGCAGAAGAGAAATAAGGATTAAGGAAATGCAGTTTTTACTTATATGCATATGAACCACTCAATACCAGAATATTATCCAGCAGAGAAGCTACTCAAACTACTATATTGATAAAATGGCTATTTCTGGAAAAACAGAGGATTTAATATTTGCAAAGACAATTTTTAATCAATCATGTTCAACATGATTCACACACACAAGTGACAGCCACACATACAGAAACTACTATAGATTGGGCAAAAGTAAACTTCAGTTTAGCCTCTATCAATAATAACCGATTATAGATCCCTTTCATAAGTAGAGAACCCTGTGATACAGGCATTTGAACATTCTCTGGGACATGATATCTGAAGCAAAGGAGACATTGAAAGAAGATGAAAATCAAGCATGACTGGATTTCCTGAAGAGCAATTTGACCGCCACTATCTACCCAAAGGAAAACAAAGTACAGCTCTGCTTATTAGCGCTGCTGTTGAAAATCTATTCTGCAGTCACAAAAATACAGGTTGCCAGAGCTAGAAGGAAGTCATAGAACATTCTAGCAGAGAGAAGCACTGTACTGCCCTGACCAGTCTGGCAGGGACCCTTGCTCTGGCTTGCTAGGAGGGCCCAAATAAGTTCCCTAAAAGAAGCGAGAAGTAGAGGGCTTTAGGACAGTAGAGAGTAGACACAAAAGGAAAATACCACTTGTGACCTTTTGATATTGTGGTTCACTTTGATACATAAATATTTTCTGATCGTACCAACTTACCTTGTGAACACGGGCCTTTGTCTGCCTCTTCTTACCTTAACAAAGTGATAGGCAAGCTTCTGTCACGGTGCTCACTCTGTCAAAAGTGTAAACAGAAGTTCCATCTACTCTGTGCCCATGAGACACCCAAATGCCAAAAGAGATCTGCTTCATGGACATCCAATGGGAATGTTTTATCAGAAGCACAATTGTAAAGCCCAATCTGCTGTCACTCACTACTGGATTCTTCTATCGCTACACGACAAATCAGCCCCCAAACTGACATCAATTTTAAAAAGAACCAGAATGCTTCTTTTGACTTATATCCCTCTCGAGCTACCACCATATTTATGTCCTTCTCTTTATAAGCAAAAGCTTTAGAAAATATAGCTATATGCTGAATCTATTTCCTCGTCTCCAATATTTTTTTCTTGAACCAATCCAATCTAGCTGTGTCTCTACAATCAACCAAAACAGCGGTTTTCAGTGTCCCCAAAAGCACTTCTTACCGGTACTTGTTCACAGGCTTGTTTTTTTCCCCAACCCCCTTGTTTATACCCGACTTTAAATTCAGAAGCATCGAAAAATTCACTCTGCACTCACTTTTTTCTATCTCTTCTCTTGCTAGTTGATTCCATCTAGACTCACAGACTTGAATTCTGTCTCCATGCTGATGATTTCCAAAGATACCTCCAATTCAGATTCTCCGCCCATCTCTAGATCCTCAACACTCTCACCTGCTTGCACAGTAGAAATCTCACCTTCATCTGTCTGATTTCTATAAACCTGCCAACTCCATTCTTGGGGGTGTTCCAGCTCACTGACCTCCTGCAATTGAAGTCATCCTTCACTTCTCCCCCTTTTTTCATGCCTCATGTCCAACATGTCGATAAATTTAATTTCTTTCTAGAGTGTGAGACTACTTTGCTACAAAATTTTTGATCCAAAATTTTTCCCCACAAAGTGACCAAAGAGATCTTTTAGATATATACACATATAAAAGGTTATATAATATTTGTAAGTGTGTATATATTTAAATTATCTCTTTTAAAATATCATACAATACACTTGATTTTGGAGTGTGTGTGTGTGTGTGTGTGTGTGTGTGTGTGTGTGTGTGTGTATCAAGATCCTGAAACTCCAATGGTAAACATACTCCAATGGTTTCCTAAAGTCCTCCACAGGGACCCAGACAATCTGGTCACCAGTGACTTCTCTCCACTTTCTCCACTCAGACACAGTGTACATCTTGCTGCTTCTTACACCCAATAGTTACTCCCTCATCTTTGCTTCTCTTTTCCTACAATGCTCATCTGAGTACACGTTGAGGTTAATACTTCATTTCTTCCAATTATCCACCATCAGGGACGGTTTTTCTGTCCATCCCCTCTAAGGAAAGACTCCCAATTCTCTATGTCCTGTACTGTGCTTTTCTTTTTTTTTAAATTTATTTATACATACAAGAACTGGGGTGTAGGCCAGAGGTACAGGGTGGTGAGAGGATTCATCAGAGGCAGAGTGGGGAGCAGAACAGGTGGATCTACTGAAGTACACTGCTAAGGGGAGCAACGGGTAAGATAGGAGAGGTCTGTTGTGCCATGTGGGAAGCTCCCTGGCTGGGGATGGAACACATGCTGCAATGGCTGCGGATAGGTTCATAGTGCTGAGACTTAACCGTTGTGCCACCCGGGAGGCCCTCCTGTACTGTGCTTTTCTTTCCTTCACTCATCACTCTGTCTGGCTACTGCTTCTACTACTGTTTATTTGTGTGCTTATTATCCATCCCCTTTTAGTAGTATGTAAGCTTAATGAGAGAGAACACTTGTTGTTCACTGCTACAAGCTGCTGTCTAAAACGGTATGATTCCTGGAATAGTGCTTAAATATGTATTAGACCACAGGAAAAAACAAATAAAATGCAATTCACCACACATCTTTATACAGCAGAAAACTTCAGACTCTCTACCAGTCATTAGGGAAGGAATGACTGGCAAGTCATCTACAGTATCCTTTCCTTTTCAAAAGTAAAAATAAGGTAGACTTTTTTCATCTCTAAACTTGGAAGACATTTAAGAATAATGGAACAGAAAATTCTACCAACTACAGAAAATTTTAATATAACACACACACACACACGTTTGTCTCAGAGAAGAAGTAAAAGGTATCCCAATGGGGAAGCTACAGCCACATCTGACAACAATAAAGGAAAAGGAGAGGGGCTGGAGGAACGGTAGTCTGTTTATATATGCTCAGTTGATTGACCCATTGGATGAGAAAGCAGGTTTGCAGCAAAGTAAACAAAAGTACCGCGTATGGTGGACTATCATTTTCCTGTGTGGGGAACCTGTGGTAAGTATTTATTTTAGAGAAATCAATTTTCTTTAAACAAGGTGTGTGGTCCAGATTCTCCTAGTGGCACTAAATACCACTCCCAACCACAATCCTATGAAATATTTTATTCATATCAGTCTAAGATTTAGGAAAACAGAACCCAGTGGGATAATGTGCATTATTTTGGAGAGGGTGTTAAATCTTACATATACACAAGAATGCACACATAAGAAAATCTGGTTTTCACCATCTTCTTTTAATTTCCACAAAAACTATTTTTTAGAGTAATGTCCTATTCCTAATGTTGCAAAATGAAACAACCAGCTGAATACCTTTTATAAGTGGTACTAATACAACTTCCACATAAAGGGAGGTAAAATGTGACCAGGCCAGCCACAGAATCTTACAATCAGGAACTACAGTTCTGAGGAGCTTATCAAATATCCACCCACTTAGAATCCTGAATTTTGGATCCAAACAATTCTGGATTCAATTTCTGGATCTGGAAACAAACAGTCTTAGGACCCTGAGTAACACAGTCTCACCTCTTTGATCCTTGTTCCCTCTTTCCTTTATTAATTTTCTTCCTGAATTATATTTATCAAGGAAAAGTAGGTTTACATCTTTGTATCTGTTCTGTGGTGCATAGGCTCAGACTTCTACAGAATGTATATGTTCACACTTTGCCCACCACCTGTGCCCCACAGCCCTCTGCCATGTTTGATGAGACCCTTCCCTTCCCCACTCCCATCTGCCATGCTCTCCCTCTGGCTGCCTCAGTTTTGCAGTCATATGTAAAGAGTATTACTGGTTTGATTTTGACTGACCCTTTGTTATGTTTCTCTACATCCCACATGTCAGTGAGAACATCTTGCATTTGTCTTTCTCTTTCTGACTTATTTTACTTAGAATTGTCCTCTCATGTTCTATCCACATTGTTGCAAATGGCGGGAGGTCATCCATTTTTATATATAAGTAGTATTCCACTATACAAACACACCCACAAATGTATGTCACATTTTTCTGATCCAGTTCTCTGTCCTTGACCACGTAGACTATTTCCAGGATTTAGTTATTGTAAATAATGTTGCACTGTACACAGGATTCCATATACAGTGTTTTTGTGTTCTTTGGATAGATACCTAGGAGTGAAATTGCTGGGTCATATGGTAGATTCATTTTAGTGTTTTGAGAAACCACCATCCCTTGTTTCCTTTTTTCATAAAACTGAGCATCCCTGCTCCTGCCAATGGCTACCAGGTCACTGAGAGAATGGAATAAGAGCAGAGTGGTGGCTAGCACACAGCTTAGTATGGAGTAGCCTTTTCAAACACGAAACTTGCACTGCAATTCAATACCAATGCCATCAAGTGAGATGCACTGAAAGCTGAACATATGAGGTATTATTTGCTCTTCAGTAAAGAAATGAAAATTTATTGTGCACTTGTTGAATACTCACCCATCTCTAACCTTGATTACTTTTCTATGGGAACTCATCTGGATTTTACTCTTGTTCTGAAATGTGATGAATTGTTCCCTTTCACCTGATCCTCTTTCTTACAGAACAGTCACTATTGCCAGTTCTTTGCAAATAGAAAAGTTGGCCTATTTTATAATCCAAAGAATTTCTATCATGATTAGTGGAGAGATAGAAAATATGCAACTTCTACACACCCAAGGTCACTTACTAATCTTGCCAACTCATCCTGCACCACATCCTCCTCTTACAAATCCTCACTCCAACAACCAACCTCTATCCGACCAGAGACCCACCCTTTCTCCACCTCTGTTCTCATGACATCAGTGAAAAGTGTCTGCCCAACTCACTTCATTTCTCATAGGAAATAAGAGAATGATCCATATATTTTCCAATTATTCATTTCTCAAAATGTCCCCTGGAGAAGAATCCAAGAAGGGAAAACTGATTCCTAAGGGATGTAGCTTCTAGTCTCAGGAAATTAACATATAAATAAATGTGATTTCCATTTCCAACTATCCATCTCATCAAAGAGTAGTTAAGATGTCAGATATATAATTCTTCCAAGAAAATAAAATCGGTACTTGATAGTGTTCTTTGTAAATGTGTCCCAATGTTAAGAACTATATATTATTCTAGCTATTTTTTAAAAAAATCAACTTTCTAGAAAAGGCAAACTGGAAGGAATGTGAAGGAAAAGTCTATTCTTTACATCTTTAATTTATCCTTTTTATAGTTTCACCATTAGGATAAAAATACTCAGTTTCCAAAGCGCATTTTAGTTTTTATATAAATGACAGTGAAATTAACTCTTTAAATCTTCATACTCAAGAATAAAACACATTTCCAACCAAAGCTTTAACTGTGAGGTTAGAATACAGATGGAGATTTCAGGTAATTCCAGACTCCCTTTCACCACATTTTTTGGCCAACGGAAAACAAGAACATTAATTTTAGTTTTTGTCAACCCAGCAAAAGTCACTCACTAGAATCATCTGCAAGAAATGCACAAGCACCTACTGTGCGCTCTGCACTGTGCTAAATAAAGTATGGTTGGGTCATTCCATCAATTATTCCATTAATGGCATAGCACATAGGAATGTTATCATCTGTCATTTTAAAACACTTAAGAGTTGACAAGGGTCTTTTACAACCTACCAGCTCATTTAAAAGTCTCTGTAGAAAGTAAAATGAAATACATCTTGATGTGATTGATCAAACAGACAGAAGAAGATGAAGGATTAGACATATTCCCAGAGGTAGCCTACACAGAACTTTCCCAATGTCATTTTATAGCCCAGAAATATCTTCAGAAGAAAAGAGCATAATGTGTGTAAAATGTGATCAGAACAAAACAGTCATTCTTTATAATGGTTGTATCTGAAAGTGAGAAGAAAGAGTTGAGTAAAAGCCAATGAAACTAAATCACTAGTCCAGATAGAAGAGGCATTGGAACCAGACTTTTAAATTATGTGAACACAGATTTTATTTATTCCAAGCTTAAATCAATAGGTAATGTGCATCCAGGCCTTTAAAGGAATATAAATTAGATTTGTAAGAGTTCCAAGAAAATTTGATCTCAGCAAATTGAAAGAGAAAATTAGCTCACATGGACAGAATGTTTGGTTTTGACCTTCAGACAGGCAAGTGCTGTACTCACGGGGAATTGCCAGTGAGGGTAGAACCAGCCTGGAAGAATTAGGAAGTCTTTTACAAAAATGTTTCATTAAATGTTTGGTTTCTGCCAGTCACTATAACTGCTCAGGAAAGTCTTCATTCCACTTTATTTTTAGTTTTGCTGAATGGATAGGTATCAGTATAATATATTTCATAGTCCAATGAAAAGATTTCCTTTTTTTTTCATGTAGTAAGTTGTATCAACCAGCAGCAAATATAAAAATTAAGCAGTATATAAATTGAATATTGAATGTTTACAAGAAAAATTATCTTTCTATTTTTTATTTTTTCACATAAAAATTTGACTGCTAACTAGATACTTAAATGATTTATTTACTTGGGCAACAGGCCAGGCAAAAATATTTAAATTCTACTCTTGGAAGGAAGAATTATCTAATCATTTACAAGCTCTTATAATACAGCATTTATCATGAGTCATTAATCCATTAGGCCTTATTTTCCATCCCATCCTTTCACTAGCACCTTTCTTTGAACATAGTCAGGTTTGGCTGCAACTTTTCCTTTTATCATATATCATACTCACAGGATGGGATGCACCAAAGTTAGATTCCAAAAAACTCTGCACTCTGCTTGAACTTGGGACATAGAAACTCAAGTAGTGATTCGAGGGCTGAGACATATCCAGGCCCTACGCTCGAGATCATGCTTGATCACGGGGTCCCAGAAGCTGAGGCTGCAGGAACGGCGGAGAAGCCTATTTAAAGGGCAATATTATCTCACAGAGGTTTAAAAGTAGGCTTGAGATCCACAGGGTCCCATCCTGGTGCAGGGCTAAGTGAGCCTCTAGATGCAACTCACACCCACAACGACAGCCCTTCCACCTTCTGTTTTGCTTGTTGTAGCCTGGTCAGCTTCCATTGCTACACCTGCCTCTCTGCAAATAAAGTCCCTTAGATGGTTCTTAGGCCTAAATAACACCAACACATGTCTGCAGCTTCCCATGTAATAGTAAACTACATTTACTCAGAAATTACTAATGAAAGAACATGATGTAGGTATATTTCCAAATCTGACTGTTTATGACCCCAAAAAGCAGTCAATTTTGCACTAAGATGGATAGAAGAGGAGGAAAAAGAGACTTACACTAAAATAGAGATCTGCTTTTTAGTTACTGCTTTGCCTAGCTACTGACAAATTGTTTTTCTATTCTTATTTAATAAAATTATGACTACTCTGTCAGTCTCACAGTACTACTGCATGACTTAATTAAACTAGTGTTCAAGAAAAGATTTTTAAACTACAAAGAAGCAAACACAAATTCCATTATTGTATAATTTAAGGTAATAATTTTAAACTGTAATTTATTGGGCACTGTTCTTGAATCTATGCAGGTAACTGGAGAAATAATAAATTAGTGGAGCATCTAGACCTAATATGAAGTAAAAAGTTATGTATCATAGTGATTTTAGAGATGAGGAAACTAAAGTTCACAGAGATCAAGTGTCCTGATGAAAGTTATTCAGCCACCAACGGCGAGGACTGGAATTCAGCTGCAATCTGCTGGCACAAGAATCACTCTATCTTGCGTTTATACCACAATAGCTATACCATTTCTAAAGCACTATTATCAAATAGGTTAATGGGGGGGGGGGCCTCCCTGGTGGTGCAAGCTTTAAGTCTCAGCATTAAGAAACTATCGACAGCCGCTGCAGCACAGTTCGATCCCCAGCCAGGGAGCTTCCCAGATGGCACAGCAGACCTCTCCTATCTCGCCTGCTGCTCCCCTCAGCAGTGTACTTCAGTAGATCTGCCTGTTCTGCTCCCCACTTTGTCTGTAGTGAATCCTCTCACCACCCCGCACCTCTGGCCTGCACCCCAGTTCTTGTATGAATAAATAAATAAATAAATCTTTAAAAAAAATAGGTTAATGGATCTGCCTCTTGAGGGTGTGCTAACAGAGAGACCAAGTAGAGTGAACTACTGCACAGGCACCAAGACAAAAACAGCTCCTTAAGTGTTATTTCTTTATGGAGGATAAGCATTTAAGAAAATGTTGCATGTAATTATTAGAACAAGCTTCTAATATAACTATATTCCCTTCATTCTTTTCAATTTGGGAAATACGCATAATATTTTTTTGTTTGTTTATTGTTTTTCAATACTGGGACACAATGGACAATTAATTGTCAAAAGCAACTTGTCAGCATCAAGGCAAAGGGGTAACTGTGAGGCCAATGTCATAGCTTCCTCATCTGTGAACACAGATCTGACACTAGAGATTTATTCATCATTAGTCCCCTATGCCTACTAATTTGCACTGGTGACAGCACACAGTTTAAACTCATATTTATAATACCAGTTGTTGCTTAAACATTTCAAGAAGATTGTAGCATGAAACAACACTGAAAAACAAATTTATATTAATAGACTGCTTGTCTCAGGCCTGACAACTTAATTAAAGTTAATGAAAGCTGCAAATTTCTCAAAATTAACCAGGAATTTTCAAGCAAGAAAGGCAGCTATCAGAGCAAACATTAGGCCTTGAGTCATGATAAGCAGGGAGAAACCCACCAACCATTAATATTTCTTATATCCTTCCAGGCACAACGTACTGTCTTTCAAGTATTAAAAATTTATCAGAAAGACTCTGGTTTCTCTCAAAAGAAGTTATTGAACTAATGGTGAGAGGTAATTCAATTAAGGGGGAAATGAAGGAAACTCTGGTCTTCTCTGACAAACCTCAAATTAGAGTGTCAGCCTAAAGGGGCTATGTCAAGATAACAAGCAGGAGTGAAGAGAGGTAGCGTATCACCAAGACGACCCTGTGATCCCTAATAGTCTAAGTCGATTCAGGAAAAAAAAAAAAAAAAAAAAACTTGAGATACTATATTTGTAGGATTAGCTGGAAACCGGAAGTTTCAAATTTACTTGAAACTAAAAAGAAAAACAATATGGACTAATGTATGTTAGTGGTGTTAGATCAAAAACAATTAAAATAGCACACAGGGTATTTTCTCCCAAAAATTTATCCAATCTGGTGATCAACGTATCATGGGTGTTACCACAGATTTGTTGACATGTGAGTAAAACTTAAAAATGTTATTAATTATTAGGCACTTACCAGACATTATTATCAAGCTTCTTGCTTTAATTATTCCCTTTAAGCCTCATTCTAACCCTCTATGTGATATATTTCTCTCCATTTTAGAGGTAAAAAAAAAACTGTGCTTCGGTAGAAAGGGAATCTATTTTCACCATCCAGTTGGGAAAGGATTGAGCCAGTATGTGAACTCTGGAGACTAGGTCCATTCCCAGCGACCACACAGCAAGGGTGAACCTGTCATTGGCAGAACACATTTGCCACCTGCCCACGGAAGCTCCAGAGCTGAGACAACACCATAACCCCAGTGGCCAAGAAAGTTCCAAAGGACGCTGAAAAGACAGGGCTCTGTGAGCTTTCATCTCTAGGTGCTTCTGTTTGCTATACAGACCACTCACAGGCTATACAGGAGTAAATTGCTCTCCGTGGGCCTGAAGCGCTCATTCAGGGCCTTTCTGTGTATTTTTCCAGACACTCCAGCAGAGATTCTTGCCAAATGAAATGTGATATACCCAGAGAAGCATCTCATGCCTTTTGACAGGGGCTTCTTAGGCACATGGGCTATGTCACTTTTGTTATCTCTAACTCTTCTCTCCCACAAGCCCTGATAATACAAAGTAGACAATAAAACAATTAAAGTGGAACTATTTTTCAACTACCTCTCATCAGCAGCAGATCATTCACTCCAAACCTGGCTAGATGATTACACCATCTCACACTCCAATCTCAGCTTATCTGTAAAGCAGAGGGAGCCACACTCTGATCCCCTCCCTTACTTTAATTCATTGGTCATTCAATGATATCAAAACCAGACATGTCCAAATGTCTCCATTTCCTGACGTGTTGCAGATGTCCGCATTTCTGCTTTCTGAGGGAAAATGGCAATACAAAGAAGTGTTAGATGCTCAATTCTTTTCTACCCATAGTAGGCTGTCTCCACGCGCACATTCATGCAGACACACACACACACACACACACCCCGCAAGTCGTGTGTGTGTGTGTGTGTGTGTGTGTGTGTGTGAGAGAGAGAGAGAGCCCATTCCACCTCTGCCTTGACAGATGAGGAGACGAAATTGGTTCTACTCACAGTTCCCTGTCTTTGTGATTTAAATTCTCCTGCCTGATTTCTTCACCAGGGATCTAAGATTTGAAACACGCATTATACACAGTAAATCTACAATGCCTAATGTCTGTGTCACCTAGCCAAAGGCCCCACATATCAGAAGACTATGTAGACATTCCATTCATCTGGCAGATATTTTTTTGAAGTACTGCTGGGTTCAAGACCCAGTTTAACTATCACCAACAGAAAGAGGATGTGCACACACATACACACACACACACACACTGCAACACAGAGGCATGTGTGCTCTTTCCTTTTAGCATAATAGGAGTCTGCTTACTCCTGACAGCTTCAGTTTTTCTCACCTATAAAGAGGAGAGCAGGCCAGAGGGGAGTTTTGCTGGAATCATTTTACACAACCAGCTCCCATTTGCCCCTGTACTTACCTGTCCTAAATATTATGTTTTCCAATGAACAGGAGAAATACTTTGTTAAACTGCAATTCCTTGTTAATACTTTAAATGTCAGTGCAAACAACTGACGCTGGATTTCTTATCTTTCTGAAATCTATCACATATCAATATCCTCCAACACATACCCTATGTGGCCAAACTTTTTAGAGTCAAAGTTTTGCATTGTGTGCATCAGCCACATGGCGACACATTAATATGTTTGTCAGGAGTTTGCTTCATACACATTGAAAAAGTTAAGCATTGTGTGTGTTGGCAACTAAAGTCAAATCATTCGATACTTTAAAGTCCCATCTGACTTTCAATCATCGGGAGCTACAATGAAGGAGCCAATAGTCCTTATATCTTGATTTTAGTTAATTAATTTAAATTATATTAAAAAGAAACATGGTTGTTTCAGTGCTGAGGTCAGCCCTGGCTTGGCAGGGAGGAGAAGCCTGCATGTTGGCAACACATGAGGGACAGAACGTGTGCCCAGGGGTCATGTCTTCTAACCTTGCAGGATGAGAGTGCGGGAGTTGACAGCACAAACTGTTTCCCTCTGAAGAGGTACTTTTTAGGGGCACTGCAGGACCATCCCCAATGGCCTCAGAAATCTCCCTCTGTATCTAAATGTTCAAACTTCTGACAGCCTGCGGAGATAGTCCGCCTTCCCCTCACCCTCTCAGAGTCCATACACAGGGAATGGAATGACTCAGTCTAAGTTATGATGGAGGCCAGACAGTGTCAAAGAGGAAGGAAAGTGGGAAGAGAGGAGTTACAGAGAAAGGACGAAAGGGAAGGAGAGAGGGAGGGAGAGAGGGAGGGAGGGAGGGAGGGAGGGAGGGAAGGAAGGAAGGAGGAAAGGAAAGTAGGATATTTGTAACTTAAAGGAAAATCTGAAGCCTTGGAAACAGATATGCTTAACCTGACAATGCTCAAAAAACTGAGACTGAAAGAAAGAAAAGAATGGACAAAAATCAACGTGGAATATTAAACATTCACTTTTCCTTTCATCCCACTTGTTACATCATGTTAAAGTTGACTTTCCTGCCTGTCACATACTTGCTCCCACCCCTGCTCCCCACTCACCCTAAAAGTTCCTTGAAGAGAAGGATCAATTTCCACTTCTTGTCATATCCCCATGAAATAATTATGAGTCAGCGCCCAATAAACATGTGCTCAAGTCGTGTGATGGAGGCGCCACCCTGGCGCTCTGTGGTGGGCAAGGCAAAGCACGGCACAAGCCTAGGCGTGGACTGTCCTCCTGAAATTATATCATTTCGTAAATGAATGGCAAAACGAAAAAAGGAAAAGACGTGCAACCTTGTTCAATACATTTGGGCAAGAGCACAATCTGTGCCGTGTAATCACGCACTGGTCTCGGCTGCGATATTGTTTGCGAACAGGTGACATGGAGTCCAACATGTCCCCATCAATGCCTAGCCACAGGACCGTGGAGAAGTTCTCTCACCAGGATGAAGTCAAGGAGCTTGATGGTGTCATCAGTCTTTCAACCAAGAAATGTCAGGACCAGGAAAAAGGCTTTAGGTAGTAATAGCCTGAGAAATTTCAAAATCTTGTAGACAGAATTCAGATTAAAAGTTAAATCAAGGGGCTAGTACATATTTGTAAAAAGAATATATTCAATCACTTAAAACATGTGTGGGGAAATTGCTAGAGACAAGAACAATCCTTATTGATGAGATTTTGGCCAGTCACTGCTTTAATCACTGTAGATGTTCCAACCACTTTCTCGCATCACATCCCATCATGCTTTGCTCAGACTGCTCCCTCTGTTCAGACTGCCTTCCCTGCCTTGCTTACCTGGAGAACATTTACTCAGGTCTCAAGTCTGAGCACAAATATCCCCTCCCAATTTTCCCCTTCTCTCTCCTTTGTAGCCTCAGTCTTTGAAATATGGACTTCAGAGAAAGCAATGACAAGAATGATAGTTTTTCTCACCTATAAACAAAGTCATCTTGTGTGTGTGTGTGTATGTGTGTGTGTGTGTATATATATGTGTGTACATATATATATATATATGTACATATATATGTACATATATATATATATATATGTATGTATATATTTGCCTCTCATATGAGACTGTGAGTTCTTGGAGGACAAGACATATATCCAATTGGCTTCTATATACTCAGACTACATACCTTCTATATATCCCAATTATACTTCTATATAAGCATCCTATATTTTGTTTGCTAATTAATAAATGCCACTAGATAAATAAATTATCGACCTAGGGCATGTCTGTGTTTACAGCCAAGCCTAACATAGAAATCTCTAATTGACTGCAAAAATGAGAAAAATTTTAAACAAAATTTTAGTCTGTGGAACCCAAATCCATCCAACCAACAGAACTAGACCTTTGTAAGATAACATAAAACAGCCACCCAGAAGGAGACATTAAGACATTAACAACAATCTCCTCTGAGTTGGGAGGAAAGAACAGCTCTAAGCATATCATCTTCCCTGAGTAACAACAATTTATAACTGCACAAATTAAGAAAGCAGAGAAGAGGAGAGAAGAGTGACAAGTGGCATTCAAAGATGCCCAGGCAACCCTTTGTCCTGTTCTGCTAGGCTGGCACATTCCTTGGAAGTTGGGCAAGTTTCATAGTTTACCATTGTTCTCACCGGCTTCATCTTCCTTTGAATAAGCAAAGGAAGTGGAAGTGTTTGGACAATTCTCCTTCCTTTCTCCCTTCTTAGATAGTAAAAATCTGTATATATTTGAATCTCAGTAGATAAAGCAAAAATAATAAAAGAGGAACTTCTTAGAGTTGAGTTCATTTTATCCCTGAATACGATGTTAACAGAAAGGTGAGAATAGCCTCCGTTGATGACTTTGTTTATAACTCTTCTGTCCCCAGAAAAAGACCACCTGCATTCTTCTTGTATCAACACACAGACTGAGCCTAGTGTGGGGAAGCTCATGACCCAAAGCTGCAAATCTTTATCCTGTTACCAGCATTTTTTTTTTAAAGGCTAGGCAGTGTGGTGAAGTCTTTGACTTGTTCAAAAATCCCCAAATAAAGGCGCTGATGAAATCCTTCAAAAAACACATTTTTGCACAGCATATAAAGCCTTTAATAATCCTTTCTTCCCACTAAAATTAAAAGTATGTAAATCCCTGAGCGGGGTGGTAGACCTGTCCAGGAAGTGGACGGCGTCCCCCAGCCAACTACCCAGGTCCTCGATTGAGAAGCCGAGGCTGGTCACATTGTTTGACAGGAGGGTTAGTTTTCAGATAGTGAAATTTCAGTTGCCAGGTGCCAGAGGCAATTTATCAGACGCTCATAAAATAAAGATCAAAAAGCCCATCCGTCTCCCTATGCATCTGGGATCTAGGAAGGAACACTCAGAGCCCTCGATCCTTTAAACAGCTCTCACTTAAAGAGCTTGATGTTTATAATAACAAGAAAAGGAGAAAGGGGTCAGGTCAAATTCTGCCGAATAGCAGGTGTTGTTATAAGGTTTTTGTTCTCTCTTTTTTTTTTCTTAAAAAGTAATCTGAAGGAATATTGAGCTGTTGCAGCGGATGTCCTCCACATGCATTTATTTTTTTATGTGTTCCAACAGAGAATAAGACCTAAAGACCAGAAAATAAAAGCCTTTGATCATAAAACAAATTTTTAAAGGATCTTACATATAAAAAACTCAATACACTAAATTAAGTTAATGGAGAGAATTCAAGTTTTTAATAATGTTATATGGACAGCAAAATGGTGTTATCTGAGACTTGATATGCACTTGTGACAATAATTTTGAGTGACAATAACAACTCATACATCCTGCATGCCTATAGGAGCATTTTTTTCTTCCTAGTCCCTTGAGAGAAAAAATGGGGAGACTTATGTGTGGTTATACCACAGGTAAGTGACAGAGGCACTTGAACCACAGTTTTGGGGCTAACACCCTGAGCTCCCACCATTTGTCCCCCTGATGCAGAGCTGAGGGTTGCAGCTTTGCAGTGAATGGTCAATGCTGGGGCAGAACCAGCATCACTCTCTCCCACTGAACTGAAATTAACTCACCTAAATTTGGGGCTATTTGAAGGTCAATTCAGTGGCAGTTATTTAATTAAGAAATTCTTGCCTTATCTTAGTTCCAAACTTTCACTATTTTCCACTTTGTTAAGCAAATTGTATGATTTTATGCTAGGGGTAGTGTGCATTGCGTGACTAGTCATATTTCCTGTTTTGCTTTCACTGGACAAAAATGCAAACATATTGCCCACTATATGAGGGCTTGGATTTCCTAGTGCTTACTTCTTCCCTGTTCCCTTCTTCCCACCATACCACTTCCTACTTCTTATTCTTTCTCCTTAGGTCTTTATTTCTCTCTCGTCTTCCCTTCCCTCTACCTCCTCTTCCCTCTTTTACTTTCCTTCCTAATCTTATGATGAAATCTTAATTCCGAAAGGGGTAGAAATGGGCCAAAAAAAGGAAGGGAAGCAGGAAGGAAAGGGTGTAAGGAAGGAGCAAAGAAAACAGGGATATAAAAAGGGAGGAAATCAGGAAATATAACATGATGGGAAAATAACATATCAAGAAGATTAAAATCTAACAGAATACAGGCCTCCCCGGTGGCGCAGCGGTTAAGCGCTGCGCTGTGGAGCTGTCGGCAGTGGCAACGCGAGTTCGACGCCCGGCCGGGGAGAATCCCACATGGTGCGGCAGACCTCTCCTGCCTCGCCTGCTGCTCCCCTCAGCAGTGTGTTTCTGATCTGCCTGTTCTGCTCCCCACTCTGTCTCTGGTGAACCCTCTCGCCGCCCCACACCTCTGGCCTGTACCCCAGCTTGTATGTATAAATAAAAAATAAATCTTTAAAAAAAAAATCTAACAGAATACAGGAGCATTAATCAAATGGAAAAGTTCAAAAACAATGAGAAAAAAGGAAAAATGAAAAAATTGAAGATAAATTTAAAATACGGCAGATAATTCTCATAAAAATATAGTGTCATACTTATTTCTAGTCTTTCTAACTTGTTTACTAAATAACATGGTTCCTTAAAAATACTTGTACATATTCAAAGAAATGACATTATATTGCAGATAATCACATGGATACATATGTAGAAATATAGATTCTAGAAACCAGAGTGCTTTATTATAATAATGAAATTTCAGAAATGAATTAAGGAAACACAGAGTTATGTAACTACTCAACGGTAATAAGGCAGCTTCAATGTCATTCCCTGACCTTGGAAGAGTGTTGACCCTGCAAGTTACATCTGCAGACAACATTTTAGATAATGTTTCTCAAAGAAGAAACAGTAGGTGTTTGGCAACCATCGACATTCATCAGTAGGGTTGAAATTACAAATTAGCCAACAACAAAATATTATTTTCCAAAATATTGGACACAAGAGAAAATAAATCAAAGATAGCTTGTCAGACAACATCATGGACTGGCTCTGAAACTCACACATGGGATCATTAATTCATGTGTTTGGGGAGGGAGATAACTAAGAGGAAATATGTTTTTCTTAGCCTAGAGCATTTCTGAAATGTCACAGTTCTTTGGCATCCTTGTGGAGACTATATATCTTGGGAACTTGGAGACCTACTCCTCCAAATTTCACACTTGCTGGAGATATGGCAATTTAAGGCACGATGCTGATATGTTTCACATCACCCCACTCAGTAGTTCAGAAAGGAGTGATATAGGTGCTCGCATATTTTATGCAACCTTAGGGCTGGGTTCTTGCCAGAGGGGCTGGATTACAGGTGAAAGAGTTCTGAGCTGTCTTAATATCTGTGCTCCACAGTTGGGTCATAACTAGTATAAAGTAGCAACCCTTTCTGCTTATAAGGAGTCACAAACATATCAGGACAATGAATGCATGTACCAAACCTACATCACAGCTTCAACATCACAAGAGTAAGGTATTCTTGGCCCATCAAGGATTATTGCTGTGATTTAAGAATATTCATCACATTCTTCTCTGATCTACTTCCTGTCAAAGACTTGTGTTAGATCAACTTGCAGCCCAGGATGGCCCACTTTGCTGAGCTGCCATAGTGTTCTTCCTGCTCAGCACAAACACAGAACTTTCCTTGAGAAACAGTGGAAAGCATACATGCCAAATACTAAGGAAACTGGTATGCGAAGTTCTGACAACTATAGCAAAGTGACTTGTTTTCTTTACTGTAGAACTTCAGTATTTCAAGAATCTTAAAAACATTCTTAATTCTGATCAACTAAATCTACTTCTAGAAAGTAAATGTAAAAATATAGCATAATGGGTAAGGACACAGGCTATAGCCTCATATTTCCTGGTTTACTTACAGTGTGGCCCGGAACAAGCTGGTTAGTCCCTTCATATAGCAGTTTTTTCATTTGTAAAGTGGGGATAGTAATCATTTCAGAGGATTATTAGGAAGATTACTTAAGAAACCCATATAAAGTACTTGGCAATGTAACTGAAATACCAAACGCAAATGTGAGGATTATGGGGAAATTTGACAGTGAACAGTCTTATATGAAAAAAAAAAATTCATCACAGTGTTACATATAGCAAAATAGGGGAAAGGTAAAGCAATCTGATGACCCAAAATAGGGGACTAGGTAAAAAGTATTTTGTGCCAGGACCCATGAAATTTTACCTGGAACATAAGATTAAAAGAAGCACTGTTACTACACTTGGGAATATCAGGCTCTGTTGAGAAGATGAGTGTGTGAGGCTGAACCTACAGTACTCAGTCCAGGATGCCATGGAAACCCATGACACCCCAAGATTTTATCCTGAGAATCAGGGGAGAGTTTGAAGAAGAAAAAGGTAGAGGAGTCCTCCAGAGCATGTTCATCGTGCATTCAACTCAGAACATAACTGTTGTTGAATGAAATTTTCAAAGTGTATTGGGTGACACAGAATTACTTCATTTTTTTTTTTTTTGGTTCTAAATCAGGGACATTCCCACTTTTGAAACCTGAAAAGTAATTTTCTCCACATTTAAGTAACCATTTCAAAATTTCGTGACTAATCTCACAGACATTTAATGTCATGCATTTCCTTAGAATCGCCACTAAAAAGAAACATTTAATTATCCCTAAAGAATATTTAAAAAAAAAAGAGGCATTTCTTTAGCTGTGTCTATAGCAAAGCTGGAAAGGAGGATTAAAAAAAAAAACAATTCAAATTAATGATCGCCATTTTTCATCAAATTTTGTGTCACATACTGTGTTCATGGAGTCAAAATATAAAAAGGACACCACATTACGAGCAATTTGTAGGATTAAGAGCATCTACATAATGCAATAATGAAGTAGATTTATTATAAATTTTACTAAATTCTGTTTGGGTTGAGTGCCAACAAAGTTCCCCTCTCTTACTCAATGTAGATAGTTGAACTTCAGGGAATATACTAAAGCTGATAGCATCCGCTCTTAAGGTACAAGCTAGCACTATGTCTGCAGAATAGATAAGGAAATTATTTTCTCTAAAACAAAGCCAAAGGAAAAAGATAAAAAGGAAATGGCACACTTTATTCTTTATGTTTTCCGATGACAATTAAAGCACTTGGGATTAACTGTACACCATCTGAGCAACCTCATTTTTTACAAAACAAAGTTATCTTAGGAATTCCCCACTCCAAAACTAAGATTATGGTCTCAAATTAAAGTGTAAAAATCTGTGTTGAAACCACACACCCTTTTTCAAGGCATGAGTTATAAACCAGCAGCATACTTAAAAGCAGAGACAGAAAACTGATTGCTAAGTATTTCACCAGTCTGATTCTTTGCTTTGATGTTATAAACAGATATCAAGAAGTGGAGCGTACAACTTTTCCTTCATTCCCATTCACTATGGGTATATATAAGCTTAGTAAATAGGTCAAATAGGAAGGACACACACACACATACACACACACGGAAGTGTATTCTGAATATTCTGATCTATGAATTACCCATTATTCCAGAATGCCAAAGGAAATGATTTCCAGGACACCAGCATTCTCTCCATCCACTATGTAAAGCTGTTTGTCCCTGGGATGGCTAGCCTGAGAGGTGGAATGAACATGTCAATTTAATAAGAATCTGTGAATGTTCAGTAAAAAAATAGTATTTTTTACAATGGGCCAAGTGCCAGCATCTAAATGTTCCAGGAGATTGTCTTCTAGTACACTGCTCCTCAAAGAACAAACTGTGATAATCTGTATTTAATGTCCAGGATCTATTTCTATCTTTGTTGAGCTATAAAGCCCCCAATTACCAAAAAAAAAAAAAAAAAAAACAAAACAACTTCACTCCTGTACAAAAACAAAGTCTTAATAAATTAAATGCCTTTTAAAAAATTAGGACTTTACAAAAGTCAACAATCCATTTCATAAAGCTAAAAATTACATTATTTAATCTTGAAAATTCTGGTTTACTAATCTTCTCATTTATTTCTTGTTGTTGTTGTTTTCCTCTGCTTTAAATAGTTTTCATTTCCATTGAATTCTATAAGTAATTCCCAGTGGCCCACTATGTCCCATGCATGTTTGTCACTACAGATAAAAATATACCTGTAAGCCAAGGCCACTTCTTCCAGGAATTCAGATTAGTCAAGAAGACAAAAGGACAAATAGATATTTATAATTCATGTTTTTTGTTTTAGCTTCCAACATCATTATCCAAAGCAAAGATCCAGAATCAGAATGTCTTCCTCTCTAGGTTTTGCCTCATTGATTCAAATAGTTCAAAATTTTGCTGAAATACTTCATTTCTCCATATTTTCCTAAGCATAATGGAATAATATAGGCCTTGCTCTATAAAAAGTTAGACAAGATCTGGTTTAGTCTTGAAAAAAGTGAGACCTAGTCACCCAACGAGAATGCTTTCAAGGTTGGGTCATGTTTCTTGTTCTTACAATGCACTATTTAAGAGCTATGGTAGTCTTCTGAAGTTCCTTTTGTGGGACACTAAAGAAGTAGGTATTCCTTTTTATAGTACATTATTCTGCATTACACTACTGGATTTCCAAGGTTTTAGCTTCTCCTGCATAAAATAAAAGGCATGTAGACTTTAGGGTAAAATATTCATGGTTCTCTATATTTTAATGCTCAATTCTTTTCAAGATAAAGCAAAATAATCTTACAGCTCTACAGAAACCAGCCCACAACAAAATTTCCTGTAAGTTCCTGATTTAGGTAAGGGATTCCTAGTATATTTGTTTGATTTAATAACTAGAGGATACTACTTCCTCTGGACAGATTTCCAAGACTTAAATAAATACAGCATTCCTATGATCTGTTTGTTTACAAAATTGACATTTTTTTCTTGAAGGGAATAAAGACTTATCTTATACTTGCAAGGAAGGAAAGGTATGATATATCTTTGCAATTTCATATCTCATTTGAATAATGTCAACTGAAAGTGCATTTAATCCAGAAGTCAGAATGAAATGGGAAACTTTACCTACTCTACAAGAACATGGTAGAAGGTTATGAGGCACCACTGGTGAGCATGGTATGAAGCCATACATTTATAGAGTTTCAAATCTATAACCCCCAAAGCAGATACAACGAAATACACCAACTTTACCCCAAAAACATAATTTGAAAAAAATATAATAAAAATTGCATCCAAAATGTCTTTGTAGAGTAACAACAACAGGAAGGAAACTTGGAAAACAAGTAGAATTATGCTATTTTACAAATGATTAAACTGGATTTCAAATAGCTTAAGTAACTAGGGTCACACAACTAGATCTTAGAAGATCCAAGACTAAAGACTAAGTTAATGACTCTTACTTCAATTATTTTAATGAGAGCAGAGCACAGTCCATGATTTAAATTATAACACAGCATCTTCCCAGGGCTTATCTGTAGTCAGCCAGCAGAACACACAGAACAGGATCTCCGTGCAGAACCTCTTCCTGCGGCACCTCTCAGGTATATACAATCCCCAGGGTCCCTGATTGTTCTCCACTTGGTGAAAGGGAGTCAATATGTCTAGAAACTAAAGGAAGAGTCTCGGTATGATGTCAACAGGAAGAAGATCAGTATAGTCCCAGGATGGCCCTTATGTAACAGGACTAAAGAGTAGCCAGGACCCTCTCCAGCCTAGCACGCTGCCTCACACTCTTACCAGCTGGAGATCCATCTTTCTGAATCGAGGTCGCTTAAGTTTCCTTAGGACCCCCACTATGGTTTAGAGTAAGTTCATACTAAAGTGGGCCATGGATAGCAGCTTGGTAAGATAGAACAGACCAGGAAGTGGGTCCACAATCAGTATTTACCCACATCAGCCTTTAGTGACTTGCAAATTCTAAGATGGCACTAGAGCAAATCTAACTCTTTGAGAACAAATATGCTGATAATGATGAACCAGCCTTGTGTGACCACACTCTCCACAAAGCAGCCTCATGCTAGTACCTCATTTTGCAGACAGAGTCTATGTATATTCCCATTTCTACACCTGTACTCATAAAACAGTTTACTAACATGACTTTTCCCTTTTCCATATTCACTTATAAAAATCCACACTTCCTAAAATGTCCTTTTTATATCACCCCTCTTCCCTTTGGTTTACCCAATCTCTAAATCTAACGTTATCTCTAGCTTTTATTCCTACACTAGTCTTCTTTGTGTTTCTATGTCACATTTAAAGTTGCTTTGTTTTGTCTTGACAGTAATAATTCTCACAGCAAAATCTCCCAACTAGACCATAAAGATGAATCTGATTCACCTTTTTAACATTTCAGTATCTCCACTGGCACTTGGTGCACGCTCAAAAACCATCTGCTGAGTTTAGCTGAGTTAACATCAACACTAGAATTACAAAAGCTGTGGCATTATTAATTGCTGATAGTAATCTTAGCTTTTCTAGTACAGTAGCAATTCCATTCTCTCCTCCTCATCATCTTCTATCTTTATTGCTGTTATTGTTGTTGTTGTTATTGCAGTTATTATTATTATTTTACTACTATTACAATTACCTGGAGTAAGAGTTCAGAAATATATCACCTGTCAAACCTGTCAACATCTATGGACAAGTTTGGCTGCTGGTTGAAGTCTACAGGTCTTGGCTCTATTTGGTACAGCACGAGATAGCATCTCCTCTCTTAAATCAACCAGGATTCTGAGCAGCAGAGAAACAGCTAGCCATGTTTTTTTTTTTTTTCTGCCATGGCATATATAAATTATCCCTAACCATTAAAGCATAAAATAAAGTAACCTTAAAAAATGCAGGAAGCTGTAAATTACCCTGGAAATGTTTTAATCTCTCACTATCAGTTCTTCCTTGGATCACAATCAAAGTATATCCTACTTAAAGAAGCCCTTATGGGTTTCTTCTCCAGTGAAATGCCTTGTTTCAAATGAATGTGTGGGATAGAGCAAAAGCCATTTATGTTTTACTGTAACATCTCAAAAGGATATATGTCATTTACTCAATTAAGTTGTGATCCCCCTTATATTCATGTGCTATAGTTCTGAGTAAAAGAACTTTGAGAAACAATAGCCATTTCACATACCAAAGTTTTGTCACAAAATATTATTGTGTAAAATTGTCCAAAACAACTCTGCTAATCCAGCTGTTCAAACATCTGGATGACTTTATTACAAAAAACCTCTCTCCCTATGAGCCATCCCCAAGGGGCATATTCTCCATCGAGGTCTCTGTGACAAGTGATGACAGTAGACATACCAGTTGTCCAAGTCCAAATCACTCGCTCCCCATTACTGCAATAAACCATAGGTCACTATAGAATCCCGCTAAGGACTTGCCATTTGTAAAAATAAGCACAAATTATTTATTTATCCACAGTTTAGAAAGCAAAATATTCACACAAAAGTGATTACTTACCATGCTAACTCCAAAATATAGCTACAGGAACATGTGTATTTATATACACTCACATACACATGCATTTATCTCTGTATTTTGCATATATCCACTTCCCCACATATGGACTATCTGTCAGCAGTTTCTTAATTCCTCACAACCTATATGTGAACTTCATTGTAAAATGAACGATCCCATTTATATTTGGTTTCATAAACTGTTCATAAAATATCTTTACTGCCTTATAAAGTACTTGGCTTGTGTTAGTATAAAAGGAATAACCATACGTTCTACATCTTAGAAAAATTCAGGTTTCAAAGTCTTACAAAAACACATATTTCCTGAGTATTTTTTTTAAAGATTTATTTATTTATGCATACAAGCTGGGGTACAGGCCAGAGGTGTGGGACAGCGAGAGGGCTCACCAGACACAGAGTAGGGAGCAGAACAGGCAGACCGACGGAAATACACTGCTGAGGGGAGCAGTGGGCGAGGCAGGAGAGGTCTGCCGAGCCATGTGGGAATCTCCCCGGCCAGGCGTTGAACTCACGTCGCCACTGCCGACAGCTCCACAGCACAGAGCTTAACCACTGGGAGGCCCTATTTCCTGAGTATTCTTAAAGAAAAAACAAAATGGAAGGTTCTAGGCCTACTTAGGTCTACATCCTAGTACTTAAATCAACACTTGGCACACAGTTGGTGTTCAATAAGTAGCTACATGCTAAGTACAGAAAACATGAGTGAGTTCCATAAGAGGCAGTGTGGTATGAGGGAAGTGCAGGATTGAGAGTACCTTTTAGCTGCCTAGGACACTCTCAACCTACCCTCTTGTCAAGACATAACAGCCACACTCCAGGGGTACTGGTAAAATCAGGGGAAGAAACATAAAAATCTTGGAACATCATGTTACCACTCATGATGGCCCACTCCAGGCAAAGTAATCACTGTGATATAATCTCTTATTTCCAAAACCCTTTTCTAGCAAGTACTAGTATCCTTGCTTTTCTGAAAGAATTATAGACCCAAGACTCCTATGTCTGCTGATATCAATTTTTACTTTTATAGATGGGAATGATTCTTCCTCTGATGATGTTATACCCATTCAGTCAGAGGCTAGCACCTGGACAGAAAGTAGTTAAACCGTTTTTTAAGCTAAATCAGAATATGTGTGAAAGTACTCTGGGACTATATAAAAGCACACCCTGTGGAAGACACTATTATTAATGTGGTTTCATATCTGGTTCAGAGAAATTAGAAAAGTCGTTGAACACATTTTCTTGATCTGAAGCCTTGTGTGATATTCAGGTTTCATTCAGTATGTACAAAGCATGGCAGGACAATAAAGGGGTGGTGAGAAGCCCACATAATATGAAATCACTCTTTCCTACAGTCCTGGGAGTCAAACTGAAAAGGAAACTCAAGAACTTGAATATCATGCCAGAAATTCCATTTTGGAAGGAGGATACTGTCTTCAAAGCAGCTAGTGCCTCCCACTTCTCTCTGTTTTGATATACAGCCCATCACCAACTTTGTTGCAACTATTTCTCATCCCATACAACCACCTAAGGATCAAATCCCAATGACTTCTGGGCAAATGGCACATCTCCCAGGGCAAGTGAGAAAAGGACATCTCAACTTTTATGGCAGAATGAGAGAAAAATGCCATCCAAAGGAACGTGGAGAAAAAAAGATAGAGCAGTAAAACATTATAAATGAACATTCCTTCTTCCTCAATGTCTTAGAGGGAGAAGGAAAGAATTTGGGGCCAGATAAGGAAGCCAAGCCAGAGATACTATAGCATTTTACAGCTTGAGGTCACCAGGAGGGGGACAGGGGGGAGGAGAGAATGGAGGAGTAGAGCAAGTGTTAGGCCAAGAAGTGTAGGAGAAATGTGTGCAGTCCTTGGAGGATGTGGGGTGAGAAAAGGGAAAGAGAAATAGGGAGGCATCCAGTGAAGGTGTTTGGGGCTGCTTGAGAATATCAGATTTCTTTCTGAGAACCTGGGTCCACATGCACAGTGACAGACTCTAAATCAAGTAGAAACTAGTAATACAAAGATAGCCCAGAGGGAGACTGCTACCAAGAGTCTTCTCTCTTCCAAGCAAGATAGCCTAGTTATATCAGATTGTTCCCTCCCTGCAATGAAATGCATTTGCAAACTCGGGAGACATAAAGCAAAAAATAAGGTAACTCTAAATTTGGGAATTGACTGAAGTATAAAAAATTGCAACTTTCCAGACTTGAGAATGGTGATGTCGGGGATGGGTTGTGATTTGATGACATGACTGGTTATGAAATTACAAAGGAATATTTGTACCAAGAATTGGTACAAACTTATTCAAGAATTGGTGAAAATTCCCAGAAGGGAATACACGGTAAAGTTGGTTACAATGAGCTGGGACAGTATTCACCAATCTCTGTGAGTTTAAGAAGAATTCATAAAATTCCAGAAGAAAGTATAATGAGGCTACAAACTGGGACTAGGGGACCCCACCAGAGTCACATCTTTCACTGAACATTCTAGGCATTTGGCAAGTTTTTAAATCTGTTTTTCTCATCTAGTTGAGAAAGTTGAATTGTAGCATAACAGTTCTGTTGTTAGGTTGAGGAGAACAAATATCTTTCCTTTCTCTGGTTCCCAGGCATCAGGAAATCTCTCCAATGCTGTCAGCAACAAATTCTAGGGTATCTTTGTCAATTACTTTCTACCTCTTCAACTCTTTGAAATGGGTGCTCGCCAGATAATCCAACCAGAGTTCCCATTCTGCTACTTCATATGTCTCAACCACAAATTCATAAATCACAAAATATGGACACAGACAAAGGGCTGGAGCTGCTAGTCTACATTCTAATATGTTCTAAAAGATCCACCCCAGATTATGGAGATGACTGATTTCCCAAGGATTGCAATAATAATCATAGTAAAAAATAAAATAAAATAAAACAAAAACAAAAAAAGAAAAAGCTAGCATTTATTGAGCACAAAGCTCATTTATTATAACACGTTACATTTCATCCTCACAACCATCCTATGAAGTAGGTGGGGAAGATGCATTGCCCACATTTTACATGGGAGGAAACTGAGGCACAGAGAGATAATTCACCCAAGTTCACACCAAAATTTGTACGCAAGTAGAATGGTATGAGATCAATGATATGAAACACTATGCAATGACTTGCTGATTTCCATTCAAAAGCAAGAGCTGTCCAGGGCTGTGGAATAGAATCCTTTGTAATGTCACAGGGGGAAGTTTTCCCTGAGTTTGTAGGTATTTTCCTCTGAACTCACACAGCAACACACATCCATCCACCTTACCCCCGGCACATTGCTACAATTATTTACTTAAATATACGTTTCTCTGTCTAGTCTGTGAGCTACTGAAGAACTGCAACTTTATTTTTTGCCTTAGCACTCTAAAAGCCTAACATACGACTGCTAACATCATAATTACTCTATAAATTTTGTTAACAAAATGAATAAAGTCAATTTATATTTTCATTAGCATTTACTACAAGGCTTTATGACTAGGTCATATGCTAAGCACTGAAAAATCACTGAATTGGTAATTGTCCCTGACTTCAAGATGCTCTCACTCTAAGTGGAAAAGCAGATGAATTAATGGAAAACTTCAACAGAAAGTAAAACATCCTCTGACAGAGTAAAGGTTGAGGTATTACAGAAACATAAAGAAATAGCACAAACCTAGCCTGAGCTTCAATTAAGGCTTCATAAAAGAGGTTTTAAAGGACCCTCTGGAAATTAGCCAGCAGCAGGGGCAGCCTGAGTGTAGGCTAGAGAAAGTACAGGGCATTTGGTCACTTTCAAGTGATTGGATGTTAATGTAGACCATATTATGAGGTGAGGTCCTTTGGAACAGCATGCTGAAAATGCAACCCAAGGTCAGATTTGAAGAGCAATGAATTTTAAAACTGAATTTCCTCCAAAGACCAAGTAAACAACAGAGGGGCGCTAAGAAAGAGATTAGTTCCGCTTTAGATTAGTCATCACCAAGAAAGGTGTCACTTAAATGTTGGGACAAAATGAAGGCAAAGGAGCTGTCAGGAATGAAGAGCAGTTACAGTGCCAGCAAAGAAATGGAGAGGAGCTTGCAGGAGGATGTAAAGGGGCAAAGAGCAGAAGAGCAGAGTGGCTAAGGACAGTATTAAGAGTCAGACAGAACTGCAGTCACATCTCAGCTCTTTCAAGGAGCCCTCATTTGATCAATGATGTATTTAAGGATTCTGTGCTTGATTTTTCTTTGTGTCCCTTGAATAAAAATCACTGACTATATTAAGACTGGTATCTGGATCACCTGAGATAACATAAGATGCTCAACTGGAAAGGTAGGTCAGTGTTTCCCCGTATTATGTTGACCAGACTTTACATAACACAGGGAAACTTACCTTACTTCCCAGCAGAACATTTACGTGTTATTAATCTTTATATAAATCTTACACAGTCAGTAACATTGTCAGAGAACTCAAGATACAAAGAAGAGAGACTTTCTGAAGTAGTCCTTCAGAAGTAATCCTTCTCAACTTACAAAGCTCTGTATCATTACTCATTTCACATCCAACATTTTCACTCCTCCACCTGACCATTTCCTAAATCCTGTAATATTTAGGGTTTCATTCTTACCATTACCAACACCTGCCTCTCTATTCAAATTGTTATTTGCTTGGGATCGAACCCTTTCCTGGGATCCCATGCCTGATACACTTTGAGGAACTCAGTTGCTTATGAGATCCACATCCCACCTGCATGCACTCCAAGATGTCCATAATCATTCTGAAAGTTTGCTCACTGTTTATACCTACAGTTTGCTCACTGCTTATAACTACTTGGGATTCTAACTTCTAGCAATCCTTGCCAATCATCTGGATGAACTGGACAGCCATTAACCATACTAGCAGGCCAGTTTCAGAAGTTCAATACTATTAAGTTGCTAAACTTAGAAGAAACACCGGTATTCAATCCACACATTCTCTTCTCTATTTCCAGCTCCCCACTGCACTTTATTTTAAATGACTTCTATTTCAATGGATCTAAATATGACATGGAAATTAACACTCTTGTTTCCTCACTTTGGGTGAGCAGATGGGTTTCTCTTTTTCAGGTCCCACAGTCACATGTATTTACTCCTCAGCATGTGGTGGGTTGATGGGGAGGGCTGGCACTTGGTGGATCGACCCTTGTTTAGAGAGCTACAGGTGGAGAGGTTCCACTTCTCACAAATATGTCCAGGAAGCAAATCTTGACTTCCTAGGGATGATGGCTGAGGATAGAGGAACACTAGTGCAAAGAAATGCTTTCTTCCCTGATCTCACCTAGTTATCATAATAATAATATTCCATGGACACTATTATTATCCCCATTTTACATATGAAGAAACTGAGGCTCAGAGGCTAAGACTATATTTTAGCCATGCATTTAAGGAAAGACTAAGTATAGGAAAAAGCCACAGGTGGACCTTAGAAAGGATATGGAAATACTTCCCTACACACAATTATCTAAATCATTAAATAGGAGCCAGAAGGATCCTGGCAGGTTAAGAGATCAGTTTTCAGCCTCTGTTCTTCCATCTCAGTTCCAGTACCCCAGCCTGACTGCAAACTGAGAAGTCTAAGACGCAGAGAGATCCACTTCAGAATGAAATCCTGCTTCTGAATTGTCTGAGATTACACTCACTGCCTCGGTCCAGGAAATCACTGTTAGTACAGTAGCTTCCTCAGAGTCCTGATTGACTCCATACAATTGGTTTATTATTTTATTGAAGTACAAAATACATATATATATATGATATAATGTACAAATTTTAAATATTCAATTTGATGAATTTTGACAACTGAATATATCATATCAGTAAAACATAAAGCAAGATATGAAATATTTCCATCATCCCAGAAAGTTTCCCTTTTCAATCAACTCCCTCTATTTCCCAGAGGCAACAACTTAAGATTTTTGTCACCATAAATTTGTCTTACTAGTTTGGGGGCTTTATGTAAATGAATCCTACAGTTATGTATCTTTTTGTGTCTATTTCACTTCATACATAATGTTCCTGAGATTCACACATGGCTGTTGCACGGAAGAGTAGATTGCTTCTTGTGAGGATGAAGTGGTACTTTACTGTGGAAGGAGCCAGTCTGTTTATTCATTGACCCATTGATGAGCTTTCAGGAAACTTCCAGTTTGTGCCTCAGATGAGTAAGGCTGCTATAAAGATCTGTGTGCAAGTCTTTTGTGGAGATGTATTTTCATTTATCTAGGTTAAATACCAACAACAAAATAGAAACGTTGATTCATAGGGTGAAAGTGTGTTTAGAGTCACAATAAACAGCCTGTTTAAATGACAGAATCACTTTATACTCCCTCCAACAATGTAGGAGAGTTCCAGTACTCTACAGGAGATGCTTAGTCTTTCTAAGTTCAGTTCTTCCAGTAGTTAGAAATATCTACCTGTGGTTTTAATTTGCATTTGCACATTTCTATATGCTTATTTGCCACTTGTAAATCTTTCTTGAAATATTTCTCCCCCTTTAATTGGCTTGTTTCTTTTAATTACTTGTAGGAACTCTTCATATATTTTGTATACAAGTACTGTGTCCATACATATCGCAAATATTTTCTCCCGGTTTAAGCTTGACTACTTATTTTCTTAATTGCATCTTTTGATGCAGAGAAAAAAATCATTTTGATCAAGTATTATACAATTTATTGCCATTTTTTCTTTTATGTGTGTTCTAAAAAAACTTTTTGCTAGCCTAACATTACATAGATAACTTGTTTATAAAAAACACGGAAAATTTAAGGGATCAAAAATAAAATTACTAATCAAAATTCAATGACATTCCTACAGGATAAAATCCATGGGTGCTACAGCTTTACCTTTTCTCAGAAGGCTACCCTCCCAGACTACCAAGGGTCTCATCCACCAGTCACATTAAGTCACTCTTCTTCTCATTTCATATTTACCTTCATTGAAAAGTCATATGCTATCAGTTCTCAGGCATTTCTGCACCTACTGAAGCACTAGACAAGTTTTAAAATTTTCTCCCCTCAAACATCACTTCTTTTCCCTGCCATCTTCAAGGTACAGGTAATACTTTGATCACAACCATCATCATTTTATTGCAGATACATGCTAAGTGGAAATTTCAGTCAGACTCTAGTGAAATATACATCAGACAACAAAGTGAATATTAAAGCTGTAAGTGGACAGGAGGGGTGGGAAGTCTTTTTGCAAGGGCAACATGAGACCAAAATCAGAATAAAAAGAAATAGTTATGATACCAATGTCTGGAAGAAATTACATCTGGCAACAGAAACAAATGAAACAGAACTCCGCTTGGAGAAGTTTGAATAAAATAAGAAGACTGATGCAAGAGGAGACCAAGGAGGGGCTGTTGGATCATAAAGAACCTGTCGGACTAGTAAGGAGTAGAATTTTATTCAAGTGTTCTCGGATGCCATTGAAAGGTTTTAAATTGGACATAAAAATATGCTGAAACTCACTATTAATCAGGGAAATGCTTATTAAAACAAGATACCACTTTACAACCATTATATTGACAAATGTTGAAAAGTTGGACGATCCCAAGAATGAGTGAATAAGTGAGAGTGTAAATCATTACAAACACTTTAGGGAGTAATTTGGCAATATATAGTGAAATTAAAGACATATAGATCCAGTAATTTTACTCTACCTATGAAATAGAACAGTGTTCCCCAAATTAGGGGTGTTCACACATTAATGGACCATAAAATTAATGTCATAGATCAAAAGTAACACTTGTATAACTTAAGAGTCCTGTAGCATAGCATAACATAGAAGGAAAAGAATAGAAACTACCAGAACACACTGAAAGTAGTCATGATAAATATATTTCATGAGATTTCAGCTTTCTCATATGATACAAATCATATATAAACACAACACACAATTATTTTGATGTAAAATGTATGTATCACTGTGGTCACATTAAAATATTTTTTAAAACCAATTCCCTAGAGAAATTCTTGCACATGTGCACAGAGAAATGTCAAAAAAATCAATTTTACAACATTGTTTCATATAGAGTGAAACAAGCTCAAGGTTCAATATGGAATGGAATAAATAAAATAAGGCCATACAGTGGTACACTATACAGCCGTGAAACTTAGACATTAGAGAAAAATAGAGAATCTCAAAAACATAAGTCTGAGAGGAAAGAACCTATTAGATTCAAGTCATGTAATACAATTTCTATAGCTAACATCATGCAAAACAATTTCCTATGTTGTTTAGCAATACATATAGCAAAAACAAACACATTCATAGAAATGGCATTCACTAGACTAAAAGCGGTGTTCACCTTTAATGACAGAGGGGAAAGGGAATTTTATTTGCATTTCATTGATTAATTTCTAATATTGGGCAATAGATATAGTTCATTATATATTCTATATATATATAGTAGAGTTCATTACATTATTCTCAACAATTTTTATGATCACAATATTTCATATTAAAAAAGGGCATTCTGCTTGGCACATGGGAAATATGTGGGAATGAAAGTGATAGCAGGGAGCCCACAGGAAGCCTTGCAGTGGTACAGAAGAGATACTTGGAGCCCTGGGGTTCAGGAGGCAGTATACAAGATAGAGAGAAGAGATACTGGAAATAAATTGGAAGTAGAGTGAAAGGATTTAGTCATGAATTAGATGAGGGGAAAGGAGATGTGAGAAAAAAAATCAAGAATGACTCCTGGTTTTCACCTTAGGCATCTATTGGGATGGTGTTACTGACTCAGGGAAGACTGGGGGAGAAGCAGATTTGAAGGAAACAATCAGAGTTTCATTTTGGATTTATTCAATTTTAATCGCCTATTAGCATCCAGTGGAGATTTCAAATAACAACTGGATAAAGTTGGAAGTCGGGACTGATAAGTACAGACTTGGAAGTCACAATCACACAGATCAGACATGCACTTTACCATGTGTCAGCATTCTTGATGCATTAGGTCCTTCCAGTTATCAAGAGAAGATATTTGTATACTTTTTTTTTTTTGCCCTGAGCCTAAAGATTAAAAGCTGGTTTTTATCTTCAGTCTTTCATCTATAAGCATCTAGGTATTTAAAAATTCATCCATTGATTAACTTTCTACTCCTAAAGGAGTCCTGCAGCAGCAGCACTATGCTAAACAGGCATAACTGGGACCCCCATTTATTTTGACACAAGAGCACATACAAAGCACAAAGCACTCTACGAGATGCCTTTGGGAGCGGAGTTCTCTCCCATATAATCATTCCCTTGAAGACATGAAATGCAATGGGAAGATACACCACAGCGACTATGCCACAACTCTCAACTTTAGGTAAATATTTTGGAGGGCTCAGTAAATATTAGATAGTACCTTAGACCTGAGGATAAAGCAGTGAGCTCAAAGCCTGTGCTATTTGGAGCCAAAAAGCAAATGAAAATAGTTACAACTTGACAGCAAATGGAAACGGAATGAACATAGTGTAATAATTAAAATAGGAAATTATCCACTAGCTCAAAGATCAGCACTTTTCTTTAAAGGTTCAGATACTAAATACTTAAGGATTTATGGGCCATGTGGCCTCTGTTGCAATTACTCAATTATTCCATAGTCCTGCAAAAGCAGCCATTTATAATGGTGTGGGGAAAGGATGGCTGGGTGCCAACAAAATTTTTATGGACACTGAAATTTGAATTTCCTATAATTTTCACATCAGGAAATACTATTCTCTTTTAATTTTTTTCAACTATTTTTATAATAATATATACTTTTTATTGAACTACCATTATTTTACATCCTTTCTCATTTATATTTTTTTAAGCTATAGGATTTCTCCCCTCAGGTGTGGTCACCATAGTTCGCCCACCACCAAAATACCCATAGTATGCCACCATCATATGTTGTGCTCTTCACACACACCCCTTTTTTCTTTCCCCTTCCCTCCCACTCCTCCTGTCCTTCCAGATACTTCATATCTATGGTCAACTTTCAAGGGTTGTTTTGAAAGCTTATCTTTGTCTAATCTTTTCTTTGGTTTCTCTATATTCCACATATAAGTGAAACCATTCGTTATTCATCTTTGTTCTTTTGGCTTATTTCACTTAGGATAATCCCTTCCGTTTCCACCCATGTTGCCACAAATGGCATGAGTTTATCTTTTTTGGTCACTGAGTAGTATTCCATTGTATATATACACCATATCTTCTTGATCCACTCATCTGTTCTGGGGTATTTACGTTGTTTCCATAACTTGGCTATTGTAAAAGTGCTCTAAAAACATGGGAGTGGATGTTTCCTTTCAAATTAGTGCTTTGTGTTCTTTGGGTAGATACCTAGGAGTAGAATTGCTGGGTCCCATGGCAGATCCATTTTTTGTCTTTTGAGAAATCTCCACACTTCTTCCATAAGGGCTGGACCAGTCTACATTCAAACCAACAGTGTAAGAAGGGTCCTTTTCTCCACACCCTTGCCAGCAGTTGTTGTTTCTGGTTTGTTTGTTTGTTTGTTTAATATGGGCCATTCTCACAGGTGGAGGTGGTATCTCATTATGGTTTTGATTTGCAGTTCCCTGGTAAGTCATGACGAACATTTTTTCATGTGCCTTCGGCCACCTGGATGTCTTCTTTGGAGAATTGTCTACTTAGCCCTTCTGTCCATTTTGAGATTGGTTGGTTTGTTTTCTTGTTTTCTTTTTGTGTTTAGTTGCATGAGCTCTTTATAGATCTTTGGTATTAGTCCTTTGTCAGGTGTATGTTGTGCAAATATTCCCTTCCTTCAGTTGGGTGTCACTTTGTTTTGGTTACTGTCTCTTTCGCTGTACAGACCCTTTTTAGTTTGATGTAGTCCCAGTTGTTTATACTCTTCTTTGTTTTTCTTGCTGCTGGAGATGAATCTACAAAGATGTTTCTGAAGTTTTTTCAACTGTCTATAATGCAAAACTATTCATAGTTCACAGACCATACAAAAATAAGAGGTAGGCTGGATTTGGAGAGTGGGTACATACTTGCATACCCTCACTCTAGATCAACTCCACAATTCCACTTTAGTGATAAGGATAAGTTATATAATTTGCAAGGGTAATTGCAAATTGAAAATATGGGACATGTAAACATTATAGAGAATTTTAACACAGTGACAGGAAAGCATTAAACTAAGTATGGGGCCCTGCTAAGCATGGGGCCCATATGTCCATGAAGTCAGCCTGTCTTGTAGCTACATTTTAACTGCATTTATAGTTTCCTGGATATACATTGATTGACATGAAGTGAATCTGAATTCTGTACTTTTACTTCCAGTGCCAAGTATTTATTTTAATTCTGTATCTCTAGAACCTAAAATTGTACTTAGCACAGAGCAGGTGTTCAAACCAAAGTTAGCAGATGATCACAGAATGAAAAATATGATGGATACTGAAAGCTTTGTCTCTTTTGCTGCCTGAATCACACAGAAGCAGTGACTGGCTATTGTTCCCAAAGTTAGAGTTCTCTGGAAACCCTGTCTAGCAGTCTGGAAATATGCATTTCTGGAATTTGGCTTTGATACTCTTCATTTTTCCTTGCAACATTAAGCATGACTTCTTCAGCCTCATCTCTCCCTTCATCCACCTGGTACTTTACTCTACAGACAGAATAATCTATTATAGTTTCAGGTGGGCCACGTTTTTCCAGCTCCCAGAATTCTTGTGTGCTGCTTCGCCTTCCTAGAAAGACTTCCATCTCCTCCACCAAGGTAAGCCTTGGTTTCCTTTAAAGCTTTATTTGTGTTCTTGTTTGGGAAGCCTGTTTTCTTCCAGTGCTCCCTAGGGGCTGGGTTGGGCACCCCTTTGATCCACCACAACTTCCTGCCCCTGTGTCACTCTGTCCCAAATCAAGTCACTAGTGAGGAAGGCTTGAGACTTTCACATGCCCTGCCTCCTCTAATAGGCCTGACTAGCTCCTCAGGAGCAGGGACCCCAGGGCTTTCATCTCTGTTTCTTAAGTAGTTGGCACTCAATAGGTGCTCAGTAAATATTTGATAAAGCAATGAGTGAGTCAATGTGGATTGCAAAGCAACCTATAAATATGATCTAACCGGGTCTTTAAAGATACTTTTCCCTTAAGCAATTAGAATGAAAGAAAAAAAAAAAAAAGCCTGAAGCCCTTCACTCAGGAGAATGGGAGCCTACAAAGTTCCCTGGCATGGTGTGCTTAGCAAGAAGTATGGCCCATGTGGATGGTGAAGGCAACTGTGGCCACCCAGTGGTCACTGTTAGAGTTCTTAGCAAAGCCTCAACAAGCAAGAAGGAAATGTTATGCATTTGTATTCTTCCCCTTTCATCATGATTCATTTGTTCAATATTCACTAGGCTCCCAGCACTATTATACAAGGACAGGTCTATCAGTAGACCAAAAAAAATCCCTTTTCTCACTAAATTCACTCCCTAGAAGTTTATTGTCTATAGACAATAAACAAATGAGCAGGTAACACATATCAGAACTATGAAGCACATGGGTGGGGGAGCAGTCCAACTAAGACTGATCAGGGAAGATTGCTATGTTTAGGGGACAGCTGAGTAGAAATCTGAGAACAAGGGGTTAGTGTGCCCAGAAAAGAGCAGGAAGGGGGTAGGGACTGAGGACAGTGATGGAGAAAAAGTCAAATGATAGTCAAGGCAAGATCAGGAGACTCTCAAAGACCATGGTGAGGACTCTGTTTGTTCCGTTGTTTTGCTTTGCAAATAATAACAATAATAGTAATTCACATTTGGAAGCCTCCTTAGCTATACATTGTATAGTCATGTTAGCTTTGCATTCTCAGACTTTCACAATTTTTAACCTCTGAAAGTAGCAATATAAGTCAAGAAAACATGCAATTTCCCCAGAAATTCTTCTAGAGATCCTCTCAGCTAGAACTCACAGATAAATTATTCAAATACCTAAATTTAATATCCATAAACAGATGATTATCACATATATTTAATACCCAAGTGGATAGGCCATAGCCTTCAAAACTTTTTTTCATGAAGTGTAATTCAGATACCAATGGGGCTGTTCTAACTTTGATCAGCACTAAGGAAACCTTATAGGAAAATCCTGCCATACAATATTATTGTCTAAAATAAGCTAACCTATTCATATTGCACACTTATATTCAGGCAATTCTGTATTCAAATGTTAATCATACTGAGGGTCCAGTCTGTCTTGTGTTGTCATGAGAAGTGAAAGGGGGAAAGTATTTTATAATCTCATAGACCACTTTTCCCTCTATAGGCAGACTACCCAGAGTCAATCCCAGTTCAAGACTTCCTTGCTTAGTATTCTCAAGCAAGCTTTTCTTCTTTAGTTATGACATCTGTAGAATGGGAGTACTAAAAATAGCACCCACTTCACTGGGAGGGTTTCATGCGCCTGGGTCAGAGTCAGCATTATGTACATGCTTGGTACTATTAATGTGGATCATAATATATAATTATATATTGAATTCTAAATTATTAATTATAAAAATAAAAAAAAGATTCCAGTCACCTATTCTCAAATTTAAATTAATTCCCTCTTAAATATTCTGCAATTTTAAAACTCCAAAAGCAATATAAACATCAAATTTTCAACAGTAAAGAGTTGGAAACAACCTAAGTGCCCATAACAGATGAGTGAATAAAGATGTGATATACAAGTGCACACACACACACACACACACACACACACACTAGAATACTACTCAACTATAAAAAGGATGAAATCCTGTCATTTTCAATAACATTGGAATGGACTAGAAAATATTATGCTTAGGAAAGAAGTCAGCAGGAGAAAAACAAACACTATATGATTTCATTCACATAGTTTAAAAGAAGCAAAATAAATGAGCAATCTAAACAACTGAAAAAAAATATTATTTAGACAATAAGAACAAAAAAACAGTGTTTACTAGAAGGGAAGGAGAAAGGGGCATGATTAAATCAGGTAAACAAGTAAATCAGAGATCATGGTGATGAAAAACTAAAATCTGGGGGCAAACATAAAAACAGTATGTACGATATTGATTAAAAAGATTTTACCCCTGAAACCTATATAATGTTATGCATGAATATTAATTAGTTCAATTTAAAAAAAAGAAATCATTAAATTCCTTAGGATGCTCTTTCTATATCAATCAATGCATAGTTTGGGGTTGAATAAAATCTAGTACTGTTACATCAACAACTTGATAATCTTAGTGATCAATCAGGACATTATCCCATTTAGCCCATATGATTTGGGGAGCTAGGGGGTTGATGAAGAGTTGATGCTGTCCCTGTGTATCCACATGCCCCATGGACCTCTGAGGATGTGAGTGAAGAGGATAAGGAAAGTACTGAATTGTGTTGTCACATAATATTCAGCACAGTTTATAGATGCGGCAGTTAAAATACATGTGATCCACAAGTTACCTTGTTTCTTAAACTAATAGAGGGCTTAAAAGCTGAGTCTGCTATAAAAATACAGTTTAAAATTCATTTTAATCCATTTGCTATTTCTTCCTTATAAGAAACATTAGCAGATGCTGGGACAAGACACAAACAATCCTCTTCACCTTTCTGCTAAGTCTTTTTGAACCTACGTAAGAGACACTGAGGATACTTCTCAAAGTTCCAACACTGACAATCTTACATTCCCAGAGCCCCAGAACTGATGTAGAGTTGGAATTCACATTAAAGTTAATGAATACCAACTGCCTCCTTGAAAGTGCAGAAAATAAAATATGTCCCACAAGAGATCACCAGTTAATAAGTAGTACATTAGGTCTTAGAATCTTTTGGGGGCACACACAACAAATAAGTGAGAATTTATAAACTTACCCAGTGTTGTTCGTTGAATGCCAACTATGCATTAAATACTGAAAGCACAGTTGCAGAAACTAGAAGCCAATGAGGAAATAACTCCACAAATATCAAACAGCAATCATTCCCCAAGCCTCTGCTCTATATACCAAGCACTGAAAGACAGCAGTCATTTCCACAGGTGATAAGAGAAGGGATATATGCAATGACTTTGCTTTTTCAGATTACTTGTGGTACGCCTCTCTTGTCCATAAGAACATTGTCCATGAGATCAAGAACCAAGTTTAGCATTTATAATAAGCAGGGATGGGCAAACTACAGGCCATGGGCCAAAACCAGTCTACCATTTGTTTTTATAAATTATCAGAACACAAGCAAAATCATTTTTTTATGAATTTTCTGTGGCTGTTTTCACAAAACAGCTATACTACAAATTGAGTAGTTGTATCAAAGACCATGTAGCTCACAAAACCTATAATACCTGCTCTACTGTGTTTACACAAGGTTTTCCAATTTCAGTTGAGAACATTTCCTGCTTTAGAGTAGAGATATTTAGTAACTTTGTTGACTGGATGAATAAATTATTTAGTCTTCATGACAACTCAATTTCATATAAGCTTTAAGTGGTAGAGATGAGGTTTGAACTGAGTTTAGTGACCCCCCAAACACACACCCATTCCACATTAGCACTTTACCATGTATAAGACCTTAGTCTGACCTTAGTTACAAACGTCTCAGAGAAGTTTTGTCATTATCAGCCCCATTTTTCAGATGAAGAAAGAGGCTCAGAAAGGCAAAGTACTTCACCCAGCATCACCCAGCTAGTTGAAGGAGTGTGGAAAACTTAGGACTGTCTTTGGACTTAGCATGGTTAGAAGCCTGCTTATTTTCATTTATCATCTATGTTCCCAGAGGGTGTGAATTTATCTTATTATCTTTATCTCCTCAAAGCCTAACACAGTTTGTGACTCAACGTGGACATCCCATAAAATGTTGGGGAATGAATATAATTCATTCCCCCCTTCACTGAAGATAACTAACTCATATAATATTAATCTGGGCAAGACTAACAGTAGAACAGTTAGCATGAGTTTCACTGGACAGGCATACAACCTGGCTGTGTTCTAGCTCACAGATTCCAACTTGCAATGGCTCTTCTCCCTAACTCCAAGAGTATGATTTATATAGACAAAACACATGAAACTAAGGAGATTATTTTCCAACTTAGAAATACTATAATTTTACATAGATCTCCCTACTGATGTCAAATGAGTTCCCTTTGGATTGCATATGTAATATCTATTTCCTATTTAAAAACCATACTCTAACAGATCTACATTCTCTCAAATTCTGCCATGCTTTCCTTGAAGAAGTTTGAGACATTCTTCAAACATTAAGATGATAGTAAAAGATGAAATGTTTGTATAATTTTCCTTTTTGACAACTACCACAGAGTTTATAAAAAACATGATTAATAGCATAAAAACTGCTTCTATCTTTGGCTAACCAGCATCCGGTAATGAATCAACTCATCACCACTGAAGATAACGTGTACTCTTAGTGTGTTCAAATTTCTTCAAGATGACATGATTGCAAGTGGAAAATTTCCAAATTATGAAATATTTACACAGCAATAAAAACAATTAGAATAAGCAAGTAGGGAGAGCATTGTTCTGGACAGAAAGACATGCATGAGAAATGTCTGCTGACAGATGAACAGATATATAGGTCTTTCATAAAAGCCTAGGACATTTCCTAGCATCAGAATGTCTTCTTTTTTTTAAGATTTATTTATTTTTGCATACAAGCTGGGGTGCAGGCCAGAGGGGTGGGGCGGTGAGAGGGTTCACGAGAGACAGAGCAGGGAGCAGAACAGGCAGATCGACCAAAGTACATTGCTGAGGGGAGCAGTGGGCAAGGCAGGAGAGGTTTGCTGAGCCATGTGGGAATCTCCCCAGCCAGGCATCAACTCACACCTCAGTTGCACACAGCTCCACAGCACTGCTCTTAACCCACTGCACCACCAGGGAGGACCCAGAAGGTCTTCTTTATGAATAACTGATTCGGAGCACTTCCCTGTTTCTGAGATGAAGCAGTCAAAAGATATTTGCTCTCAAGTTTTGTATTGTAATAGAAAAGTTAAAGTGAAAACTTGCTTTGGACATTGATGAAGAGGCATTTACTGCACCCCCCACCCCTCTCTCATTTGTCATCTATGTTCCTGGAGGGTATGAATTTATCTTATTATCTTTATCTCCTCAATGTCTAACACAGTTTGTGGCTCAATGTGGATATCTCATACCCAGAACATACATGAAAGTGGGCTATTGGTATTTCTCAGTGAAATGAGGGTCAGAACAATGCAACCACAACATAGTACCTCTAATCTCTAACATTCCCAGCCTTTCTCCCTCACCCTCCTTTGTCATTCAAAAGACATTCCATTTAACTAAAGCATATTGTGTTCTTGGTTCAATAATCAAATAGTTTAACCAGTCATTCCAGGTTTGAATAATAGTTGCATTAACAGTAAAATCTTGTAAGAAAAGACCAGCTAATATAGTACTGTACTCTACTACTCTTCAGCACTCAATGTAAATCTCAGCCTGATTGAGAATATGACAGAACAGGTAAGTTACCTATGCAACCTCTAATCAAAAAAAAAAAAAATATATATATATATATATCATACACATATATATTATATATATATCATATATATATATATATACTTAGCAAAAACTGTATATGGCAGAAAATTAGGGAGGAAGGAAAGAGCATGAGGTAAGAAAAGTGCTTTAGACACAAATATGAGTAAGATGGATACTCAGTGATAGTACTGGTCCAGAAACTAGTAGCATGGGTGATTTGTCTTGGACGAACTTGTCTAAAATAATCATCCTTGTTTACATGCATTTTTTACAGCATTTTCTTTGAAAACATGAAGGTTGTCAGCACAGCATCTCATGTTCTTCCAAGGAACAATCATAATAAGTAGTTCTAGGACTACAGGTTTGGCAAAGATGGGAGCCGTTCAGGCACATGGCGGTGGGCGGCAATGGGACAAAAGACAAGGGAACAATAAACTGGATGGAAGCACAAAGAAGAGAGCACAAATGGCGATTTGTCCTCTCATTCTGGAAAGGACCTGGTTATTTCTATTCCTCCCCTCCAGCCTTCACTCTGTCACCTTTCCTTTTAACTTCAAATTATGAGTGTCTGAATGGTGGAGGTCACAACTTTCATTCCTGTCTGTCTGACAATATGAACTCAGCAAGGCTTGTTTAAAGAATGACTGAAAACTGAGTAACCTTTGCAGTGTATAAAATCTAGTCCTACAACACTATATTTTCTTCCTCTACAATTCCATAATTATTATGTTCCACAAGTTAGCACAGCTAAGTCTAGGAACATAAACAACTAAACAATGTGATCATTAATTTTCTCCTGTTTTGTAGGGTGGGAAGCTCTTAGAATCAAGTGCTGTGCTGCTAATGGTCTCAGTGTCCCTGAGCCAAATATTTAGTCTTTCTTAAAACCAGCTTACTCTTTTATAATGCCGTTTTACTACAAATCAACCTGATTAAAATTTGTGAATGAATACATGACCCTGTACCCCTTTAAATCTAAAGATTCTGCTAAGATTTTGGAGAATTGGGTAGACTATTTTAAATTATGCAACTTGCAACAAACTATACATAAAATGCTTTTGGGGTGCATAAGAAAGCAATCGAGTCTAGAATATAAAATGAAGAAGATTGCTACAGCAATGTAGCATCATACACAAAAGCTGTTGAACAGGGAGTTAAATTCTGGTTATGTCTCAACTTCATCTTTCCATGTGCTGTTGGACACATTATTAGCCTTTCTGGCCTTTTTTTTTTTAAAGATTTATTTATTTATGCATACAAGAACTGGGATATAGGCCAGAAGAGTGGGGTGGTGAGAGGATTCACCAGACACAGAGTGGGGAGAAGAACAGGCAGACTGACTAAAATATACTGCTGAGGGGAGCAGTGGGAGCGGGCGAGGCAGGAGAGGTCTGCTGTGCCATTTGGGAAACTCTCTAGCCAGGGATCTAACTCATGCTGCAGTGGCTGCGGATAGCTTCATAGTGCTGAGACTTAACCCGCTGCGCCACCAGGGAGGCCCTGGACTTCTTTTTTTCCCATTTACAGGTTGAAGGGGTTAGTTACAATAAACTCAAAGGCCTCTACACAGTCCTGGAACTGAGAAAGTCTGACAGAAAGTTAGGCAATCGAATGGACACCAGACGTTTACCCAGTGCTCCTGAACAGAAAAGCAGAGAGTGAGATCTATTAAGATGACTCACTACACAAAAGATCTAACTTTAATAGCTAGGCAGAGATACCTAATGAAGTAAGTTTACCAAGAAAGAAATGAAAATGAATTTGGATCTGAAAAAATAAATGAGGAAAGGAAAAATTTTGATGGCTTTCCAAAACTAAATTTAAGCCAAGTCATTCAAATGAAAATTTAGCAATATTTGTTCAAGATAAAAACTACAGAACTTGAACAAATTGTTCTAATTTTAATATCAAATGGAGGCTTAAAATGGAAACTATTGCACCTATTCCCACAAGATGAAGAAATAAAAGAATTATAATTTCAAGCAAAACAGTGGTAAATTACATTGGAATTTTAGTTATTAATGGCTGAGAAACTGGTAAGTATAAGACATACATTAAAACTATTTCCAATAAAGCAGAAATGATAAAACATGCTTGCTTTCCAAAAATACAAGCCATAGAAGCATTTCTCTAATATTCTTAGTAAAATATACATTAGATCAAACAGTACTCTTGAAATGTTTTGAAAATCTAATCACATGACAATGAATCCATGGGAAAGGATCTTAGCATCTAAATCAAATACAATTTTAAATGACTGATCAGAAGCTCAACTGGTATTTCATGTTCCATAAAAAGCCTTTGTCTGGCCACAGAGACCTTCTCTGAACCCCTGACAAGTTTGACCAACTGTGCCACTCTTAAGGCTGATATCATCGCTACTTCCAAGCATCTCCACCTTTTCATTTGTACACTGTGCTGAGCTTGAGTAAGGCCACGCTCCATATCAAAGCTTCGTGCAGAGCCTTTAGTGCTGAAGACAGGAACCCTATCTGGGATAGGCAGAAATTTCAGGGGGCCCTTCAAGATTCTCAACCCCCTGTATGTAAGTATTTAATTCAATCCAAATAAAATACTCCATGTTTTAAAAAAGATTATAAAAAATGGACCTGACCTGGGTATATTAGCTCTTTAAGAGACTAGAAGTTTCAGAGACCCTCCTGCTGAGTTTGAAGTCACCGCTATGAGTTCAACAGCTGCAAGGAAATGAATTCTGCCAAAAATCACGCAAGTTTAGAAGAGCACTCTTAATGGCCATTGAGTCGAGACTCAGCACTGAGACTGCCACTCTAGCCACCTTGACCGCAGCTTGAGAAACCCCGAGGAGAAGATGCAGCCAACTGTGCCCACGCTACTTACCCATGGAAACTGTGAGAGAATAAATGACTGTTGCTTTAAGTCACTACATTTGTGGTAACTTGGAAGTAACCACAGGAGACTGACATAGCATGTGTGCTGGGCCTGCACGCCGGTGCAGCGCGGTGGGAAGAGGAAAGCTGCTCCCACCGAGCACACTGGGATAGACGGTGCATTCATACATGGCTGCCACAGCAAGTCCCGCAGAACAAGTGGGTAAGCAGTAGAGCTGTATTTTCTCACAGTTTGGACAGCTGAAAGCCTCAGATCAAGGTAGCGGCAGGGCTGGTTTCTGGTGAGACATGTCGTTGGCTTGTCCATGGCCACTTTCCCTATGTCTTTATAATGGCCTCTCTTCGTGTGTGTGAGGGAGAGGTGGGGGGCATTCTGGTGTCTCTCTTCTCAGAAGGACACCACTCCTATCAGATTAGGGCCCCATTTATGACCTCATCTAATCTTAATCACCTCTAAAGACCCTATCTCCAAACACAGTAACTTAGGGTGTTAGGGTTTTCACATTTGCATGGGGTGGGGGGACACAGTTCAGTCCATAACAACAGGTAACACAAAGGAAAGGTAGAGGCATGAAGGGGTTTCAGTGAGGTCATACTGGAGAAGGTGAGTCCCTCATCCAGTATGACTGACTTCCTCACACGAAGGGAAATCTGGACACAGAGACATGTGTGCAGAGAATAGCTCGTGAAGATGGAAGTGAAGATCTAAGCGCTGCTCTACAAGGTAAGGCGCGCCACAGGCTGCCAGCAGACCAGCAGAAGCTGGTGAGAGGAGTGGAAGAGAGTCCCTCTCACAGCCTAGTCAGAGAGCCAGCCCTGCAGACACTGTGTATCAGGAGTCAAATCTTCACAACTGCCAGACAATACAATTCTAATTTTTAAGTTTAAGTATTTTGTGCTACTTTGTTATAACAGTCCTAGCACCAAACTCGTGCCCCATCTCCATGGTACCTCCTCCCAGAAGGCATTCTCTTGCTGTCCCTTCTTATCATCTTGGGACCTCTTGGACAGGCCATGGTTCTTGTAGTCCTATCAGGTGTGTGCTTCTCTCCTCTGTCTGATACACTAGATGTTCCTGAGGGGACAACTGAGTGGGATTCTTCATTTTATTCCTGGAATTTAACACAGTTCCTGGAACATAGTAGGTATGCAAAACAAATGGTTGAATAAAAGTGGCTCAGATGAGAAAATTACAAGGAGCAAAGTCTAAAAGAATATTTTTTTGGTCAATGGTCTATAAAGACCATTTTTCTTTCAAAGAGTTATCTGAAGGCTCAATTATCTGGCACTGTGATATCCCCTAGTAACACAGAGATAAACCAGATAAAGTCCATGAGTTAAAGGAACTTACAGCTGACTAAAGGAGATGTCTAAAAAACATTCACCATATGATGTGCTAAGTGGTAGGCTAGAATCACACACAGGGTTAATTCCATGGAAATTCCAAAGAGGAAGTGCCTGATCCATCCAGGGATCTGGAAGGAGGAGTGTGGGAAAGCAGTGGATAATGGGGGGTAGTGACAGCATAGCTGGGGCCAGAAAGACTAGGCCTCCCACTGTCTTCAGGAGGTGACTGAACACACAGGCCTCTGATGTTGATCTTGGCTCTTCCAGCAATGTTTATTTGAACAATTCAGCATTTCACTGAGTAGCAGGTGATTAAGCATGAATTTACTGAGAAGGGATCAGTAGGTGGCACAGTTAAAAAACAGCCACCGCCTGTAGTCAGTGGTTACCCCTACCAGGAATGATATCTGAAAAGGCGGCAGGAGGGATGGTTACAATGAATTTGCAACACATTGGAATGTAAGGCAAGAGAGTGCAAGACAGAGGACAAGGAGCTGCCACTGGGAGCTGCTCACAGGGAACCGACCCAATTCTTCAGAAAGGGCTCCTCAGGACACAGCGTGCTGCAAGCTCCTGACACTCGGGATAACCCATTCTTCGCTCATGCCCGCAGCCTTGGAAACTGCCTGATGTCGCATGCACACATGCCGCGAAGCAACGGCCCCTCCTTCTGCCTCTTTTCCACTGTGTTGTTTTGCTCAGGCTGCTGTAACAAAGCACCACCTGTTGAGTGGCTTAAGTACTAGAAATGTATTTTCTCACCTTTCAGAAAGACTGAGATCAAGGCTTGGCAGTGCTGATTCCTTCTGAGGCCTCTCCCTCTGGTTTGGAGATGGCCACCTTTCTCCCTGGCTCTTCATATCAACTTCCCCAGTGTCTCTTTTTGAGTTAGGGCCCACTCATGTAAGTCTCAATTTACATTAATTATCTCCTTATAAGCGCCATCTCCAAATACAGGCCTGAGGTGCTGTATTTGGGACTCCTCACATTCCTCACATTCTGAGGTGCTGGAGTTCGGGACTTGGAATATGAATGGAGGTGGGGATTCAGCCAACAACACCCAGAGAATGTGCATGTTAGTTCTGTATTAGACTAAGCTTTTGCTGTTCCTGAGGAATCTCAGAATTCTGAGTGAGGAGAACAATCTCCCTGAGGTGAGCCATCAGTTCTCTGGGAGAGGTAAGTGCTCTCTTTCAATGGGGCCTAGAATGACAGGTCCTGAGGAAGGCAGAAATAGATAGATGGCACATAATAAAGCTTAACCATCAAGGCATGTGTTCTCCGAGTCACAGAGTATTCAGGCAGAATAAGAAAAGCAAGATCACAATCAGGAAACATTTCTAGATAAGCATTTTCTGATAAATTGGCAAAGAGGTTTCCAAAAAAAGAGATCTGGATCCCAGTAATTACTGGATCCAGTAATTTTGTCATGATTCTGTTTCATGTCCTTAATAAAATCTACCTAACTTGTACTCATAAGTTTGTATTATTTCGGGCCTCCCCGGTGGCGCAGCGGTTAAGCGCTGCGCTGTGGAGCTGTGGGCAGCGGCGACGCAAGTTCGACGCCCGGCCGGGGAGAATCCCACATGGCACAGCAGACCTCTCCTGCCTTGCCCGCTGCTCCCCTCAGCAGTGTATTTCTGATCTTCCTGTTCTGCCACCCGCTCTGTCTCTGGTGGCAGAGACGTCCTCTCGCCACCCCACGCCTCTGGCCTGTACCCCAGCTTGTATGTATAAATAAAAAATAAATCTTTAAAAAAAAAAAGTTTGTATTATTTCTCTTAAACTTCAGACTTTCCTCCAAAACCAGATCTTCCCCATGGAAGAAGATGAAACAGATGAAATCCTTTCTCACACACCTTCTATAATGAAATGTCTAGAAATCAAGGCTGGAGCTCCAGAGTCAGGGTGTTAAATGTGTGTGTACTGAAGACAGGCAGGAGAGATTTGGGAAGTGAAGGCCTCAGGCAAAACATGCTTTGTCTCTGAAAGCCCACAGGGTTGAGATAGAGCTGACAGGACCCATACACCAGTTCTGTCTCCTCTTCCTCCTGGAACTTTGCTGTAATTGCAGAATTCAGTCCTGCTCAGTTGTCCATACTAAAGCTCCCCCCATAGAGATAAAGGAAAACAGCTTTCCTCAGAAAATAGTTTAAAAATCTAGATACTGATTTTAAGGGGCCTCCCTGGTGGAGCAACAGGTTAAGTCTCAGCACTATGAAGCTATCCAGAGCCACTGCAGCACGAGTTCCATACCTGGCCAGGGAGCTTCCCACATGGCGCAGCAGACCTCTCCTGCCTCACCCGCTCCTGCTGCTCCCCTCAGCAGTGTATTTCAGTCAATCTGCCTGTTCTGCTCCCTACTCTGTCTCTGGTGAACCCTCTCACCACCCCACACCTCTGGCTTACATCCCAGCTTGTATGCATAAATGAATAAATCTTAAAAAAAAATCTAGATACTGATGTTAAAATTAACTTCTATAGGAATTGAGATAAACATCTTCCCAGCAACCTAATTCCTGTATCATCCAAACATATGAGAATCTCGTATGTTTAGATGAGAATCAGGTGACAGACTCCTCAGTCTCCACAACTCGCACTGACCAGATTTTGTATGGCCTGTACTAATCACTGACCCCAACTGCCCAACTACAACATAGGCCACGCCAGCTGCCAAGCTTACCTGCCAGAAACCTCAAGACCTACGAGAAAGTTGTGCCTGTAAGTGTTGTTGGTGCTCAAAATGGCACTCTCGTGTGTGATTTTGGGCTCTAAACATCAGTGCCTTTAACTCTGGCTACATTATTCCTGGCCAGTGAACTTATACTTGGGTTTTTAACTTGTGATAATCACACCTCTCACCCCAATTCTTAGTCTGGAACTTGCCGAGAAATAAAACTGGTTGTCAGAACAAGGAAGACCAAACATCAGAGTACTACTTAAAACTGGCTAGGAGGAGGTGATATAGGTGAACAGTCACAGTGGATTTCTAATATGTCCTCCTAACTTCAATTTACCCATAAGCAGAGTGGAGAACTACAGGCATACCTAGCTGGCCAAAGTCTGCCCTGAAAATCTGACCACACGGCAAAGAGAAAATTCAAGCGTTAGCCTCGGTGTGGGCAGAGGCATTGGAAAGAAATGGAGTCTATAAGGAGCGGAAAAAATGTGTGCTTCCAAACTCACCCATTCAATAAGTCACGTCTTTTGGAAAGAGTGAAGGGGAGAGGCAAAACAAGCCCAGAGGTCCCCCTGGCCAGAACACTGAAATGTAAAGCATAAGAGTGTGGTTTCTACCTAACAGAACTGGCAATGAACAGCTCACGTCTTATAAATGATTTGATCTTTAGATCAAGAAACTACACTTCCAGAAATATATCCAATGATATAAACACTTATATATCAATATCCTCATTTCAACATTAGTGCAGGAAAAAAAAAGCAGTAAGGGAAAAAGAACAGTATGTCACTATCAGAACGTTAAATGATTTCAAAGAAGAGGTATTCATGCTGTTATGGTAAATTTTTAAAAGGCAAGAAAATTACATTACAACATAATTCCAACCTGTTTTTTTTTAAGTATTTCTGTAAAAAAAAATAAAATAAATAAAAAAACATTACTTACGTATTTTTCTTATATTTTTATATATTCCCCAAATGTTTTATAGGGAACATGTGTTATTAATATAACCAGGTAAATTTTTTTTCAATTTTCAAAGCACATCCAATTTATAATGTTTACTGTATATACTAATTTGATAAAATAAAAATGAATTTCATAGTTAAGTTTCATTTTTGATCATGAATCAAACAAAAACAAACTTAAACCTGTACAGCACGGTCCTTATAGATAAGAAATGAATATTCATCTCTAAGAATAGCCTCATTATTTCCATAACATAAAAGAGTAAATACACATTGTAACCTATTGATGTAATTTACTTAAAAATAGGAACAAATATCTAACATAGCTTTTGTTTTTAATGAACCCGATCACTGATCAAATAAGCTATGTTCTGTGAACAACACAGAAATGTCGACTTTAATTATTCATAATTAGGGTTACCAGATAACAAAAGGTAAGTTCAATCAAATTTCAATTTTTATTTGTTTAATTAATGAATGAATTTGAGGTAACATTGCTTTATATCACTGCGTATGATTCAGAGAAAGAGGTTCACACCTCCTCAGATGTGCAGACAACACCCCACCCACCCCAGAGCACCCCAATTACTTTATCACAGACCACAGGGCTCCTTCCCAAGCTACCCTCCCCTCTAGCAGCCTAATTCCTGCAGTCATATTCCTAGACTTTATTTTGGTTTAATTTTGTCAGTTTCTTTGTTTTGCTTCTCTATATTCCACATATGAGTGAAATCATCCGGTACTTGTATGCTTTACAATATTTGAGAGGATCTATGCAATATTTGGAACATACTTATACTAAGAAATTACTCATTGTTTATCTGAAATACCAATTTAATTGGCCACCCTGAATTTTTATTTGCTCAATCTGGCAATCCTATTCATGATGTCATTTCAGAAAGCCACATTCTCTGCTCTGAATATCCATTACTCGAGTTCCAGCAGGGACTAGAACAATTGAATTAAGCAGAAACCAGTTCATCAAGCAAAAACTAGAGCTTTCTAATTCAGAGGAAACACTCCCAGGGAGAACACTTGAAGAGAGTCCATGCTTGTAAAACTTGCTGTGTACACTGCACTTTAATTGCTTTTGCAGACCCCTCCCTGTTCCCATCCCTGTTGCACAGTCCCAGATAAAACAAGAGCAGCAGGGAATCCAGTGCCCTCCTTTCTAAACTAATCCTAAATGAAATATGTGGGAGCCTGGCAATCCTCCCCGTACTCTCAGAGCTCCCTGGCCACCGCTGCATCACGTTACAGCTGGAGAAAGGGCTACATCGGCAGTGGTTCCTGTCAAAAGCACAGAAAGCAGGGGAGCCTGGGACAGCCACAGCAATACCTGTTGCCACTGGGAAAAAATTAAAAAATTAAAAAAATTGAAAAAAAAAAACACAGGGGAGGAGCTGCCTGGCTTCTCTCTTCTCTCCAAAGACAGTTATCTCACACTATCAGATGTGGAGGCTGGCTAAGGACAAGAAGGGCACCAGAACAACTGATGTGTTATTATCCTAAGGCTATTATTCCATTGTTGAGTGATTGATAAATCAGGATTCTGGGCAAAAGATCCTGTATTCAAGCCTTATACCTCACATGGAGGTGAGCATTTGTTCTCCAGAGACAGCTTTGGTAGTCAGATAGCTGTCTGGGTCTTTTAGAAAGCAATGACCTCAAAGCTCAAAAGATATCTACTTATTGTTTAGTGCACGTGCACTAGTTACAGGAAAGTTGCTTTAGAAGAAGATCAGCAGCAGTCTGAGTACCACATCAGCAGAAGGACGGAGGGGCCCAGCAGAGGGCCTGTTCACTGTCTGAGCTACTGACCAGATGACCCACCAAGGCAACAGGAACTCCCAAGGACAGACCCAAGTTCCTCCCTGGGTGAGACCCCGCCGCCTGAATCTTTCAAGAAGGAAAAACAAGCGAAACAAAACAAAACAAACAAACAGACAAACAAAAAAAATACCCACCCAGGTCCCTCTGACTTGGGGTAGATTGGACCATCAATTAGTACTATTACTAATCCTATTCATTCATTCATTCAACAAGTAGTTAAGACCTCCTACCTACCAGGCGGTTTTAAGTTTTGAGGAAACTACAGAGAACAAAATAAAGGCACTGCCTTCATGGAAATTGTTTTTAATATAAAAATTAACTGAACAATCAAATAAATAATCTAGAAATTAATGGTTTTTCAAAGAAAAATAAAGCAGAATAAGGAGAGAGAAAAATTTTGGAAAGGAATTCTAAAATAACATCATCAGTAAAGCCCTCTTCAAATAGTTGGCATTTGAGCAGAGGCCTGGAAGAAATAGAAAAAAAGTCAGGAATCTAAGAATATGCTGCTCAGAAAAAAGGAAGATGTAGCATAAAGCTCCTTAGACAACTCTTTGTAGTGAGCAGTAAAGAGAACAGGAGGCAGATGGCATCCAAAAGGTAAGCAGACAAGGCCAAGGATATGACAAGGCCATTTTTACTCTAAGTATGGAAACTGCTGATGAAGGGTTGCGGGAAGAGGAACAACATGACATAATTTGTGTTTTAAACAGGTCACTCTGGTTGTTACACAAAGAGGGACTCAAAGATGAGCGGAAAGAGTAGAACCAAGACTTAGAGAGGCCATTCCATTCAATGGAGGGTTGAAGTAAGACAGCACCAACAGAGAAGGTAAGTATTGGTGGACTTCTTGGGAAAGGGCAAGTTAATATAATTCACGAATGGATTTTATACTGTGTGTGAAAGAAATCTGAAGGGAAGGTTGACTTCAAAAATATTTGACTTAAGAGACTAAGTAGCGGTTCCATTCACTGAGATGAGGAATATCAGAGCTGTTACAGATTTTAGGGTGGAGATGGATGCTACATAGCAAAAATTCTATTTTCAACTAGTTAATTTTGAGGCGTCAATTTAATACCAATTCATAAATCCTGGGTAGGAAGTGGATTTATGTGTCTGGAGTTAAAAAAAAAGGATATTGGGTCTGAAAATAAACAAAAATAAACAAAAAGGCATTTAAAGTCACTCCCATGTAGTCACATAGGGAGTAAATGGATAAAGAGAACTCCATTATCAAAAACACAAATAAGGGAAAAGACTCATGAAAAGGAGACACAAAAGGGACAGCTAATAATTTAGGAAGGATTCAGGGGTGAGCACCCAGAAGCAGAGTAAAGAAAGTAGTCCAAAGTAGTGAACGTTTGTGCCAAATGCAGCTGTTAAGTAGAAAGGATAGAAATTGAGTGTTAACCAGAATTGTTCAATAAAAATGCCCTCTTCAAGTCTGATAGTAACTTAACTTCTTCATTCATTCAGAAATTTCCTCTGAGATGCATTGTGTCAAGACTGTACTAAGATACAGATCACTGGCACATGCCCCATCACAGCTAGGGGGTTTTATAGCCTAGTGGAGAGACTAACAAGTAGACTCCTGCTCTTCAAGCACAAAAAGGCCTCAGATTCATGCTGATAAATGGTATGTTTCTCACCCTTTAGTTATGTTTATTCACCCTGAAACTATCTTGTTCACTTGCAACTGTGCTACCCACACCAGAGAGAATAAGCACCCCCTATCAACAGCATAAATCTGCAATATTAGCCCAAAGCTGTCTGGATGCAAACCAAGAAATAGAAACCATGCTTCCTGAATTCTAATTTTGCAACTCAAATATCTTTGTTGTCAAAACTGTTTACGTATTATTTTCTTGCATTTGCTGCCATGCCAATGTTATCCTGATATGTGTTTAGTATGTTTCCTTTAGCCCAAACCTTTGCAATAGTATAGCTTTAGTTATCCATCACTTGCCATTAGAGCCTGTTTCCAGTACTCTTCATCCAGTCTCACATACCAGTTGTTGCTGTTGTTGTTTAACCTCTCTACTAGTCTCCAAATGTCCTACGGCTGGAAGTTTCCATTCAACCAGTTCTACAGCACACCTAAAGACAGCAAAGACCTGAAGGAAATGGCTCCCAGCAATTAGGAATAAGCCCTATTCTCATCATTTCCAGTCCTTTTGTTAGCCTCTGGCTGAGAAAGACACTTTTCCATAATGGACATCAATTATCAAGAGATTGAAAGGTATTGTCTCCACCAACAGAATACGTGTGATAACAGTCTGCAAATCAAGCCTGCTGTTAGAGAACCTCAAAGTCTCTTTGATAACACAGGCACCCACCCATTTGTGCCTCCTTAGGTATACCTGTGAGTGTGAGGTACAAACAGGTTCTTTATTCATTTGACTATCATTCTGTCTTGTGAGAGACATCTAAATTAAGATGACCCTGCCCGGCTTCTTTTCCTTCACAGAAATGAAAGGTGAGTTAGTCTATTGGACAGCTTCATCAGGACAGTAATACTGATGGGCATGCATCCTTGAGGACCACCTCCCTTCTTAGGCAAGTGTTGAGGTAGGGAGTGTTCAAGAGGCACAAAGTGTGGTTGAAACCAAGGGCATCTACTTGCCAGAAGTGCTGGAGAGAGCCATGAGCTCGGGCGAATGTGTGTGTCAGCTTCCTCATCTGTAATACAGGTGTGGAACCCTGTCTACCTCTTGGGCTATTACAGGAAATGAAAGAGATAAATGTGAATGAAAATATTCTACAAATCTTTAATGGCCCAAATAAAAGAAGCTCATTACATCTGAACTCTAGCTACAGAGAAAAGTCCATCTTTAGGGATTTTCCTCAAAGCAGGGGCAGAAACTGTGATTTGAAAATAATATTTTGATTTATAGATAAGCATTTTCAATCATGTTATCTGCACCCAACAGATATGTAACTCAAAATAAAAATAGAACATGCTGGTATTTTAGTTTGTTTATTTGATCCCACTTGCACAAAATAGGGCAATTCTGTCTCCATAAAAGCCTTTCCTAATCAATAATGTGTTTAACTTCAACTCTAAGGAGATATTTAAACTAACACATTACTCTCCAGTTCCTTCTTCCCAGAGAAGTTTCACAGAGTAGCTTTCTACAGGCAGCTTTTGTCTGGACCAAATCAACTCTAATGCCAGAAATACATTACTGAAAAGTCACATTATAAGACAGTGCCATCATAACAAAATGGTGAAAACCAGAGCAGTTTTTATTAATAACAGCAGAACCTAATTTCATTGGTTTTAATTTACCATTTTTACATTTTACTATGACATTATCCAGATACAAATTGTTATGATGAGAAACCATTCACTAGGGACAAAAAAAAGCTATAACTCTGCTTTTAAAAAAAGATTTTGCATATATCAGTGAAGGACACACTAATAAAGATTGGTCTGGAACATTTCTCTTTATGACGATTGACTTATCAGCAATAGTTACTGCAGCAGAGTTGGAAATTACATAATTGCCAGAAACCGTAGATATTTGACTTGGCAAGAACTCTAGATTTATCTGATTTATTTTTGTAAGAATTGGGCCCTGTGGATATTTAGAAATGTTTAATGAAAGAACAGTAGAATACAAATGAAACAAGCAAAAATCCTCTGTTCAAAGGCTGCGTTTAACTCCATCGTCACTGTTGTGATAACACAAATAAACCAAGACGAACCTTTGGTGACTGGCATTGGGCGAGAGCACTACTCTAAATTAAAACATTATGAGCCACTAACATCTGGACATTTTCTCCCGCTGCATAATCATTCTTGTCCATTCTCTGCTTACTATTTATCAGTGGGCACTGCCTAACGTGACACTGAGTCTTGGAACATATGCACAGTAATAAGACACACCAAACACCAAGTGCCATAGTCACGGGTAGGCACTTTCTGACCTCTCTCTGCACTGGGGAAGAAGGGCATTCCACTGGTCTGGGGGGAGGGAGGGGAAGAGAGAGAGAAAGAGAGAGAGAGATTTTGCTAACCTCAGACTGTTCTCTTGCCTTTGGATCTCCAATCCCTGGCACAATACATCTTACAAACCTGATCCTCAGTAAGTGTTTTGTTGTTGGACTGAAGCAGATGAGATAAATAGTCTGAGTAAGGGAAATGAGATGGGGTAAAAGAAAGCAGTTAGGTGTAGTAAAAACAGAGAATCCAAACAGTTTCTATTCCTAGCTGCATCATCAACTTTCTGTGTGACTTTAGACAAATCCTTTCTTCTTTGTAGGCCTCCATTTCCTCATCTATAAAAAGAGTGTATTTTTCTTGATGGTATCTGAAGTATCATCTACTCTATTAACTCAACATTTTTTAAAAGCTATTGTATTACCAGAAGTATCACACTTCCTTCCCTAGTTTAACAAACTGTACACAACACTGTATTTATTTGGTAAGTTCGCTTATTAGGTTTGCCCCTCAATAGAATTTTATCATTAGCTAATTTTTCTATTTCCTCTTGATTTTCCTACCTAGAAAGCTCTTGTGTCATCAAACTCTGGTAGATAGGCAGAGTCACGTAGGAAAAAGAGCTCCAGTTTTGAAGTCAAACCAATCAGAGTTTGAATATGGGTCCCATCAATTTCTCAGAATGTTATTTAGTTCCCATGAATTTTGGATCTGCAAAGATTCTTATTTACTCCTACCATTCATGAGATTCCTATTATTCATCACTCCATTGTTTTAAGGCTGAAATAAAATAAACACACACATTAGTCATCTGACAGCTAGCCATTTTCAATGCCTGTTATTGCTTATAATCGATCTGTTGTCTTGCTGATCCCATTCCAGAAATGAAAATATGCCCCTTCTTCCTGATACCACAGCTTCACGTCTTGGGATCACTGAGCAGGGAAGTGAGTGGTCTTAAAAGATTCTAGAGAGAGGGAAAGCTATTCATTTCATCGGTTAGTCACACATATTCCATTCCTTCAGAAACATTTACTGAGGACAACTATGAAGCAGGCTGGTAATGCGCATCAGAGTATAAAACATAGTCAAGGTGTGGCAGAGGGACAGACATATAAAGAGTTGTGTAGTATGTCTGATAATGGATGCACTGAGGGATGCACTTGATGTTATGGGAGCATCAAGAAGAATACAAATCTTGTAGGAGCTGCCACTAACTGGGTAGTTTCAAAACTCTGTATCTGCATTAGTAAGGGAGGAATATAATGGTAGGGGGATACCTAGATCTCCCTCTTGAGGATTTTTTTTTTAAATCAAAGTGAAAATGTAATACAAAATTTCTTCCAAAGGAATATGAGTAGTGGGATTTTAGTTGAACATCATTTCATAGACACATGTCCATATAAAATGATTATTGTAAACAAGATCTATTTGTAATTAAAACATACAGAGCTTTTTTTTTATTATCAGAAAGAAATGTTCATGTGTAGGAAAATTTCAAATATTCACAAGACTTTTATAGAGACGAACTCAATAGGAGAATCTAGGAAATTTCTCACGTGAGAATATTATTCTTATCCAAAAATTACCGTTAATAGTAAATAAATAGTAATTTGCTAATTACTGTTACTGCTACAAATTGAGTAGCAAAATTAGCATATGGATAATCGAATGCTTATCAGAAACAGTAAATATTGACTTTTCAATACACCATCACCAGCTGGGTGTGGGGGAGAAGGAAATAACTGAGGGGGGGTGTCAACAGACTGAAGGTCTTAATGGAGTCAAGAACAAGTGAAGTGGGGTACCAGGGAAAGAGAACTAAGAGGAGGGGGTCATGTGGGATGCTTGGAACTGAGAGCTGGGTGGTGGGAAAAGTAACACAGAGACAGGGTTTAGGGCTGACCCCGAAACAGGTAATGAGAAGGACGAGATCATGTGGCGTGAGGACATCAAGGCTTTTACCCCCAGGGTTTGGTGGACCAAGTGGTTATTATCAAAATGATGGAGTGAGGTGTGGGAGACATATGTATTTTAACCAGAAGCTAAATTTTCAATAAATGTAAAGCTGTCATATTCTACAGAAGGAATCGGTTTACACAATAAACTCTACTATTAAACTACAAGCTTGTTGAAAATAGGGGGAAAAAATCCAGCGCTGATGGAGATAGGATTGGCTATAGAAGTGGTCTCCCCAAACCCTAGACTGTCCTCTGACAGAGAAAGTCTTTCCAACTGGGGATGTGGTGTCTTTTATTCTCATATTTTATTCATCCAGGAAACATTTTTTTCACCTAGAGTAAGAGGCACTGGGGATGGAGAAATGATTATTTCTTAGGCCTTGTCTCCGACGTTTTCAAGGGCTAACGAAAGGAAAAACTGAACAAACAACTATACGACTGAGTTCTGAGTGCTGAGGATAGGACTGCCCAGGACCGCAGTGTGGAAGCAGCACAGCGCGCCACGGACATGGGGCTGAGGCGTGGCCGGTTTTGACGAATGTTAAGGAAGTCAAACCAAAAGATGTCCAGGTGACAGCAGGTGACCCGAAGTAAGATGCAGGGATCTAGAATTTGGTCCAGGATAGATCCTGGGATTTCACCAGGAGAGCTGGGTGTCATCCTCTGGAACAGGAACAGGGTAGAATCAAGCTTTGCTATTTTGCAGGGAAGGAAGCAGCAGGCAGTCGAAGGGACTGACTTGAAGAGAAAGGAAAGGCCGTCAATCTCAAGCCACACTTCAGTCACAACATTTAACTGTGTCCCTCGCATTGCCCAACGTGCAGAAGCCAAACCCGCCTAGACTCAGGACCCGGCTCTCAGCTAGGCTGTGCCGAGGGACACTCACCGCTGACCTACATTTCGCAGCAATATCCGGGGGCGGGGGGGGGGCACCTCTTGGAGCAAGCTGCTTGCTCCTCAAACAGCAAACACATATTTTCTCACCACCAACAGGGCTGTTGCCAGGAAATCACATAGACCCCAAATAAAAAACAGGCCAAAGAAAAACAAAGAGACAAGACTCCTAGTCTCTTGTTCACGGGGCACTGGAGTTCAGGGCAAGGCCCTCTCTAGGTGGCCACGGGGTCCAGAGAAAATCCTCCCCAGAGGCCGTGAAATGTGTTTATGCAGGTGAGCCAGGAGGCAGGGCCTGGGAAGAGGATGGTTGCTGAGTGCCTGCGCTGTGCCAGGCGCTGTGCTTGCGTAGTTCCTCCTTGTCTCCTCCTCCCTGCGCGGGGGATACTATTATCATTCCTACTCTGCAATGAGGAAACGGACTGTGAAGTCAGGCAACTTAGAGACCCGCAGGAGGCGGCAGCACTAACTAACGTTCAAAGCCAAGCCGCAGACACAGGGCCCTCCTTTCCCTGCAACTCGAGGCCTGTGACCGGGAGGTGAGGATGCTGCCTGAGGGCACCTGCTACCCAAAGGGACGGTCCTACCGCTGCCACCACTGCCAGGCAGCAACTTAGTGACCCTGCAGGGGCAGCGTGATGAGTGTGTAGGCGCCTCAACTCATCTTTCCTTTTTGTTCTTCTTCTTTTCCTCTTTTACCTACTAGAGAATGCCCCTTACTTGGAGTTCTCCAAGGAAGCTCTTTAAGTCCCGAAGGTCCCAGGCCAGAAGTTACTCCCCTCCTTTGCCCTACCCAAGGCTTGGATCTGGAAAGCAGAAGCATCAGATCATCTGACAGAGTGGACGAGAGACAGCCAGCCTGGGGCGTCCTCCCTAACACACCCCCGCCTTCTCCAGGGGCGGGAGCTCGTGCACATGAAGACACAAGGCGGCTACATAGTTAAGTCCTACTTAGCACTTTTCGTGGCCGACAGGCAGCAGGAAACTCCGTAATATTATTTTCCCTCTGGATAGCAAGCTGATTAATGATGTGAGGGAGAGTGGACTGCAGAGGGGAGTCCTGCAAATGTTTCTTTTAGGAGAACCATGGCAGGCGTGGGGAAAGAAAGGTGCGCATTGTAAAGGGCGGTGGGCAGTATTTGGCTAATCAGGGTTTGGTCAATGCTGGTGAGTATGGAACCTTCCTGCTAATGGCTGTTACTAACGGGAGAAATGGGATCATTTGTTGACTTTACTTACGAAAGTGGGTGTTGAAGGCAGGATGGAGGAAAAAAAGGAGAACGTGGACCCTTTTGGCTAAGCCAAATGAAAAATGGAAAAAACGCCTCACAGCTTCTTTAAAATGTGCAAGGCCCCGATTTCACTCTGGCACCAGACTCCTTTGGCTTTATGAGAAAGGGATCACCAATTCCTACTTTGCCTGTCTCATGGTCAAGCCCTTTGGCCATCTGCCAGTTGACCTTCGCTCCCTGTTGAACATGCATTTTTTAATGAACATTGTCTTGGATATACCTGTTATTAACAACTTACTCTGAGCTGGGCTATGTGCTTTTCCTTGCATGATTGAGTTTTACGTCAAAATTGTGAGGTTAAATGCATGCATTTAATTCCTATTTTACAAACGAAAATACTGAAGCTCAGAGTCCTCATTTACCCAGCAATTAAGTGGCATTTTTATGGTTCAAGTCCTTACATTTTAGGGTATCTTTGCTTTTAGGACTCAGCTCAGAAAAATCGTTATAATTTTTTGCTAAAGTACAAGCATTTTACATTTCTGAAATTCTTTCCTAGTCCATCAAATACATCCCATCTCAGCGTCCTACAGACAGAGTCCTCTGGCTCCCCAAGCCTGTGCAATTCCTGAGTCCTATAGATAATCAAGATGGATTGACTCACAGAAAATGAACGTCAAAAATGGCTCATGTTTTACCAGTGAGTTCTGAATGGCATACCCTCCCTGGATAACATTCCCAGAACTTATACTTTGCAACTTTGACTGATAAAAGCAGAATCCTGACACACTGCCATCTTTGCAGACTCTGGTATATCCATATTGGCTCCCAGTCGATATTCTGGACAAGGAATTTCCACAGATCAGCTTAGGCAAGAGTACTTGTATATGCGCCACAAACAGGATTCACATGAGAAGCCACACTTTAATCAAGCTCTGAGACTTGTAGAGACATGGTCTCACATTCAGAGACGATGAAGACTCATCTCATCCAGTTCTTTAGACTCTCCAGTTAAATTCCTAAGATTTCAAACTGACCTGTTGTTCAACTCAATACAGAAGAAAGGGTCACTGATGAAGCAACCTGGAGAAGAAATGCAATCATGATAAGCTTTAGAGGCAAGTAGGACTGAATTAGAATCCTGATTCTAACAATAATCAATTTTGTGACTTTGTATAAGTTGCTTCATTCTCCAGCCCTTGGTAAATAAAAAGTAGTAAGTAGTATAAGATAGGGGAAATTTCATTGTGAAGGCCAATCACGAGAGAAGCTTTCACATCTACACAAAGAAACTAAGCAGGACAGAACACTTCATCCTCACATTTACTTTTAGGACTATTCCAAAGAAAACATCTTGAGTATGTGATAGCTATTGAGGCATCAAGGTGTTGCCAGGTCTGCCTTGTGCCTGCCTCAAGAACCACAGGTCTCTAGAGCTTCTCCTCCAAAAATGTCCAGACACACGAATCCAAGGGACTTAAGTACAGGCTCAGACATCTGTTCACACATTACCTTTTCCAGACCACACTCTCAAAAAAAAAAAAAAAAAAAAAGGATCCTTGATCCCTAAATCAAGTGCTCAGAACAGGCCCAGGTAACCTTTATTCCCTAAAGTAGATAATGGTTATCACCAATTTGCAAGCTGAGGTTTTATTCATTTAGCTCTCTGTTTTAAACTCTCACCAAGGTAAAGTCAGTTAAATGAGTTTGCCAAGCAAAATCCTAAGATGACCTGCACAAAAGACCTTCACCCTTAGATAATTCCTTCCCCTGTGTATCCAAGGGGACATGGCTTCCATGCTTATGTTATTTTACATGGCAAAAGGGATTCTGTAGCTATAATTATGTTTACTCATCCCTTGCCTTGGAGTTAATTGAAAAGGAAATTATCCAGGTGGGCATAACCTAATCATGGGAGTTCTTTAGAAACAGAGGGGTTTTTTATCTGGTAACAAAAGAGAAGGCAGAGAGTCAAAGGAGAGAAATTCAACACAAGGGAGCTTCTCCATTAAAGAGATGGGAGACAGGGAGCAAATCTCTAACAATGACCTTCAGAAGCTGAGAGCCAGCAACTCTAACCTCAGCCCTGCAAAGATAAGGGACGAGCTTCTACCAACAACACAAATGGTGTTGGAAGCAAATTCTTCTTCAGGGCTTCCAAATAAGAACCAATCCAGGTCCACACCTCAATTTCAGCTTTAGGGAGCCCTGAGCAGAGAACCCAGATGAGCCCACCTAGATTTATGGCCTGTGAAACTATGAGATAATAAATACATATAGTTTTAAGTTGCTAAATGGGTGATGCTTAGTTACACAGTTCCAAAAACACAAATATAAGCGGCCAACAGGAGATGACAGGAAAACCCAAGTCTTCTTTTCTACAATCACCTGTGTTGATTAGCTTTGGTCCTGATATTCCCCAAACTACCAGCTGTGTATCGCAGACAGTGTCCGTGATAACTACACTAAATGTTCTATGATAATCTTGATTTTAACTATCTCATTAGACCATTTGTTTTCATTGTCAATGAGTTTCCTTATGTAGTTGATAAGGTGTTGTTCACAGAATCATTGCAATGCTTTCTGCAAAAATCTATCTTCAAAACTCACTAAAACAAAATAATAATTCTTCCCTATTGTTAGGCACTTTATTATGCTGACAATAATCCTCACAGCCTCTAACTGGTTTATAATATTCTAATTTTGAGAACAAAAAATATTAAATCTGAGTGGAATAACTGATTCAAAGACATTGGCTAACAGAGTTACATCTGAACCCATCTCAATTTACTCCAAAGCTCAGAACTCTTTTGGGTAAAGGTGTATAGGTACAGACCCATAAAATGATCCATAAAGAAAGTGGATTTGTGATTATTTAGCGAGACGCATAAAACGATCCACAAAAAGTGGATTTGTGATTATTTAGAGTTGGACAGGAAATAGGCAGATGGGGGCAGTATCTAAGGGGTACTCTGTTTATTCGGGGGATGATAAAAATGTTCTAAAATTGTAGTAATGGTTACACAAATCTAGGAATTTACTAAAAACCACTGAATTTCTCACTGTAAGTGGGTGAATTATTGATATTATGGTGTGTTAATTCTATCTCAATTAGCAGTTTTCTAAAAATGGTCAGTGAGACGTGTTTGTAGGGTAATTGAGGTACCCAAGTCCAGGGAAACAGGTGAGAAATAGGTGTGAGGCTGTCAGAGGAAGCCTTGCCTATCAGGCTAATTTGTATGAAATCTGTCCATCAGATATAAGGGTTCCTTACAAATAATTTTAAATAAGGGAATGAAAGATCCTACTGGTGTTCTTGAAAGTTGCTTCCAGTAGCTATATTGGGGTGATTCGCAAAGGGGAATACAGTACTACAGACCAGTGCTGTGGTGAGGAGGCTTTTGCTTAGCTCACTAGAAAACCTCACTGACAATAGGCTAAAGGAATGGGAGAAGACCTATTATTTGCAAAACACCATGGAGAGAAAAGAGTCACAACTTTGTAAGAACCTGAGATAAGGGAGAGGGAAGAATAAAAGAAATCGGACTTCCCAGCTTGAGAGATCAGCTTTGTAAGTATGATGCTTCCTGGCTCTCTGTAGAATCTGGTGGGAGGGAGGGGAAAGAGACACAGTTAGGTACATTAGAAATCCTACTCAACCCTCTAGTAAAACACAAATGAAGTGATATGTGGGTCCCACACCCAGAGATTTTGATTACGTGATCTGGAAAGTGGTATTTTTTTTTTAAGTTTCAAGGTCATTCTAACATGCAAATAAGGATGTAACTTTCTGCCTTGAATACCTTCTCTCCAGTTGAGGTAGTCAGAAGAGGTCACTACTGTTACTTCTCAACAATTCGCAGCCCAGCCAAATGACCTGGCCCTGATGAACAGAGGTGAGGTTCCATCGTCACAACTATATACAGCATGTCAGGGACCTTCCCAGCCTCCATCATCACATGAGCCAATTTCCATAGTAAATCTTCTCTATGTGCATACTGTTGGTCTGTTTCACTAGAAAACCCTGACCAATACAGCTGCCTACATGTATGTGTAGTTGTCCATGCAAAATAACTGTTAATAACACTGGTCAACAATTTTTTACAAAAGTCATGTTACTGAAATAAAATTAGTCATTTCCTATCAATTTGTATGTGCTCAACATGAATATGACAGTCAAATCCTAACTTTGGCTCTAGTTGTTTTTTTTTTTTTATAATCTGCAATAAATGGATGTTTACATCACGAAATGCATGCCAATAGTAATATAGGCCTACGGTTAATACCTATAAAAAAATCAAGTCATAAACTACTTCTTAGAATTCTTCGCTTGTCTCTTGTACAGTTGTTCAGGAGCATCTCTGGGGAGTGCCCAGCAGTAGTCAGCCAGCATTGTAGTGGACCATTTTCCCTGGTATCTTTGGTCCATTGATGTGATATCTTGATGAAAACGTTCACTATGTTCATCACTAACCATACCACAGTTTTCAGGGAAGAAATCCAGATGGGAATGAAGGAAGTGGATCTTTAGAGACATATTTCAGCCAAGTTTCTGATACTGCAGCAGCATGTCTTCTACTAGTTCCTTGTAGTTTTCTGCCCTAACATTCCCAAGAAAGTTTGTAGACACTAGGCAAAAAGCATTCCATGCTTGTTTCGCATCACCCTGCAGCAAGCTGTTGAACCAGTCATCTTTGAAGAGCTCTCGAATTTGAGAACCCACAAAAACTCCCTCTTTAATCTTTGCTTCACTGAGTCGAGGAAATTTTTCATGCAGGTATCGGAAAGATGGCGAGGTCCGGTCCATGGTTTTCACGAAATTCTTCATCAAACCTAGTTTGATGTTAAGGAGTGGTAGGAGGATTTTGTGAGCCTTGACCAGAGGTGGGTGCTGTATATTCTTCTCTCCAACTGCTACATTTTGTCTGAGAGTCCATTCCTTATGCAAGTAGCACAATTCACTTGCTCAGCTATCCCACTCACATAAGAAACACATGTATTTTGTATATCCCTACTGCAGTTCCATTAAAAGGGCAACTAGCTTCAAATCACCACAGACCTGCCAGCTGTTCTTTTTATACTCAATGGAATTCAGTAGCTGCTTTAAGTTATAGTATGTCTCTTTCATGTGGACAGCATGTGCTACTGGAATAGATGGAAGATGGTTCCCATTGTGCAAAAGCACAGCCTTAAGACTCACTTTCGAAAAGTTTAGAAATAGTCTCCATTCTTGTGGGTCCTAAGTGATTTTTAAGGCATTCATGAGGCCCTCAATATCGGAACAGAATACTAGAGTACTTTCCTTTCTGAAGAAAGGCTCCAACTGCTGGTGGCACTTTCGGTAGAAAGTAATTGTGACATCTTTTCCAGAAGATTCAATTGTTGGAGACTTGATCCTAGCAATTCTGCCTTGTTCTTGGATAAGTCCAAATTATGAACCAGGTCATTTAGTTCTTCCTGTGTTAGTCTGTGTGAAGTTGAAGATGCACCACAGTGAAAATCTAGATCACCGCATGCTGATGGAGCAGGAGAACAGGTCAGCTCACCCTTGTCCTCATCAGATGAATCAAGAGAATATTCTGCTGGAGGTTCTGGAATAGGAAGTCCCTCACCATGTGGAACTGGTCTCAATGCAGACAAAATGTTTGGATAGACTATTCTCGACTTCTTTTGCTTTGTTATTCTGCCAGAAGGAGGAGGAACCAAGCAGAAGGAATAGTTTTTTTATATGGTTGCTTGGCTCTCTCCACACCATGGGGACTGCAAATGGCATTGATGGTCTTTTGCCATCTAACCACTGTGAAAGCGGTGTTGTACATGTAGCACAGCATCTGTGTGGGGCCCAAGGCTTGTCTTGGTCACCAACATTGCATCCGAAGTCAAGATGATAAGACTTCTTCACTTGAGAAGTGATACTTTTCTTCTGGTTGGCAAATGTCACTTCCCCACAAATAGAGCAGAAATTGCCCACTCTATTAACGCACTTTCAAGGCATTACTATTCTGTATTGTACCTAAATGGATAAAATAATAACAGTTCTATGGAACAGCAGCTTATGGGAACTGTCTTGCACAAAGTCTGAAATATTTTCAATGCTCAACCTTTCCGGCAGGGCTTTATATAGTACACTGCTGACGTCAGCTTACTTCAGCAGCTCCCTGGCAGTAGTATTGCACTGCATCAGAAAATGATGCAGTCAACACTGGATGATGTGTGCATGATGGTGTTATGCCATGTGATGCAATATTACATCTTTCTAGGCTGATTTAGGATGTGTTGCCGTCCCACTGGATAAATTTACATGGTGAAACATATAAAATGAATTTTATGAAATATCTTCAAAACGAGAGCTAATAAAAAATTCTCAGGGTTATATTCATGTTCAGCACACCAAGATACCAAAGATTAGGGCCTTTTTAAGTCAGTAACAATCTCAATCTTGGCCAGTGTAATTAGAAGATAATAAAGGAAAACAAATTAGGAAACCTGAAAAAAATATATAAACAATTCTTAAATATCACCCTCAGTACACAGAACAAAACAATATACCTACAAATTTAAATCTCAATCCATAAAATAATTCAAAACACTCAGTAGACTCCTATTCTATTCTAGACTGTGTGGTATGGGGAAAGATAATAATCAAAGAGTATAAATGGATGCTTGAATATAATGAACTTATTCAATAGCTGAATTACAGAGGCATGACGGAAGGGACCAGAAACAAAAGCTGATCTGTGATGTAGGCTAAATGAACCAGCCACAGACCAAAGACTCTTTTAAGTCCTCACCTCTGCAAAATTGTCCTCCTGTGCTTTGGAGAACACAAGTCTCAGGGCTCTCCAGCTTTTGTTCTCAATTGCTCCTCTGGTGCCTGGCCCATTCTAGGCTGTCCTCCTTGCTGTCTGTTCCACTAAGACTAAAGAGTTAGGAATCTTGAAGAATCATCAAACTGACATTTTATTGGGTATATATAGGAACGAACAGTATTTTCCAACTTCTTTTCCTACAACTAGATTGCAGTGGGTATTAAATTAGTTATCTTTTTCCTATTTGAATTCTGTAGTATAACTGTAGCAAAATTATGAACTTAAATTAAAAAATAACATTAATCATTTGTGAATGTCAGTCACTATTTTCAGGTCTTTACAATACTTAAACCATCACAACTACCATTTGATATTGATACCATTATTAACTCCTGTTTGTAAACAAGAAACTTCTAGATTTAGGAAAATTAAATACCTTGCCCTGGGTCACAGAGAAAAGTAGTAGTGATAGGAATAAGAGAAAGGATTCAAACCAGGGCGGTATAAAGGACAGCCTGAATGTTTTATTTCCTGGAAGACCCTTTGGGAACTTGAACTGAATCGTCTCCCAATATTCAAACTAAGTAGTCAAAGCTTGTGAGAAGAGATCAGAAACCTATCTCAAGCCATTAAGGTCTGACCAACTGAGGCTGAATTGGTATATGTCTCCTGTCTAAAGTTTGGGTGAAGATAAAATAAAAATCATAAAATGCAGTATATTATTGGATCCTGTAAATCAAAGCTGGAGCTGGAGTTTACATATTATTCTCTGTGTATACACAAGCAGGCCATGTATGGGATTAAAAGTTCAAGAAAGAGGCAGACTGCAGGGAAGATGGTTTAAGCATCATTCTGCTACACCATGCCCAGCTACAGGCAAAGTGTTTTGACTTCCTGAAATGGAAATGGCCTTGCCACTGGGAAGGAAACACTAAAGACCAGAGCTAGAATGAAGTCCAAGCTCCTCATCTACAACAGGATCTCAGATGTCAAAAATAGTTTCCAGGCTTGCAGAGAAGTTCTCCAAAATCTTCCAGGATGATCAATGATAAATAACTGGGTCCATAAATGAGCCTGTCATTCAGGTTGGCTTTTCCAGAAAACACACAGCCACAAATGGAACTGAATGATGAGTGACACACTGATGCTTAAGCAGATTTATAAAGAAGGTGGCTGTAATATTGATTGTGTTACATCTTAAACATTTGAACATTGTTGAGACATCAATTCCTAATATCCCAGATAATGGTTATGAGTAGATGGACTCAAATATGAAGAAATACTGTTTTTTATAGTCACATATTCATAAAGTCAGTTTGTTACTATGGAATCACATATGATGTCATAAATTCGATGTTCTAAAGGCAAACCTAGCCTAAGCCACAGATACAGCAGGAAATGGAGCTGGGGAGACAAAAACCTGCCTAACCACCAAAGAATTTCAATAGTTAAAGAAATGAGTCAAACATCTCTGAAACAAAAAAAGAAGGTGAGTGGGTTGAGTATCCTAGAATCTTGCCAAAGAACTGAGGAAATATAATTATCAGTCCATCATTTACCTCTGGAAATGCTCTGCAGCATCAAATAATTTCAGATGATGACTACATGTCGGTAAAAGAGAAGTAAAGGAAATGAAGAGAGTGCTGGAAAAGGAGATTAAAGCATACAGTATAAATCAATCCAGTAAGTCAGCATTTACTGAGCATATGATCATATGTTAATGCTAAGAGGTGAAAAAACAGTCTCTATCTTTGAAGAGAACACATAAACAAAGTACAATTCAGTGCTCAGTAAAAGTATGTTCAAAAGACACAGACAACCCAGAGGAATGTTTAACATTGGGAATTTCTCCCAAGTCATGCTGAGCTTGCTTCTAAAGAGTGCTAAAAGAGAAAGTTACAAAGAAAGAAGGATGGTATGTAAGCAAGCACGAGGCATTTGGCAAAAGGAGAATATAGAGGTAAAGTTCAGAGGGGAGGGGATATAGGTAGGAGGTAAATAGGACACATGCTGGAGCTCCTGAAATTCAGCATAATTAGAGTTACACTTTATAAATATACCTTTGATGAGGTGGGTGGATCTAGAAATTAGGGGGGATGGGGGCCAAAACACCAGCACGAAAGGCTCCAATCCAAGACTGGAAGCCCAGGATCTGAGGCCTGAAAAAGGCAATGATAATAGGGACAGAGAAAAGGCTTTGGACTTAAAATACCTTTTGGAGTTAAAAGTGATGGGATTTATGGTAGTGGTGGGTTGATGGGCCATACAGTTATACAGTTATACCATTCTCTCCAGTCACAGACTCACTTACTCAAATAATATTGATCAGATATTCTGCTGGGTGCAAGGCACAGAGCAGAAAATGAGGAATAGATTGCCCTGGGCACCTTGGTCTAAGCTAGAAGTTGAGGTCCTTAAACAGACCAATAACACTAATCTTGATCTTGATCACATACAGACACCTAATGAGCATGAAACGATACAAATAGTGCTCCAAAATAATACTATTTGCTGAAATGGAAAATACAAATACATATTTGAGTCAGTCACTCATACAGTGATTTATCTTCTTGTGCTTCCTACATGGTGCTCCCTTTTAGTTTGTTAATTTATAACAAATAACTTTTTTTAAACTAGAGGCTATGTGTAATTTGATAGAAGAAAACATGCTAATCAACAGATATGTCTAGGATGAAGGTCCTTGAATTTAAAATTCAGATTACTATCACTGAAGCTTAGATCCACAGATATTGGAGCTATGGTTAATTGAGAAGGCAAGGTAAGTTTCCACACTACATGGCAAAAGGAAAACTTCCATAATTGGTGAGCTTGAGTGGAATGGAGAGAAAAAAAGTCCTGCAGTGTGAGCCACTTAAATCCAAGTTCTGCTGAGCCCTGGGGAAATCCCATATTATCCTTTTATTTTTTAATAGTAAATGCCACATGCCTTAGATCTATAAACCAACAACTTTCTATATTCAAAAATGTTTATACAGTCTTCTAATATGTGTTATTTTGACTCATGCTTATTAGAGCAGGGGGGAAATACTGTCTGGAATGTGTATATTTTTTTATATTGGCAAAAAGACAAATTCTAATTTTATTTATTCTTTTATTCCCAAACAAAAGGCTTCCAATGCCCCTGACATTGAAAACTAATAAACATTCTGTGTTTCCATATTAAGAATGATACTGGAAGATACCCAAGAGACAGTGTAGACGCGGAAAAAAGAAGGGATTCTGAGAAACCAGGAGTCCGTCTGAGCACTCAGGTGAGCTGACTTCGCTAGAGCTGATGAGAGAATTTAAAAACAACAACAGAAAGTACAGCAGGAAATCTCAGGGGGTAGGGGAGTGCTGCGGGGGGAAGACTGGGCTGTTGAGATCTGTTTTCAAGTATCTTCATGGAGAGGTCAAGGGGAAACTAGGCAAAGCTGGTCCCTGCCTTCCCCTCCAGGCCACACCCCCAAGTAGAATATTTTGTGTAGAAACCACAGCCAACCACACCCATCTCTGCTCAGCCAATGGGAGGAGACTGGTCTTTGTTAAATTCAGGGAGGGGAGGGGAGCCCGGCCATCACATTGACCATTTTCTGCACATCTTTCAGATGAGGCGTGCGGGCAGTCCGAATCACTTGCTGAGATGTTGCCCCCTGAGAGGTCACACGCCGTGTAGACGCTGCCTTTGTGCAGCTGAGGGAACAGTGCCTCTAGCTGTGCCCTGCCGCACAATACGTATTTATATTCACATGTGCCTGTTGTGGGAGCAGGGCCCGCACATCACCATGATCAGGGTGAGCAGAGATCAAACTACTGACTTGGGAGGGGCGTCACAGGCTGTCTGGGTGAGGGGAAGGAGCTGGGAAACAGAAATTTTTCCACTTGCCTCTCCATGGTCTCCTCCATTCTTGTTGCTGCCACAGGGAACTCTAGGGGGCTCCGTCCAGCCCATGTAGCAGCGGCCTCTGCCACAGCTTTGTTTGGGTGCCAGCAGCCCTCCTTTGTGTAGTCTACCAAAAAATGGTGGCAATGTCTTTTTAGCACGTGCTAATAGACTTATCCTTAAGGAAAGAGATGGGGGAAAAGGAGGACTAATGGTCAACTCTAAGTTCCATATAAGTAGAGTCACAGGTGGTAAAAAAAAAATCAGGAGGTACCAGGTTTGTTTCTTGGTTTTGGTTGCTATTTCAGGTTCATCCCCACTTTGTTGCTTCTCACAGAAGTCAGGATGGGGCTAGAGTTAAAGTAACACACAAGGGCCAAGGTTAAGTTAAGGGTCATAGAAGCCAGAGATGTTCTCACTGGGCGCAGCTATGCTTAGTCTGACATGGCTGTTCTGTAGAGGCACACGCATGGAAAGAGTGGGTGGTGTAGGGTATTACACCCATGGGTCTCTTCTCTCCTCCAAAGGGATCACAAGAATTAGTGCCGAAGACAGACTCTCGAGGGTACCTTTTGCGCGATCAGTGGTCCCGAACTTCTCGGAGCCCCTCCGTGAGAGCCCCATCAGACGAAGGCAGAAGCAAGAATACCAATAACAAGGTAGAGAGAGATGAAAGAAACGAGTACACCTTGACAATAATAATAGCACCAATAATACTAAACCTGATTGATGCCTTCTGTGCCAGCCCCTGTCTACACATTTCACATGGGTTAGCTATTTGAGTCCTCATCAAAACCCCTGTTAAGTACCATTTCATATTGAGAAAATTGAAATGTGGAGTAACTTGCCAAAGATTTACATTCCTTATGCTATAAGAACTAGATTAAAATCAAGGGTCTCTAAAATCACGAGTCTCTAATCTCTTTGCTTTTTCATTCCTTCTTCAACAACATTAGAGAACCCAAATCTCAGAAGAGGGGGTGGAGAGCTCATCCAACGACATAGATCGTTGCAGAATGTTAGTGTGTGTGCTGCTGTGGACCCTTAACTAGGTCCAGCCATAAAAGACAAATAAGTTAGGTTTTTTGAGATTAAATTTTTGGATGCAAAGCGAGTGAAACAGACCCAGTCACTGGGAGAACATGCGCCTTACCAATCCACCAACCTCTGTGGACCTCCAATTGGTTAAATCTCAAATTAGGTTAGACAAACAATCTAAACAGGAATATGCCTTTGAAAAATGGGAAACAATCCACAAAGCTGAGATAATATATACATGCTCAATGATTTATTGCACACCTAAGTAAAGGGGTCCTTTTTCTAAAATGACTCCTTTCTGTTTTATAAAATGACTCTTTCCAGTTGAGCTCTACTGGCACAGGAAGTTCTAGAGACAATAGGGAAACTCTCAATTCTCCAGCCTACCAACCTTCCCAGCAATCACTGTAATAAAAACAGGGCAAATATGGAGAGAGATGTGAAGTCTTCCGGTGGGAACATGCGGTCTACTCATTCAGTGTGTTACCTGGAGGTCACATATGGAGACAACGGGGAGTAAGGCCCCATCTTCAGTTCCTAGGCCCTACCTGGAGGTCTCTGAGCAAGTATACAGGAGGCAAAAGTGATAGAACTTTGAAAACTGGGTGCCTGCTGCCTAGGAGCAAGGAAGAAAACCTGTGCTCTAGATACTCAAAAAAAGAAAAGAAAAGAGAAAGGTGATGGAGGAGCTGGGAGAAAGAGAAGGCAGGCTGTCGCTATGTCCACTCAACAGAAATCTCTGCTATCTGGAGTCTGGGACTACCTGAGCCCCTTTATCCCTAAAGGATCTGAGCTGGCTCAGGAGCCCTCCAAGAGATAGGCTCGACACAGAGGGAGATGGACAGCTCCAGGACTCCAGCTGGGCAGAGCCTGGGAAGGAGACCCTAGGGGAGCCGCGAACTCAGATACCTATTTTCTCTCTCCAGCTCCCCAGCAGCTCGGCAACCTCCAGGACGTCATCTGTCTCCCCAAGCCAGCGCGAGTCTCAGTTTGACCAGCCGTCCCCGCGCACTCCCCCCTCGCAGCACACGCCCCCTGTTCCTGTGGACTCCGGTCCTCCCACGCCCCCAGAGTCCCAGACATCATCTCGACGCGGCGGCACCAAGATGAATGAGAATACGGACACCTGGACTCACGGCATCATGCGGGACATCCGGGACAAGAGGGACTATCCCCGCACGCCCCCCAGCGAGTGGAAGGCCTACCCCCCTCACAGGTCGCTCTACCCCTCCTCCCAGTTGGACAGCGACTGCATGTCATCAGACCTGCCCTCCCGGAAGAAGCCACCGGAGATAGAGGAAGACGAAGACGAGGCCTACTGGGCATCAGTGAGGACACTGTACGAGAAGACCCCCAGCTGCTCGCGCCCCCCGCCGGTAAGCAGGAGCCACTGCCCTGGAACCGGGGGTCCCCCCTGGTGGCCCCACAGCCCCACCTGCTCTAGCTTCCCCACAAGGAAGGTGCAGGGAATTTCATCCCAGCCTCCTGCCTCTTCTCCACACACCTCCCCCCTGCAGACTTGGGGATTCCAGCCCTTGACCGACCCCTGCATCCCAGTTCTGCAAGCAGAGGACGGGCTGCCTTCTTCCCACCCTGCCCTGGATGGGTCCTGTCCTCATTCCTGTGTGACTGTCCCCTCACCGGCTCCCCTCCCTGCAGCCCAAACCCAGGCATGCCCTCACCATCGCCGTGTCCTCCCGGGCGCTCTTCAACATGATGGATGCCACGAAAATCTACGAGGAAGAGGGCCTGGAAAAGTACATGGAGTACCAGCTCACCAACGAGAATGTCATCCTGACGCCAGGGCCGGCGTTCCGCTTTGTCAAGGTAGCTGCGCTGCCGCCTCCGGCCGGTCAGGACCCTGGAGGCGAAGGGAGGGCTGGGCCCCCCTTGGGATCTCACTCAGGCTCCCTCATAATTCCTGGCCACCTCTGTCATTCTTGTCCTTTCAAGCTAACCCCAGGTCAGTGTGCCGATGGCCAGTCTACGCTTTCACAGAGACGGTGGGCTGAGGAGGAAGGGAGCCACCCTGCCACTCTTGATTCGGGGTGTTGAGCTGCCCTAAGTGGCTTTGATACGTGTAACAAACCCTGGTCCCCACCCTGCAAGAAGTAATGATGACTTTACAATTCCCAGCAGCAGAAATAAAATGCCTCATTAAAATGAAATAAAATTCACTTTAGCCGTCCTTGCCCCAAACATAGCATATGAAGAAAACCAAGATGCCCTTGGCACTCGGGGCATGATTTAATGGTAAGAGAAGCAGGATCTCTGAACTCATTCTGAAACGGACAGCACGTATAACCCTGATCCCCTGTGTGAGGCCTCCAAATATTAAACGGTAACATCATGAACAGGAGGAATGGAATGGCTCCTCCACAAATCACGAGTAGAAAGTCCTTAGGGGCGCGGCAGACGCATGGGAGGAAACCACCAACCTCACGTTTAAGAAACAGACAAGCGCCCACTTTGCTAGCACACATACAAAAATGGGAACAGTACAGAAACCATCAGCACGGCCCCTCCCTGTACAAGGATACCCATTAACACAGTCCCTGTGCCATTTCCTTAAGCACTCTGTATTTTCACCAGATAAAGGGAGGCAGATTTTGCAAATCCCTAAAACACAGGGAAGGGGTTACCCTGATCTTTTCTGCTCCCTAACACACAGAGATAATTCTAGCAAACCAAATGCAACAGTTTTCAGCACTATCCACCATTGGGCAAACATTATCTAGGGCCCTTAGTATGAGAAGCTGCAAATACAGAAATGATGGCATAACCCTGCCTTACAGGGTCCATCATCTCTTCGTGAAGCCCAGAGGTTGACCTTGACACCAATGAGACGCTTTCTGTCCAGACCCCCGATGCCCAGCTTCCCCGGCCCTCTTCACCCACATTCATGTTTGCCACCTGCAGGCCCTGCAGCACGTCAACGCTCGACTCCGTGAGCTCTACCCCAACGACCAGGACTTATTTGATATTGTGCTGATGACTAATAACCATGCCCAAGTGGGAGTGCGGCTTATAAACAGCGTCAATCACTACGGTAAGTAAAATAAATACCGTGGGGAAGAACAGCTCGCTGCTCTGGAAGAGAGAGGCCATGTTATTTTGCTAACTGTGGTCTAACTAATGCAGTGTCTTTGATGCTGACACCCCCTTCTGCGTGAGGAATGTTTATTTGCCTATGTCAGAACAAGAGAGGCCATGTTCATTTTTAACTTCAGCACAGAGTTGGGCCCAAAGCTCTGGACTTAACTTGTCAAATGTGAATTTCAAAGTCTTAATCCCAGGCCCTGCAATATATTTCTCTGTTTTATGTTTTTCACTTCTGAACTTGACTTCAAGGAGCTGTCAACCCAGAGGCTTTCTCTGTGTGATCAAACTCCTTGCTCACCGCAGAGACATGTTAAAGGTTTAAAGGTTCTCACCTTTCTTTTCTACTCTTAAAAAATGATTATCCCTGGCTGTTCTCCTCACACATCAAATCCATGTCATGCCAGTAAAACTGTCTTTATTCCTTAGCATGAAAAATTTCACCAACTCCAGTATCTTCATGATATTTCCATCAGTGTGTTGTGAACTTTAAGAGAAAGTCCCCTTTTTTTGCTATCATGGAATGACCTGACTTGAGACCTTAAGTCTATTTTCTAAGTGATGTACCCAGCTTTGGGCATGTCAGGTCAAAATTAGGCTTAACTGTGGCATATTTAAATTCTATGTTTAAAATGGACATATTTATAGTCAAGATGTATCACAATTTATGAGTTTTATATTTTCCTAATTATGAGGCTGATATTTTACTTAGACAAATTTTAAAAAATGTTTGCCTTTCAAAATGGACCAGCATGCTATGGTATTATGATGTGAACAGAGAGAACATATATCAAAGGTTTGGCATAGACGAGGGGCCTAATCACGCAATAAATGGCAGTTATGATTACAACACGGTCTTCTTTGATTTGGAGGCTGGTAGTATAAGGAATCGAAGTTGTTTACCTATAAATTGTGCTGATAAAGTGACTAAGCTCAGTATGCTCAAGAAGACTTGTTCAGGGGATAACAATCTTTCACTTGAAGACTCCCATGTCTGGGTGCTGAAGGCAATTTGCACCCTCCTCTGCTATGGCAGACTTACACCTGTCTGGCTCCCTAGTGATCTATGATCTTCATAGAAGAGACAATGTTTTAATCATTTCTGAAGTCCCACTGTCACCAAATAATTTCTGATTGTTAAATCAATTTATTTAAGGATATTTAGGGTATACTTTTAGGCAACTTAAACCCAAACTTGGGTGAAATGAAAAAGAGACAATATTGTATCAATGCTTTAGCAAATACTTCCACCTCAACTACTGATGGACACTTTTCCATTTACTCTCTTGGTCTACAGAGAAAATGAACAACTGAGTAGATTTAAAATTCTGCTTTATAGTGTGAAGCTACTCAGTTTATCAGATATCAGAAAACACTGATATTGGGTATCATAACATATGCAAAATGTTATACTTTATTTTGCTGTTATCACATTGTTGAACAATGTTTTGTTTTTATAACTAATTATGCTTTGAGAAGGAATTATCTTTATCAGAATTTCATATTATTTCCTTAGACTAAAATATATATTTAAAAAAGGAGTCCTAGGTTAAAAGGCACAAACTGCTAAAATATCTTGGTACATACAAATTACTTTCTAGATGGTTTGTACCAATTTATAATTCCATCCACAGTGTATGTGGGTGCCTATTTCATAAGCATCTCACCAACACCTAGCAGACTTTTTTAATTGTTGGTGGTTTGAAAGGCAGTTAATGGTATGTTAATGTTTAGTCTACTAATAATTGCATGTAAAATGCCAAGTCAGAAAAGAGGGATAATTTCAGACCTTTTGCTGATGTTGCTTTTAAAAAAGTTTAAATCTTAGCATGCTTGTTATTGCTATTGCATTTTACTAGAGAAATATAGAATGGCACTTACCATTCTATATTTTCTATAATGGCACTTACTCCATAACCACCCTGTCACGAGAGAAGGAAGTTTAGAGGTGTCAACGTGAACTACTCTATATCTGTTTCCTTTTCTGTAATGAGGATAATGCCTGCCATAAAGTTGTTGTGAGAGAAAGTGGGCACGGTCTGTGTGGAAGTGCTTCATAGACTATCATGCACCAAACACAAATAGTATTACGTAAAACAACTGAGACAGTTTTCAATATCGGAGTAATTCTAAACCTCAATGGGCACTCAGCTATTAACATGGTAACTTTCATTTGCATTCGCAGTAAGTACTTTGTCTCTAGCCCATGCCTTAACGAAGTCTTTTTTGCTCAATACTAGGCCTCCTAATTGACCGCTACTGTCTAACTGGTGGAAAGAGCCCGATTGGCTATTTGAAGACCTATCTTACCAACTTGTATCTTTCTTCAGATTGTGAAAAAATACAAGAAGCAATTCATGAAGGTATCAGTTTGGTTTTCTCTCTCTAGTTAAGATGCTTACACTAGTAATTATACATATATTGTGCTTCACATCTATGTGGCTTACGTCCTTGTTGGAGTTTCTGCTAAGGTGTTGCCACAGGTGGGAGCACTTGAGTTTATCTTCTAGGGCTTTGCCCGCCGAGGTAGACATCCTCAGGGACTGTCCTACCACACGTCTTGCACTTTCCTACCCCTCACAGAAATAGACAACTGCTTTGAGATATGCGGTTGGAGAAGAGTTGAATCATCAGGTGATAGCTAGGGAGGACAAGGCCTGGGAGAATCTTTTCCTTTTTTATTTTAATGGGAGAAACTAAAGCTTATGGCTCCAGAAAAAGTATTAATCGATGGCCATGGTCTGACAGGGATCGCTGCCGCAACAATGTTTGAAGGAACCAAAGAGATTGCTTACTGTGACTCACAGCTGCGTGTGGCCTTTGATGGAGATGCTATCCTTTTCACTGACGAAACAGAACATAACCCCAAGGACCATGGGGTGGACAAATTCTTTCAACATGAAAATGCATGTGAGAATAAAACTCTTGCTCAGGTAAGCGGTTTAAGCCTTCTGTTCCTTAGGGGATAAGGGACAAGATGGAGTTTTATTTTCTTTACCATAGTGGCAGTTACTCCCTCTCTGTCTACATGACCAAAGTCTGCATTCTTTCATTTCCTACCCTGCCTGAAGTCTTTCTCATAATTACTAGTAAAGGCCTTCAGGAAGGCCTACAAGAGAGTGTGTATTTCTTGTGTCTGTGACTTCCAAGGCTTCTATACTCTCTCACTAGCCCAAACTTGGCCTTTCTCAGCCTTTTTTTTTTTAATTGCCTGAAATCTTCATTCCTGCCTGTATGATGTCTGGGATGTCTTCCTTCAATGCACTAAGATATTTCATCTGTCCCTGAAGATATCTTTGATTTTTTTCTTAGACTTTTTGTTATGTTTTGTTAGATTTGATGCTAACTGGTTGCACTGTGATCTTAGCTTTCATATGGGCTCAAGAAAAGCTACGACATTTTAGAGTAACTGACTTTTCTTGTTGGTAGAGTAGGAGTAATAATCTTTCCAGCATTATGTATCCTAGGCAGATTCCAAATGTTTTAAGTAAAATAGTTCCTCAAAAGGGTATTTTTGAGTAACTTTCCCTCTTTTACTACACAAATATATGAATTCTAAAACATTTCCAAAACGGTAGTAAGTAGGATGATCTGAATACCTGGCTTGTATATGGTGACTATTTGGAAATAGTCAAATGCAGTAAGAACTGTGATCCCCTGTGTTTTAAAGCCAAACTGTGACAGTTTGACTCCTGCCACTACACCTACCTTGCTCCTGTTGTCAAAAAAAAAGTTGCATTTCTTTTTAACCTGTGTGTGCTTCTCACCTGTAGGAAGTGAGTTTTTACTTGCTGTTTCTCATACATGCAGTCTCAGAGAAAGCAAAATAAACAAATCATCACCTAGGTAACTCATGTTTGCAGAAAACAGTTTTTTCCCATGATATCAGAGAAAAGGGGAGCTTTTGAATTGTGAAATCAAGTCAGTATTTCAATATTATCCTTGACTCCCCTCAGAAACGCTCTCATTAATTCACAGAAAGTCAGTTCCCTTGAATGAGAAGTAATAAAGAGAACCAGCACAGACTATATGCAAAGATACTATGCGAAAAAGACAAAGAAGAGGAAAATTAAATAGTGATAAAGAACTATCACTAGAAATTGTTGCCAAAATATAGATGAAAATTATGACTATTTACCATGGGTTTAAAAAACTTTCAAAGTAGGGTCATAAAATGGAAATGCAAGAATCAGAGAAGAGATAAAATTTACATGGTGGAATTCTGAGATGAGTATAAGTGAAAGATAAATGACCTGACTTGAGACATTTAGTCTATTTTCTAAGTGAAAAAGAAAATTTTAGAGAGAAACTTGGCAGAAAAAGGTCACTTGTATAGAAAATCCAACATATACATAATTTGACCCTTGGAAAAAAAGCACTAAAAATTTGGGGAAAGGGGAGGCAAGCATTGTACTAAATATAAATATAAAGATGCACACTTATATGAAAATACAAATTAAGAAAATGTTCTGAATTGTCAGATGTTAATGCATATACTAAAGTATTAAAAGATTAAAGGTCACATTATGTGACAGGAAAACAGAGCGCAATGATCGTCACTGAGACATCCCCTAGTAAGATTATTTGACTTAAGAGGAGTCAAAGAAATAATTCTTCAGGCAGCCAGTACACACAAGTGGAAAACTTAGTCTTCTCCACAGCAGCGTTCAATAGCAAAAGACAGTGAAACACTACCTGTAAGATCATATATAGAGAAAATAAATGTTAGGATTCATTATGCAGCAAATATTGGGTTGTCGGAAAAGTCACAACACATTTTTGCATAGAAAAGGTAGAAAAAAATACGTCATGGCTTTTCTGACAACCCAATAGTTCATTAAGTAAAAATGAAACAGATCAATAGTTGAGAGCATAGTATATTCTCAGGGATTATCATTTTCATACTATTTTCTTGAAAAACTTAGCACTAGATGACACATTTTGACTAACATGCCAATAAATAGAAGTTCAAAGACATAAATGGGCATTAAATATATTTAACCATGGAACTAAAGCTATAGCAATTGTAGGGAATAGGGTTATAGAAAAGAAATGTAGAAATTATATAACTAATGAAAACTGGAAAAATACGAAGGTAAGAAGATCTAAGGAAGAGTAAGTATGTTGGCACCCTCAGTTAAAATTGTGAATCAATGGATAAAATGCAAAGCAGATGGAAATGAGAATCTTTAACAATACAAGTGTGAACACTAAGAAAGATAAACAAATAGAACTGGCTAGAAAAGAAATAGAGGATGAGAGAGTAATGAAGACATAGCCTAATGTTATTATTTCTCACTATAAAGAAAATAGATCCTGAATTTAAAAAATAGAGGACTTGAGAAGATTATAATTAGTTACAGTTGTAATGGTAACCAATAGGAGGAAATAATACAGACTTTCCTAAATGAAGAAACACACATATACCCAGGCAAAGAACCAAGACACATTAACAATCCCTTAAAATCTTTAAGTATGGAAAGTTCAATAAAAATCATAAGACAAGGCTTATTATCAACTGTATTTGTAATTCTAATAAATATAAATGGGCTAAAACACAACATTTGTTCTAAAATTTAAGGCTTTCTGATTGGGTCCCATCAAAAAAACAAGTCTATATACTGGAGCTAAAACTAAGTATTTAGTAAGGTTAGAGATAAAAATGTGAAGGTATATAGTGTAATTGTAATTATAAGACAAGACTGGCTTCAAGGCAGGAAGACATTAAATTAAACAACGGAGTCAGCTTATAAAGTTAATGTACAAACCACAAAAAGCAAATTAAAAGATTAGCGATTTTAGTGCTCAACTAAACTTTATTTATTCTATTTTTCCATGGATAGTTTATCTATTACCTGATTTAACTCGTTATAGGTCACATTATGTGATAGGGAAACACTTAAAATAATTTGAATCTGGGCAATATAGTATATGGCTATCCTCCCTCCCTGTATTCCATGCAAGATGGGTCCATAAGAGGAACTTTACTAACATAAATGCAGGCAATTTCAGCACTCTAGACACCAGCCTCACAATGTTGTTGTCTCATGCAGTTTACATCTTTTTATATCTTGCAAGCCTCTGCTTTTTCAGAGTTCACTTCCTTTGACTCACTGAATCACTGACGTGACATGTCCCTTTTCCAGGTTCCCTTAAAAACCTTTCTGGAAGAGTTAGGCAGACTGCAAAAGAAGTTTTATGCCAAAGATGAACGGTTACTTTGCCCTATCAGAACCTACCTGGTTACAGCCAGGAGCGTTGCCAGTTCAGGGGCCCGTGTGTTGAAGACCCTTCGCCGCTGGGGTCTAGAGATAGACGAAGCTCTTTTCCTCGCTGGAGCTCCCAAAGGTCCCATCTTGATGAAGATACGGCCGCACATCTTCTTTGATGACCACATGTTCCACATTGAAGGGCACAAAAAGTGAGCGCCAACACAGCTCATGTACCTTATGACATTAATCAAAAAATTAATTTAGGGATGTGAGGAGAAATAAAACAGTGAGTCTGGTATTATAGAAACTACTGCTTTTGGATCTCTAGGGTAAGTAGATAGTTCTTCAGAAGCTAGGGCCTCAGAAGTTAGCTCATTTGGAAAGGCTTTTCTCTTGATTTTTTTGAAAATAATTTGAACCTTCGAGCTACTTTTGTTTGAACAGTCAATGCTATTGAATACCCTTGCACTCAGATTTTTGTGCGTGAGTCATAATGATGACTCTTTAGGATAAGTTTAGAACATGAAAGCTTAAATGGATATTTTAGAAGGCTAGTTTTCCAAAATATTGCTCACTTTCGATTGTCAGTGGACAGAATAAATTGTCACCTATTGTATTACAGAATAGTGGTCTTCAAAGGTGGAAAGAACATTGCTCTTGAAAATTAGAACTTTTTAGTCTAATGACTCTATGATCATCTTCTTTATCAATGCACCTTGAGACTGTTCCTTAGCCTGCAGGAGTGGACCAGTTTTGATTCTGCTCATTCAGAAATAAATCAGCTGGTTATTCATATGGGTACTTTCCATCCAAGATGAGCTCCAATCTCCTTTGGTTTTTGCAGTTTATTTGGTAGGTTCATTGCCTCTGAATCACAAAGCCTCAAATTTGACGTCTCTGTGGGCAAAATGTTTGTATAGGGGGAAAAAAGCTATGGCCACCACTTCAAAATGTAACATGAAGTGAAGAATCCTGATCCTTCATTGCTGCTATTCTGCTGTGATTATTGTTTTGCTTTCAAAAACCATTGATCGTTATTTTCAGTCTCTGATTTTCACATCAAACCAAACATTTGTGACATATTATTAGTAGTCTCCTTTATCAATGAAGAACTTAGGACTCAAAAAGATTAAGAGGCTTGTCCAAGGATGTGCAGCTAATAAATGGTAAGACTAAGATTAAAATTCGGGTTTTACTTCAAAATTTATATGTTGTCTATTTCCTGTGTTATACAGCCTTCCAATCGACTTGTTCTCATTAATTCTACGGCTGTGGGACCCATCCTGAATAAATTAGTCATTCCATTATGTTCTATGCTACATCCAAACAGCAGTTACAGAGCGGTTACACCAGGTCTTAGGGATTCCTCTCCTCTTCACACTCTCTCCTGCTCCTTCTACTCCTACCTCCACCTCTACCCCACCCAGCCAAACATATCCCACTCCTGGTAAGACCACTGCTGGTATACATCTTTTGATCTGGTTCCTAACATGATGCATGACAGTCCAAAATATATCAGTCATGATGCTAATTGAGTACCTCCTGCTGTGTAAACATTCCCCAAAATAAGGACAACAGAGATTCCGATATAATCCCATTTTGAAGAAATTTAAAACCTCAATCTCCTGGAGAAAGCCAAATGTGTAAACTCAAAGAGCCAACACTAGAGGGCTGTTTGTCCACAGTGCCAAGTGAGGATCACCCTTGAGGTTGAAGCAGAGATCTGTATAGGCGGGAAATGGTGAGAAACTAGAGAGAAATGAGGCTTTCAAGGACAGGATGAAATGGATAGAAAGGAAGAGAAAAACCTTATGTGCTCCAGTGAGTTGATAGGCTGCTTTAAATTAGAGATATGGTGGAATAAAGAACTGCCCATCATAAGGTCTGTTCCCACTGCCCTAATCCCCAGTGAAAATGTGCTTTCCACTTCTGAGTTCCATTTTCAGTACACATTATAAAAACTTCCAGCTTTCACCCCTTTTTCTTTGTATTGTGACTATTTACTTTGTATCATGACTATTTGTTGTATATTAAATCCTTCTCAAATACATGGAAGTAGAAGAGTTTATCAATCTACTTAAGTTGTGCCTCTTCTAAAGATTCTAGAATGAGAACTGGGACAGGAGAGGGCGCTGCACCAGACAGTAAGTACCCTAAGGTCAGAAACGGTATCATTGGATGATTGTAGATGAATGAATGACTCAAGTAGCTTGGTCTAAATCTATGAAATTTGCAGCTGGAAGATGGGTCCCTGAGGCAGTAACCCTGAAGCTTCCTACAACATACAAAGCGTACAAAGCACTTTCTTACCCTTTCCTGTTACATTTAAGTTTGCTGAGTGGACCTGATCAGAGATGTGTGTTTACAGGGGTCCAAGCTTTCCCCAAGTGTATGTCTGCCAATGTCCAATAAGACCACTTGATGGTTTTTTCTATAGGAACCAGGGTCATAAGGGTCTTCAGCAGGGCTCAAACACCCGTCCCCAGATCAGTAGCATCAGAATCATCTCTTGTTAGAAATGCAAATCCTCAGGATCCATCTTGGATTTAATGAATTTGAAACTGTGGTACCCTAAGGGGCCCTGCCATTTCTGGGCTTTGTTTTGTATTTACAAGGTCTCTCTGGTGATTTACCAGTGCTGAAGTGTGAGGACCCTGGCCCATTTTACTTCCAGCTGATTCATGTTGCTGAGTTCCTAGCTTCATCAATGGGGGAGGGGGGGAGAGGAAGGGAATGGGGAGCGAGGGAGCCAGAAGCAGAGTGCGCCTTCCTCCTACTTCTGTTCGGCTGGGACCATTCTCCAGAGGGCACACGTAAAAGGCACTGAGGTTAACCAGGTTGTTTCACACCAAACACTAAGGCAGCCCTGAAGTGTGGGATTTGTAAACCAGCCCATACCGATATCCCCATGGCCACTGCAGCCACTGGGGAAGGCCACCACCTCCCCGGGATTCTCATGGGTAGAAACACCCTCAGTCTGATGACCCCAGGGCCCTTGCTCACCCTCCACCCGCACGCCTTGAGGCAGCTGGGCGGCCGTCCCAGTCCCAGCGCGCTGTTCTCTCCCAACCAATCCGCTGTCCTCGGAGTGGGAACTACAAGTCCCAGCATGCCCCACAAAGCTCCGTCAAGGGCGACCGGCGACGTCCCAGAGTTCCTCGCGGGCCGGTGGCCGCCTCGGGCCCGGGCTCGCCGCGCTTCCGGAAGTTGCGCGCGGGGGCTTGTGGCCCCGGGGCCCCGGCGGTATGGCTGTGGCGGCCGTGGCGGCGCTCGTGGCCGCGCTGGGCGGGGCGCTGTGGCTGGCGGCCAGGCGCTTCGTGGGGCCCAGCGTCCAGAGGCTGCACGGAGGCGGGGCCGCCGGCCTCATGCAGGGGAAGACGGTGCTGATCACCGGCGCGAACAGCGGCCTGGGCCGCGCCACAGCCGCCGAGCTGCTGCGCTTGGGCGCGCGGGTGATCATGGGCTGCCGGGACCGCGCGCGCGCGGAGGAGGCGGCCGGTCAGCTCCGCCGCGAGCTCCGTGAGGCCGGGGGCCCGGAGCCCGGGCCCGACCTCGGCGGGGCGGGTGAACTCATCGTCAAGGAACTGGACCTCGCCTCGCTGCGCTCGGTGCGCGCCTTCTGTCAGGAGATGCTCCAGGTGTGGGGCTCGGGAGCCGCGCCCGGGAGCGGGGCCGCGGGGCCTGGGGGCGGGCGGGCGCTGAGCCCGGAGGGGGCGTGACCTTGGGAATGACACCCGCGTCGTAAACGCCAAGGACTGTGAGCTTGGGGTTCACTCGCGGACCTGAAACATACACAAGTGTCCTCCAAGGAGATTGAGAAAAGAAGGGGCCCAGCTGGAAAACGCGCCAGTTTCTGGCTATTTCCATGTGTTGCGTGCGCACAAGCAGGCGCAGATCCGCCAGGCGTCTGCCCTGGTTTTCCCGTGTCTGACCTGGACCTGCCCCAAGCGGCGCCCTGGCCTCAGAGAGCCCGAGAGCAGAGAGTGGAAGGTGCTGGTGCTAGGAGTTCAGCTCTGTGCCACCATGGCATCAAGCGCTCCAGCCTTGGCCAGGCCCTGCCCTGATTCAGCCGGGAGCTGGCAATTGCAGTGTCCGCGTGCCCTAAACAGCGACACAATAAACAGAATGCCTAGAATTTATGGAAGGTTTACCCTGTGCTGGGTGCTGTGCCAAACACTGCAGGTACATTCTTTCAATGACATTTAAGTGCCTGTGGCTGTTATTGTCTGAATTCTCCCTCATCTTGTGAGGTTGGCTCTTTGTTCCTGTTTTGCTACATAAGGCACAGGCTAAGTAACTTACCCAGGATCTGTCTCCAGTCCTTGCTTTTAACCCCTATTTCTTTCTGTAGATGATTATTTTTCCACTGAAGTGAATGACCTTTGTTAGACTGAGGTAGGAGGGTTTCTTGGAGAAGTGACAAGCAAAAGGACGTTCGGAAGAGTGAGATTTAAAATGAGTTGTCATAGGGAATGGAGAGGTGGCCAAACTATTTTAATAGCGCCTGTTGACCAAAAGGAAATCTCCCAAGGAGTTAGATCCAAACACTAGTATTTAATGGCCAAACAACGGTTTGGAAAAATAATACACATAACTGAAAGGATTTTTCACCCTTCAATAACCATAATTACTTACTAATGAGAAATGTACACCTGTTGGTCACCCCAACTTCTCAAACTTTGGAGTCAGAGTGGACATTACCTCATTTCTTAATCTGTACTTGCACTGTATTTGCATTTTATTGTGGAAATTACTAAATATTAAGCTTTGCAGAGATTTGACATCATCAGAAGGAATATAGCACGATACGTGATCGAATCTGTGAAACACCAGAGCTAGTACTTTTTGAGGTGCAGCGTATCGTTTTGTTGCCTTGAAAATTCAAAATGTCACAGTGTCCTGAATGTTCCTTGGGATGTCAGAGGGTACCTGATGCATAGTATAGAGCTGTGACAGATGTAGAGAGGGTTTTGGCAAATATTTTATCAAGAACTAGTACTAATATAAACGATATTAGAAGAAGGTCTTCCTATTCTTCATTAAAATGCAGCTGCGTTAAGGGATATTCTTTATTCCTGATCCCCATGGTATTGTGCTACTTTCACCACACGAAGCAGAACAAATTAAAAAGTAAGGGACTAGATAATTAAGTTGACCTTTCTTCAAAGTATTCATTCCTTTCTTCACTCTCATGTTCAGTGACTTTGAGCAGAATTAAAAAAAAAATAGGAAGTGTAAATTTCCCACAGGTTGGTATTCTTGGTATTTAGGTTATTTATCTCCTAGAATTGAAAAATAGTAAATGATAAGGTTTTAAAATAACACAAGCCCAACAAAGAATGATGGCTCCAAAATGATTAATTTAGGAAACTATTCTAAGGGATTAGTGATGAAGAATACTCCTTTCTTTCCCCCAAGGGTGAACTCTTGCTTTCTTTTTGAAGTTGACTATTGGAAAGCAAGAGGTGCTCGGACAGACAGATGAGAAATAGTTAATTCTCTGACAGGCAAGCTTTGATAAGGGTTGTGAAATTTAACACATTTTCCTTTCACTTACCCTTGGCAAAAAGACCAGTGAAATTTAAAATGTGACCTCCTATCAATTTAATTGTGGGTCATCACTGTGTCTTTACACCTGGAACATGTATTACATTTTTCTCTATGCATCAAAAGAGACAGAAAGGAGCGAGGAAAGGGTAGGGATACCCAGCATTAATTAAGCAATGAAAAGACTTCCTTTTGAGCATCGTGATTTTAATCCAGAAATATACAGGGGATATGGTTAAAGTGAAAAATTCTCACTATATAGATCTCCTAATTTGAAGGCCCTTCAGAGCTTGAAAATGGTAGTTTTTGTGTAGGGAAGAAAGAATTGAAATCTATAATCATGGGGGCCGAAGGTGATTGTTGATCCTACCTACTGCTAATCACCTTCGCTGCTACTGTGACCCATAGTATTTGATTCATTGTGTTGTTTCTGATATTACCTGTTTATTTTTTTGTAATCTTTGATTTATTCATGATATTCTTGCTGGTCTAAATTGACATCCACCCTCACTATTGCTTGTCCCAAGTTTAAGAAAACAATTTGGAAGTTAATCCATCCCCATGGTACCATTTATCCTTAGAAAACTATAAAATAAAGCAAGCTTAACTTTGTTGAGGTGTTGTGTTGACACTGGTAATTCTGGGAATAACCAGTGCTGACCTGTCTCTTGTTGTATTTCTGCCATCTAGCTCATGTCTACTCTCTGTGGCTTGAAAATCCCAGTTAGAAAAGCAAGCTAGCCTACTCCCTTAGAGCGGGGGGCATTGGTAACAGAATATTTCATCTTAGGATTTTTGTCACCTAGGAACCCCTGTGATACTGGGCAGATCACCTGACTTCTTTAAGTACCTCATGTTGCTTATAGAATTGTTGAAAGTAGGTGAGATAATTTGTAAAACAAAAAGTTAAACCCCTAGTAGCATGCAAATCTTTTAGTCCCCTCTCAGCTCAAAACTCATATAGACAATTTAAAGAATTTTAGTAGTTTGTGAGATTTTTTGTTGTTGTTGTTATTATTATATTTAGATCTGTATTCCTAAGTCTGTGGTTCTCTTTTTGACATTTAAAGGAAGAGCCTAGACTGGACGTCTTGATCAATAATGCAGGGATCTTCCAGTGTCCATACATGAAGACCGAAGATGGGTTTGAGATGCAGTTTGGAGTGAACCATCTAGGGCACTTCCTACTCACCAATCTTCTCCTTGGACTCCTCAAAAGTTCAGCTCCCAGCAGAATTGTGGTGGTTTCTTCCAAACTCTATAAATATGGAGACATAAACTTTGAAGACTTGAACAGTGAACAAAGCTATAATAAGAGCTTTTGCTATAGTCGGAGCAAGCTGGCTAACATTCTTTTTACCAGAGAACTAGCCCACCGCTTAGAGGGCACAGATGTTACTGTCAATGTTTTACACCCTGGTATCGTGCGGACTAACCTCGGAAGGCACATACACATTCCACTGTTGGTCAAACCACTTTTCAATTTAGTGTCCTGGGCTTTTTTCAAAACTCCAGTGGAAGGTGCCCAGACTTCGGTTTTCTTAGCCTCTTCTCCTGAGGTAGAAGGTGTGTCAGGGAAGTACTTTGGGGATTGTAAAGAGGAAGAACTATTGCCCAAAGCTATGGACGAGTCAGTTGCAAGGAAACTCTGGGATATCAGTGAAGTAATGGTTGGCCTATTAAAATAGGAACAAAGAGTAAAAGAGATCTGCTTATAAAACTATCAGTTATATCAGTGATAAGGAATGGTAGCACTTGAGCACCCACTCTTGACAAAAAATAATTTTGGTTTTACAGGAATACTGCTAAGAAGTACATGTGGATATTTTGAAGTTACTAAAAGTTACTTTTTGGAGGAAAAAAATTCCGAACACACTAATTATATACAATAAGTATAATGAACAATATAATTGAATGTATTTTAAAAATTATAAATGGATAAGCATGGTTTACAAATACTGAATCAGTGACTGAAAATAGATTACCTTGAGAAGTTGTTCAAGTATCTTTGAGTTTCATGCCAGTGTTAAGCATTTTTATTACAATGCTGGATTTTGTGTGGTTGTAATATATGTATACACTTCTTGGAATAAATTCACCGCTGCAAGTTCTTAATTGTGTATTTCTTTAGAAAGCTGTAGTTAACCTTTTATCATCTCACTACCTCTACTGATCTGCGTGTGGTCGGAGTCTTTTCTCCCCACGTATCTTACATATTACCTTCAGAGGTAATATTTCTAAAATCAAAATCTATTTCACAGTCATTCCCCTGCTTAGAATCCTCCACTGGTTTCTACTTCTCACTTTTCCATAACCATAGGTTTTCTTTTTCTTTTTTTTTTTTAAGATTTATTTTTTATTTATGCATACAAGCTGGGGTACAGGCCAGAGGCGTGGGGCGGTGAAAGGGTTCACCAGAGACAAAGTGGGGAGCAGCACAGGCAGATCAGAAATACACTGCTGAGGGGAGCAGCGGGCGAGGCAGGAGAGGTCTACTGCGCCATGTGGGAATCTCCCCGGCCGGGTGTCAAACTCGCGTCACTCCACAGCGCAGCGCTTAACCACTGCACCACCAGGGAGGCCCCATAGCCATGGGTTTTCAATCTTTTTTATAAAGCTGTAGAATTCTTTTTTCAAAAGAAGTCTCACTCAAATATGGAAGCTGCATGATATAAACATGTCAGCAATGCTACAAGGGAGGGGTACCTTGACACTATTCCTGAAAGAATTTTGTAAGATACAGAACCTTACAAGCCGTTTTTACTTAAAGTTCCAACTCTTTATAATGTATATATGAGACTCACGGAGTGGCCACAGGCTAATGTTGCTCTGACAGTGCTACCCAAAGAACTCTAGAATGATGAAAATAATTGTGTCTGCACTGTTCAATGTGGTAGAGTCTAAGCACGTGATTATTGAGTATCTGAAATGTGAGAAGTGAGTTTTAATCTTATTTGATGTTAATATAAATTTAAATAACCACATGTAGCTAATGACTAACATTTTGGACAACAGTCAATTCATTGCATCACCCTGAATACACTTCTCCTTTTCACTTGGAATACTTGCCCTTTAACATCCCTTTGAGTATATTCCTTCCTCTTCATTCCTCTGAGCAGAACCAATTCTCTATCTATTTGGTTTTCAGTGTTCTTGGCAGCTTCACTGAGAAATTAGGCACTAATTACACTGGTCAACATTGAGATCATTACTGAACTGACTTAAAAAGGCCATAATCTGTACTGTCTTGGTGTGCTGAACATGAATATAACCCTGAACATTTTTTATTATCTCTCGTTTTGAAGATAATTCATATAATTCATTTTAGATGTTTCACCATGTAAATTTATCCAGTAGGACTGCAACAACATCCGAAATCAGCCTAGAATGATGTAATATTACATCACATTGCATAATACCATCATGCACACATCATCCAGAGTTGATGGCATCAACTCTGATGCAAGCAATACTACTGCCAGGCGATTGCTGAAGCAAGCTGACATCAGCAGTGCACTATAAAAACCCTGTCGGAAAGGTTGAGCTTTGAAAATATTTCAGACTTTGTGCAAGACAGTTTAAGCTACTGTTCCATAGAAGTGTTATTATTTTATCCATTTAGGCACAATACAGAATAGTAATGCCTTGAAAGTGTGGACAATTTCTGCTCTATTTGTGGGGAAGTGACATTTGCCAACCAGAAGAAAAGTATCACTTCTCAAGTGAAGAAGGCTTATCATCTTGACTTCAGGTGCAAGGTTGGTGACCAAGACATGCTTGGGCCCCGCATATATGCTGTGCTACATGGACAACACAGCTTTCACAGTGGTGAAATGGCAAAAGACTATCAATGCCGTTTGCAGTCCCAATGGCGTGGAGAGAGCCAAGCAACTACATAAAAGACTGTTACTTCTGCTTGGTTCCTCCTCTTTCTGGCAGAATAATGAACCAAAAGAAGTCAAGAATAGTCTATCTAAACATTCTATCTGCATCGAGACCAGCTCCAATTGGTGAGGGACTTCCTATTCCAGAACCTCCAGCAGAATATTCTCTTGATTCATCTGGTAAGGACAAGGGGGAGCCGACCTGTTCTCCTGTCCCATCAGCATGCAGTGATCCAGATTTTCACTGTGGTGCATCATCAACCCCATACAGACTAACACAGGAAGAACTAAATGACCTGGTTTGTGATTTGGACTTATCCAAGAACAGGCAGAATCGCTAGGATCAAGACTCCAACAATGGAACCTTCTAGAAGAAGATGTCACAATTACTTTCTATTGAAAGCACCACCAGCATTTGTAGCCTTTCTTCAGAAAGGAAAGTACGCTGGTATTCTGTTTCGATATTGAGGGCCTCATGGATGCCTTAGAAATCACTCATGACCCACAAGAATGGAGACTATTTCTAGACTCTTCGAAACTGAGTCTTAAGGCTGTGCTTTTGCACAATGGAAACCATCTTCCATCTATTCTATTCCTGAACAGCTGTACAAGAGACAAGCGAAGAAATCTAAGAAGTAGTCTATCACTTGATTTTTTTACAGGTATTAACCATAGGCCTATTACTATTGGCATGCATTTCATGATGTAAACAATTTATTGTAGATTACAAAGAAAAAACCTAGAGCCAAAATTAGAATTTGCCTGTCATATTCGTGTTGAGCACATACAGATTGATAGGAAATGACTAATTTTATTTCAGTAACATGACTTTTGTAAAAATTTTTTGACCAGTGTTATTTGTCCTCAACTCCAAGTAGACAATTGGAATTCTTCAAAGAAAAGAAATATATATATATATTTTTTATTTTTCCTTCTTCAAAGAATCAAGTCTAGTACCTGACACAGTAAACATTGAATAATAATATCTGAGTGAAAATATAGGTAATTTATTAATGGTATGCTTAAAAATAATTGAATCTAGGCATCTATAACATCAAAAATAGCTAATAATTTTTCATTTTTTGTTTCGGCCACCTGTTAATGTTCAAAAAAGAATAAGACTAAAGATTAAACTGAATTACACTGACTTTAATGACCATTTTGGTCAAGAGTAATCCTTGATTGGTTATTATTTTTAAGGCTAATATCTGGTTATGAGTATCGGTTCTTTTTGAGAATGGCAGGATCTTGGCAGATCATACAGAAGGTCTGTTTTCTGTTAGAACACTGGGTTTGTGAATATGAGAAACACTTAGCGTTTGTATCATCACAGGTGTGTCTTTGCAGGTGTAGTAGGTGTAAGTACATAGTCTTTGAAATGTATTTTTTAAAAATAATCCTACAAAGAGCCCTACTGGACTTAGAAATACTGCAGGAAGTACAACTGAATGCAACTTGGAAAAATGGAAGCTAATAAATCTGTCTTACACCTTGACTTCATTAAAAGGGAGCCTTTTTTCCCCCATTTTATACCATCTTTTCTGGCTGCATTTTGATATCTGATGCTTTTCTGGGGATTTGGGTCTTTTGTAAGAGTTGAGCCTTTCAGAGTTCTTGTTTGTAGCACCATAATAAAACAGGATATATTAATTTATCATGATGGAAAACTAGAAACTCATCTAGAAACACCAACTAGTAAGGTAAATTGAGCTGCCATTTGGAAGATGTCCTTCCCACCTGGTGTTTGATGGAATAGACGATTAATAGTTATGGCATGACCATTTAGATTTTGAAGATTATATTTATGCTCTGCTTCTCCCCTCCCTCCTTCCTGCTGACTTACTTTTAACCATTTCACTGAGCTTAAATAAAAAGCAATTCTGTTACTCTGATACTTTCTCTCACCCTTAGCAAAATATTCTGAAAGGAGTGTGTAATGTGATGTGCCAGACATGGAATAGCTGAGCTGGAAACCCATTTTCCATGTTGGTTATTAGCTTCTTCTTTCCAAATACTTCCATTTCAGTTTGTTCTAAAAAGAGGGTGAGATTGCTGGGTCTTCTGCCTCAACTTCCCTCAGAGTTATTATTTTGTATCATGGAATCTAAGTAGCATCTTCTTGGGAAAGGGGTTTCACTGCCTAATCACACCACCACACTGGGCTTGATTAAGAGCTCCACACCCTACTTCTCCCTATGACCTTGGCAACTTACTTGACCCATCTGAGCTCTCTGTTTCATCATTGAGATATGAATGCCAACTGATCACTCAGTAGTAACTGATAGTCTATAAAGTGTTTAGCACAGCACCTGGCACTTTATGGGAACTCACCCATTTCCTCCTCCCAGTGTTCCTTATTGTCACTATAAATAGGAATAACAATTAGTATGGTAATTTTTAGATGAGTGCATATGATGGAAATGAAATTCAGCCCACCAAATTTTCTTTAAAGAGACCAAATTGTAAATAAGGAAGTTTATTGGGGTATGTATTACTTTTTTCTTTTATAATCCTTGGAAAATATAAGAACTACTGTTAGGTCACCAGGCCATAAGCACTTTCATCGCAGTCTCACAAGCGCACTGCACTCACTCATCTATTTGTCGTAGTCCTCGCGTATACTGTAACTCCTATCTCTTAGTAAGACCCATAGATTCTCCCTATTGTTTTTGTCTTCCATATCCCTTTGCTTACAGACCCAGGAAGCCTAGAGAGTATATTTTTAAAATCTCTCCAGCTATAGATTCCAGTGTGAGAAATAGCAGTTATCTGCCTTCAACTCCTTTCCCTAACAAACCTGCTGGGTCTGGCCAGAGATCTGAGAGAATCTATATTTGAATTTTTAATTGATCCCAAATGTCCTAAGGAACACTGAAGAGAGAACATGTTACTAATCACGCTTTGGAACTTAGCCCCCACAGACAGCTTCAGCTGTTTCACAAATGCTCTCTGGACAATGGGGAGTTAAATTAGTTACAGGTTAGCATGGGGTAAGGTAGTTTATTCCTACAGGAAAGTTAAATGAAGGACTCCGTTTTATGCAGACAGGAAGAGTTTTTACCAAGCAGATGTTAATCAAAGTACAGTAGCAACACTCTTAACCAACCAGCACCTAACAAACGCTATAATAACCGAGTCTATTCTTTTTGTAAAACATACTGACTACTAGACAGGGTAACGCTAAGTGAAACAATCAAAAGGAAAAGGATAAATACTGGATGGTGTCACTAATATGTGGAATATAAAATAATGAAACTAAGAGATAAACACAAGCTTAAAAACTAACCCTTGTAGCTGACTACGGAACTGAAGCACCAAGGTGGAGAGGGGGTTTTGGGGTACGGAGTGAAAGGGCAAAAAGGGAAGGAAACACAAAGGAATATGGTGCCAGACTAGGCTGATTTGGTGGTGGGTGCACTACAAAGGTAATACCTGATGGGGGTATCCACATATTACCTAAAAAATAAATACATAAGAAAATATACTAACTGGTATACAATGGCCTAAGGTGGCATTATCCCCTCTAACACACCCTTGCACTCTTCTCCCATCCACTCTGTTACACATTTAGGAAGAGTGAGTTGAGTACCATTCATTTAACCAATATATATTGAATGCCTATTTTGTGCCAGGCATTGTTCTAGAATTTGGGGACACAGGAGGCAACAAAAAACCATCCAGACTCATGTGTGTCTTAGTTATTCTTGCTATTAGTCATAATACAAGTTATTAATCCTAATACAAATCAAATATTTTGTGAAGAATTTCTGTGAAAGAGGAAACCAAAAGCTTCGTAAAGGCAAGTCACTAGAAACATACCATTGAGTAAAGTGTCAAAACAACTGTTTAATACCAAAAATAAACACTATAAAAATCTAAAAGATGTCTACATTCAGTTCTTTGCAAAGGACTGCAAACTTTGGCTCCATTGTAAAAATGGCAAAGCTGGAAATCATACACTGTATTATTTGAGTATAATGTAAGAAAATGGAACTCCAAGCAATTCATACTTGGGGGGAAGACAATTAAACCATTAATTAATTTTACATCAGAAAATGGGCAAGTGAATGAACATGCTATATATGTTAAGTTCAAAATTATGATGCATATAATTCATTTTAATGACTTCTGTCTTTGTCATGTAAACTGCCAATTCCAAATAAAAGTTCCTGTTGTATGAAATAGAGATATCACCAACTGAAGCGTTTCAGTTGGAGGAACTGGCAATATGTGTGTTCTGTGTAGTGAATCATTTCCCCATAAACTTCCAAATTTGGGAAATGGTTTATCTTTTAAATGCCCCAATATACTGAATTGATTATTTGTTATATTTGGTCTTGAGAGTTTTGCAGACTAAGTTTAATTATTATTAGTGACCCTGTGTTTGCCTCTCTCTCATTTGAAACTCCTACTATATTTCAACTAGGTAAGTTCCTGGATATTTAATAGAGTTTTTTTTCAGTATTTTGTTTTATAATTAGACATTATATTGTTACATAGGATCGTTTACAGTCTGGTCTGTCCTAAGTTGCCTAGTTGTCCTAAATTATTTTAAAAAGACAAAATTTCCTAACTTTCTTTATAAATATTGAGTTAAGAAACTACTTCTACATTTCTTCTTTTTTTAATACCCCATTGATCTAGATAGGTATACAACTATTGGCAAAACGAAACGGTTCTAAATCCTGGCGGCACTATTTCTGCTGCTACGAGAGCAATAAGCTGAATGAGAAAACAGGAGTTGAAAATACATTCGAAAGATGTGTATCTATGAAGACTTCCGAACAGTGCCGGCCTTTTAGCGCCACATTAAGCTATACACATGGTCCGAGGAAATGCTGAGCATGGAGAAATATATAATCATTACTAGTTTGTGAAAAAAAGCAAAGCGCATTTCTGCCACCAACCCATGAAAGCACAGGAAATGGCTTCATGTAGTAGGTGTTCCAGCCTAAGCATTCTGTTGACAGAAGCAGGGCCTACCCAGGGCTTTGTGTTAATGTAATCAAATACTTCAGAGCTGCAGCCTCCCAAGCTCAAGTCCACCCACCTCAGAGTTTATCTTTAGCTCATCTGGAAGAGTTTATTTTAAACATTGAACATTGTTTGCTGCTGTTGAAATGAAAGTGAGAGAGTTACAAGCTTTCTTCCACTGCCATCTGGCAGATTTACTGATGGATCGGGTTCTTTAATCCATGTGGCCCTATGTGTGGGAGCTATTGTCTTTGTGTTGATCATGCAGCTGGCTTGGCTGAACTTTAAAAAGCTCACACAAAGCTATCAAGAGTCATCCTATAGATAAATGAAGTTGGGGGTGTTGCAGATGTCACTGAGGCCTTTCGGAGGAAGGTGGAAAAGACATGGATGGATATTTATCATTCTCTAGAATGCAGTTTTTTATAGTTCTTTGTGAACTGCAAAAGGAAGATAACACACTTGAATATTTTAAAAGAAATCATTGAAATGACAAAAATGTGACGATACTTAAATTTTAAAAGGATGTAGTAGGGTGGGAAGAAAAGGAACAGCAAACATGGCAAGCTACTGGGTTGTTGGAAAAGTCATGACACATTTTTGCTTGAAAAACAGAATAAATATGTTACGACTTTTCCAACAACACAGTGTATCTCATTACAGTAGCGTGGGGTATACGAAGTTAAGTGGACGTGCCCTTCTTTTCCATGGGGTCGTCTTGCTGTTACTTCACTCCATGTGCAATATGGAAATGTTAAATAATACACACATTCCATATTGAATCATTAGTTGCCCCCTACCTCGGGATAAACAGTACAGCACCTTACACTAAGGATAACTTACAGTTAACCGCAGTGCCCAATTTTGGTCATATCCACAGACACATACACATGCACTGAGAGAGGATGTGTGAACGAGAGGGCCTCTGTGAAAAGTAGGGTGTCCTCACTGTAGCTTACAGTAAGAAAAGATGCCTAGAACTTGAAATACCTTGAGCATGGCTGACTGGCATTTGGCTTGCTCTCATAGTCACATCAAGGGTGCCCTTTCCATCTGCATAGGCTGGAGAGGTTCAAAAAGAAAAGGAAACACTGCACTGCCCACATTTTGGATGCAAACTAGTTTCCAACTAATAGATGCTCCAGGATTGAGATTCAGAAGGTGGATTCGAGAAGACCTTCCTACTGTTTTTAGGCAAGAAAGTCCACTGGATGTGGAGGTGTTTTGTTTGTTTAGCTTTGCTTTCCCTTCTGATAATGAGGAATATAATGGGGTAGATGGTGCAACTCTGGGTCCAGTCACCCCCTAATGAATGCTGGAAGGAGATTACAGGGGTGATGACATCCTGAAACCAGTGTCCCCATCCCCAAATCACAGGCGGTGCCATCTGTTGTAACTCAGTGTACTGGTACCTCCAGGGCCACCTGCCCAATGTGAGGGACAAGCAGTGTCTCTGTGGTATTTTCAATCGCTCCTGTTACTATAACCTAGTTCACTTTTCAAGCCTGTCACATTATTTTCTAGTCACCTACTTTACTCTATTCTATCCCTTCGAACATCTGAGAAGGATTCTGTGTCTGTAAGTAAAGTAGACCACCAGGATTACTGACCACAGAGAAGAAAGACAAACTTGTAAATAAGACACACCGCGCCAAAGTGCAAGCAGCAGCATGGATAGAAGACGGGAAGAAATTGAGTGTGACAGTTTGAAGGAGACAAGGCTGATGACCCAGAGGCAGTCACTGTGTTATTTCTTTGGTGAAATCACACTGGTAGAGTGTTTGGGTCTTAGTTTAATAGCCTTGGAGATTTTAACTTGTCAAAGTATTAGTTGACAGGGAGAAACCAGCAAGGGAACAGCCAGCCTCCTTCCTTTGATGGCATGTTGTCTCTCAGGGAGGAAATGCATTTGGGGAGCCAAATTAACATCAGAATCTTGTTTCTTTCTTACAGAATCAGCAGAGGAAGTTCATTCTGAGGCTGGGTGTTGCTGACGGAAACAGTGATGCCTGCACTAGGTGAATCCCAAAGCAGGAGATTAACGCTCTTGACAGATGACTCTTTGCTGGGCCTGGCGAGGTTGTGCTCCATTGTGGCTGACTGTGCGCCTTCTGAGAGAAGTTTCTTTTCACTTTTTTAAAGTATTTGTTTATCATCTAAATATTGCTAGTCTGGCTCAGTAAACATTTCACCTCTAGTGTTCCTTATAGAGAGGTAGCTGGGGCCACACTCAAAATGGGAGGTGAAGTGGGGAAGAGGGTGGAGTGATAGACTAGTCATAGTAAGATTGACAGTTGAGACAATATCTAAAAATCTTTCCTAATATAAGATTTCTGGTGAAGAGATTAATTTATCACAGCTGTTTTCCATTTTGGAAACATGCAATAAATGCTAGACTTCCTTCAGCAGGCAATTTGATAAGGATTATAGAATGACTTGTGATGGGTAATCCCACAGAAGTGTTTTGGGTAGTGTGACTGGATTAGAAAGATATTTATAACCAAAAACCTGGCTACCCTAGGAATATTTATTTCTATTTATGTGTCTCAAGTCAAATCAGAGAAATAAAGGTAAAAGGAGATTCAAAGGCTAGATGTGAGCTGTCAGCTACCAGACGGTAAGATGTTGAAGGCAGGACAATATTGGAACATTTTCCACATCCTACTAACATCTGCTATGTAGCTATGATATAGCTATTACCCACAAATTATTCGGCTGCTTAATTAACTTATTAATTAATGACCTAAAAGGTAAAAGTGTTTGCCATCTAGTTGATGGCAAGGGGGACGGAACTGTGAGCTGGACTGACAGATGGACCTATTCCTCCACCCTAGAAAATGAGTTCAGCCTTTACAGGGAGAAGAGGGCCCTCTGAAAGTCAGGCTGAAGTCTCATGTACATGTTTATTCAAAACACCAAATCAGATGCATGAAGATCTCAAATGTGTCATCATTTTCAACAGTAGTCAATGGTAACTGGTGTGAGAGAACCTAGAAGATCTACAAAAAAATACTGAGAGGCTAAAAAAATTTTATCTTTCCACAAATCCCTTTGCAAGTTTCAATATAGTTTAGTCAAACTATTGGCAACTGCCTTCCAGTTCTTTCCACAGAATCCTCTGTATTCTTCAGGGGATTAGATAGGATTTCCTAATACCAACACAATTAATTCTTCCATAGCTCATTTTGTATTTACTGTCCTATAAGTAAATTTCAAGTAAGAATATGTGTGCGGGAAAAAAAAAAAAGATGGTTTGTTTTCTTTTTTAAAATAACGCTACATCTTGCATATCCCTAAGGCCACAGATCAATAGGACAAATTAGGAGATATGATTAAACTCATTAGAGAATGATCTTTCTCTAAAAGTAACTACTATTTATGTGAAATATTTTACATTATCATTTCTAATTCTGTACCAACACTGACACATTTTCTTATTCCTCATTTATAGACAAGGGAAGCAAACTTCAGAAAGCCTAAGTTACTTGGATGAAGACTGATAAGCCCAGAATTTGACCCAAATTTTTTCAGATTTTAGAGTCTCTTACTCCTTCCTACCAGTAGATACTTATTGTAGTGAACTAAATTAAGTACACATAGAAAAAGATACAACTTTCTCTAAAATAAAAGCAATATTAGACATTTAATTCTCATATTTATAATCACCATTCCCAATATGCCCCTTTAATAATTTATTTTCTAGAGTAGATAATATTTTAGATAGGATTTTTTTTCTGTCCGATAGGTCAAGAATGCGTTAAAATTCTTTTTTTTTTTCATTGACTACTATATTTACTTTCTCTGTCAACGAAAGTTAATTGGAAAGGTCTCTGTATAATATCCCTAAGTGTAAATTATTTATCAGGGTGGTTAAATAATCCAGTGCCCAATTCAGAATGTTGGTTTCCTGCCGGAGGATATGTATCATCTTTCATGGGTTTGGAGAAATTGCACAAACAATGAAGATGTCTCAGTCAAATCATAATACAATGATCAAAAGAACCACATTACTGTACTTTATAGTAAATGCTTCCATTTCTTTTGATATACAACAGTTTTAGCTGAGCAACACCTGCTGAGAATTCAGATTAAACATAACTTATTCATAAAAACCTACTAATTCAAGATTCCAAATGGCATAGTTTTCCTACTATGCAACTGATTGCACACTTGATATATCAATATGATTTCTAACATAATTTTTCTGAATAAAGTGAGAGGTGAAAAGGAATTTTTTTTTTTTGTATTTCTTCTAAAAATTTTTTTTGCAGGGCATTTACTTCTGGAAATGTGAGGCTAGGTTTGTTAAACTAATGCTTACTTCAGGGCAACTAGCAATTCTGGATCAGACATAGAAAAAAATATATATTTTCTTAAGAGATCAAAGTACTGGCAAGATAGTGAGAAATTCTTAGATCAAGACCAAATCGATGGATCAAGACCAAAGCTATATATTGATCAGCTATGTATCATTTCCAGAGATTAAAATCAGTATAGCAAAATTAGCTCAAAGAAAATTTTTAAAAAAGGAATTTAAAAGATAAGGAACGTCAAAGAAAGCAACATACACTGGAGGACCAACAATGTGAACTCTTTGTAATGGTTTATGAAATGGACCTGCTGTTGGACCTCCCTGGTGGGGCAAGGGGTTAATCTCAGCCTATGAAGCTGTCGGCAGCCACTGCAGCACAAGTTCGATCCCCGGCCAGGGAGCTTCCCCCATGGCGCAGCAGACCTCTCCTGCCTCGCCCGCTGCTCCCCTCAGCAGTGTACTTCAGTAGGTCTGCCAGTTCTGCTCCCCACTCTGTCTCTGTTGAATCCTTTCACACCCCACACCTCTGGCCTACACCCCAGTTCTTGTATGCATAAATAAATAAAATCTTAAAAAAATAATAAAATAAAATGGACCTGTGTTGAGAGAAGTCACGTATGAATGACCCTCTGGCTGTCTTGCTGGGAGCGCTCCCTGGCAGTCCTCTTAAGACCTTTCCTATTTACTCTGACTTCCTTGAGGCCCCGCCCACTTCTGTCTGCTATTTTTTGTGTCCCCCTTTCACCCCCTGGCCACTGTTATCTTTTTTTTTGGGGGGGGACATTATCTCACTTCTAGCTCTGAAAGTTGTTCTGCTTCTCTACTGCTGGGAGACAAACCTTTTTAGTTGCCTGAACTAGAAGCCACCGTGTATTTCGCTCATGAGTCTGCAGTTCGGAGCTAGGCTCTGCATGGGCGGCTCATCTCCCGTCTTTCTGCCATTGCTGGAACCCAAGCTGGTGTCAGGGTTGCAATGGGTGTAGCTGCAGAGGGCCTCAAGTTCAGGAAAGCGCAACATGCTTGGATTTTAATGCCCTGCTGTCTCTGTCTTCTGACTCTTAAGCGTTTTGTCTTCGTGTGTTTTGTGAGTGGAGCCTGGTGGGCCAAGGAGCAAGCAAGCAGCGAGGGCTGAATCCTGGGATGTCCAGCCTGCTGCCCCTCCCAGCCTCCCAAGATGCTGCCTGCAGCCTCCTGTCTCTGCCAGGCCTCCACTCCAATACTGCCTCCTTCTTCTTTCTTCTTCCAAGGGCCCAGGCATCTCTGAGGGTGTGCACTCACTTGGCATGTGCCCCTGTGCCCTAGGGAGCATGCCATTAAATAGCAAACAAATACAGGCCTCCCTGGTGGCGCAGCAGTTGAGCGCTGCGCTGTGGAGCTGTTGGCAGCGGTGACGCGAGTTCGACGCCCGGCCGGGGAGATTCCCACATGGTGCGGCAGACCTCTCCCGCCTCGCCCGCTGCTCCCCTCAGCAGGGTGTTTCTGATCTGCCTGTTCTGCTACCCGCTCTGTCTGGTGAACCCGCTCGCCGCCCCACGCCTCTGGCCTGTACCCCAGCTTGTATGTATAAATAAAAAACTAAATCTTAAAAAAAAAAAAAAGAAAAAAAATAGTAAATAAATACACACAAAACCTTGGCAGGTCAACCAAGAGGCCCTGGAAGAAAAGTCAAAGCTTTTCTGCTGCATTAAGAACATAGATCTCTTCATTTCCATTTCGTACTGGGCCCCACACAGTACGGCCAGAGCAGCTTGCCTGGGCAGGAAGATACAGTTCCAAGATGGCTCATTCACAGGGCCGAGTGGTTGGCGTGGACTGTCAGCTGGTTGCTCAGCCAGAATAAAAGGAGGGGCCTTGGTTCCTCTCCTTGTAGACCTCTCCATGACATGGCTTGGATGTCTTATAGTATCACATCTGGATTTCAAGTGTTTCAAGTGGCAGCTGCTAGTTTCCCAAGGCCTGGGCCTGGAAATCTGCATTGTATTACTTTCACCAGATATTGATTAATCTTGTCACTGAGCCCTTTCAGATTTGAAGAGATGGAGCACAAAGTCCACCCTTCCGTGGGAGGACTGTCAAAATATGTGTGATCATCTGTGATCTGCTACCCATGTGTAGAGCTACCCATGAACGCGGTGCCCAAGCTCAGGAAATGAGCGTCCAGAAGTCGGGAGGGTGGGACCCACAGAAGGAGAGGGTTGCTGTGTTCTCTCTTAACCTGAGTGGTTGGATACCTACCAGGACTATAAAATGCGTATCTGCTAGGCTTTTGTTAGTGGTGATGTATATGTTATTTATAAAGAATGAAATAGGGCCTTCCTGGTGGCGCAACAGATTAAGCGCAGCACTATGAAGCTATCCAGAGCCACGGCAGCACAAGTTCGATATCTAGCCAGGGAGATTCCCACACAGCACAGCAGACCTCTCCTACCTCACCCGCTGCTCACCTACCTCAGCAGTGTACTTGAGTAGATCCACCTGTTCTGCTCCCCACTCTGTCTCTGGTGAATCCTCTCACTACCCCCCACCTCTGGTCCCAGCTTGTATGCATAAATAAATAAATAAATATTAAAAATAAATAAATAAGTAATTGAATTTAGAACTTAGTTTTCAGACGCTTACAGTATAACTTTAATATCACTAAAACAATCACATCTGCATCCTAGAAATGCATCTTTTTCCTAAAGTTATTTGAAATGAAATATTTAGAAATATTTAGTTCATTATTTAGACATAATTGACAATTTATAACAGCATGTTTGGGGGTGAAATGAGTTACAAAGCAAATTAAGCAAATAAAAGTACAATGCGATGCTTCATCTGGTCAAGAGAAAGAGTTTTCAATCATGTAAATAAATAACTGATTTATCTAAAAATCACATTTCATTTCAAATTTCTCTTGTGAGAACAAGCATATATTTAAAACAGAAGTCATAGTTTATAAATAACAATTCATATTGATCCTTCTAACAAATCTGAAATATTTTTTCAATGATAATCTGAAACAGTGCAGAGTTGTCTAAATTATATAATCCTTAAAATTAAAACATGGGTTATTTGTCTTTGAAGATATCAGCATGACTATATGATCACAAATATTCTAGACGCAATCTCTAAAATTTATATAGCCCCCCTACATTTACATACCCCAATTTCTGACCACCCAAAATACTGTTTTGTTTGTCTTTTGCACATCACAAGGATGTGATGTGCTTTCCTTGGGAAGCAGATTCTGAGGTAGGTATTGCATGCAAGCGGTTAACTGGAGAGTGTTTACCCTACATATGGAGATAAGGAAAAGCTAGGTCAGGTAGTGGAAGTAATTGAACTGTGATGTATTTACAACAAAGGCTTCAGCTAATCCAATAAGTACCTCTAAAGCTGGGGTGGTCTTCCAAACATATCATCCAAGAAGGAAAAGAGGCTGAACCTTTGTACCGCTACATCAACCAGTCAGTAAGTGGGTGTTGCCCACTGAGAGGGTCCATTACATTGATGAGGCAACTGCCATTAACTCCCTGGAGAGGATTCCCTGGAACGGAACTCAGCTGATAGCTGGGGAATGAATGTCTCTATCCCTGGAGGGGAGATCTGGGTATAAGAGACTGTAGCTCCAATAATCCTCTTTCTTAGAACATTCAAACTTTCTTTCTTAGCATAAGAAATTTTTTTCAGTTGAAAAAAGTTCTTCCGGGATTCTGGCTGGTCTCTATTCCTGGGAATTTAGTGGATGTAATACAATCCCTACCACTGTAGCTGGTCTCCAGGCAGCAAGTGATGCCAACATCTTTCTACAAACTTTAGATTTCTCTCGCCCTCAGATTGCACTTCACTAATCAATATGACTTCCCTGATGAGATGACCAAGAGTCTCATTCCTGAAATATGTGAGATCCTTAAGCCATGACTCCTGTATGCCTTCCAGATCAGGCAGGGAGGTGCCACGGGCATCCCAATAGAACACCTGAGTCCCAAACATATTCTTTCCTACCACATCGTGTAACCACATCCCTTCCTCTTCCCCTGCTGGGGCCGGTTACCCCTGATAGATGGTGACTCTTTTTCTTGTCTCCTGATCACGTTGCATATGGAGCCCAAAGTGATGAAATGACAGCTTAGTTGAACCCTTGCTTGCCCTTTGATGGAAATGTTGTTCCTCTGGGAACAAGAACCTCTAGCTTTGCATCGACTAAAGTTTTGACGAGAAGAGATGAGGAAGTTTTCCTAATGAGTCATTGAAAGTAATGGTAAGAGGTATTGCTAGCTCCATTTCTTGGTTCCTGGACCTATGTATCTGACTTATGTGGGACTGGCTCTGTAAGTGACACTGATTTAGAGTAGATACTACATCATTTCCAATGCTGTACCTTGACTACCCTTTAAGATGTGCCATTGCTTGGGCCATGTTTTTGGCAATGGTATGTTATAGGACAAGTATGTTCCATGGTTATACATATTGCTGTGCTTATTTTGCCATAAAATAGATTTATTGGCCTGAGTTTATGTTATGCAAGATCTCATGTTAGTGTCTCAAACATTCTGGAAGCCATTGGATAATGTGTATCGAACTTGGCTGAGTTCTGTAGTCATGATAGGCAACCCCAGCCTGGAATATTTGTGAATTATGATCAAGGTTAAATATTTGCCCTGCTAGGGAGAAAGTGACCCAATCTAGTCAAAAGGTCAGTAAGTGCCTGGTTGAACTTCTCAAAAGATGATGTGATTGTTGGAATCAACACTGGTGTCTTTTGCGGACAAGCTGGAAATGGAGCAGTAGCTAGCAGAGTTAGTGAATGGGAACCTGTGTTATTGGGGACTTCATATTCTCCACCACTGCTATTAGAGCTACTCCAGCCATGTGCCCACTGGCCACTGGCTGATGAGAGACTATCTGATGTTTCATTCATTGTGTCATTCAGTCTGCCTACTACATCTTCCTTAAGAGGATCTTCCATTAAGGTGATGCTCTCATGGGGCTTGACATAGAATTTAAAGATCTTCACACTTTTGTGGCTTCCATCTACATGTTTCTTTTCCACTTCGTTATCACTAATCTTCGAATTTTTTTTCTCACCTTCCTGACCTGATAGCTGGCCACTTATCACTGTTCGCAAATGCACAGTCTTTACTTCTCTCAGCACAAAGCAAATGATCAGATGTTCTGTTCTAGAGGCAGAGATTTTAAGGGGATCTAGAAATTTAAAAGTTTTGAGCTAAGACCGAATGTCCCCATTTCCCATCTCAAGAAGCACTCCTGACCCAAACCCTTGACCTTCATGGAGCTGACACATCAGACTTCTCTGGGGCTTCTCTGCCCCGGGCTGAGGGTCATTGCCCTGCACACCCCACCCCAGGATACTGGCTGCAGAAATGAAGTATCTTTGCATGCTGTCACAATCCTTCTGACTCATAACTCTGCCTTAGATCTGAAGGAAACCAGAAAATAATGCTAAACTGATAAGCGAGCTTTGAAAGTCACAAGATACAAGAACAATGTACAAAGATCATATCTGCAATTCTATATACTATATTAAGTCCCCAGCATAATATAAAATAAAAAATACTATTAGAAATAGAATAAAAATCACATAAATCTAGTAAAACATTGATAAAAGATGTACAAGTCTTTCAAACTGAAAAGTACAAAATAATGCTGAGATTCATTGAAATTTTTTAAAAGGAAAACGGTAAGTCAACCTGACTCATAACACATCAGAGACTAAAGTATCAAGCTCACTTTTTTGGTTTATGTTGAATGAATGAATGAATGAATGAATGAATGGAGTAGTCTGGAATAAAGAATCTGTAACCTCAATCATGCTCATTGCACTGAAGCTCTGGTTCGTTGTTCAGTAAAAAGAAAACTATTAAAAAGCAAGCAACATGCGAAAAATATTATTTCTAAGATTGTATCAAACCCATAAGGTCCAACTAGGGATATTGCAGCTTATAAGTATCTGGGACAAATCTCCTTAAAATAGACGTTGCTTGGTCAGCTGAGGTGTATCTGACATTTACTCACATTAAGAAGCAGACCAGTGTTGCAAATCCTCACAATTCTCTGTGAGGTAGTCATTAGCAGCCACTTCTGGAGATGAGGAAACAGACTTAGAGATGAGAAGTGGCAGCTTATTAATGGCCCGGCAGGTCATCAGTCTCTCGCTTCAACTACTTGACATCCTTCAAGCCCACAAATGTTTAGACCGTTCGCTCAGCCGCCACCATGATTCTCTGTGAATCGGATCCAAAAATCCTGAGGTGAGACCCAGCTTCTCCCCAGTTGCTTTTTATTTTATTTTATTTTTCAACCTCTCAAAGACCCAACTGAATGATTATCCACTGGTAGAACTTCCCAAACTATAAATTAAACTCAGAAGGTGGGTGGCTGCTCCTAAATCTTTCTCTACGTTAATCCCCTATACCAAGGGTGGGGGGAGGGAAATCCTGCTTGAGAGAACACAGTTCCAGCCTCTTCTGAATTGTGGGGAATCTCTCCCGCTGATCACCATCATCTTCAAGGGTTTCCAGAACAGCACAATACCCCCAAATTAAATAAATCACACGTGTGGTTATGAGAAAGTTAAGCACTCATTTACCCGCATCATTAGTCATCAAAATTCTTGTAGGGAGGCAGCCCAGCCCCACAGGTCAGCCACTTCATGTTTCCTTAACACTTCCACTGTTTTTTAAACACCCGCTTCTTGATTTATGGCTGTGCTGTGGCCTCAGCCTGGGCCTAATAACGCAGCACGCACCGCCCCCGTCGGAGTGACACACGCATTCCCTCGCACCGCGCTAAGGCATCCCATATGTGGGCCCGCGCCCTTTATTCTGCTCTCTGCAAGTTCACGGAAACAGGTGACCTGCATTGTGAGCCAAGGACCTTCACTCAACAGGACGACTCTCTGCAAAGGATACTTACTGCTCCGCTGGCCTCAGTCACTCAGCATTCTTGAAGCTTTTTTGGCTGCTCTTTAGTTTTCCCCAATGGGGCCGCTTATTTCCACCAGGAATGCTTCTCCTTACCTTTGCCCTGCCTGGGCAAGGAATTTTTCTTCTGCTTCCTTCCTAAAATTCCCAAAGTTAGGTGATGAGTCCCAGGTCTCAAGCCACCTGTCCAGGAGCCCCCACCCACCTGAGTCCTTAACCCACGGCCCTGAGTCGTGTCTGTCTCTCGGTCAGAACCACGTCTTGGCACGCATTTGACATCCAGACAAATTCCACTGTTTTTGAGCAGCTAATTCTACTCGAGGTGCTGTGCTGGTGCTGGCCATGAGGCATCACCTCTAGCAGCTGTAAATAAATGCCTACTGACAAACAGCTGTAATAGAAAATGATCGCATCGATGACAGAGAGCCCAAAGGACAGCTAAGGGTGGTGGCCGGGAAAGCTTTGGTTAAGCCTGTGAACTTGGGCTGGAAGCGTTGGTTCCGTGGGGAAGAAAGGAAAAAGCGTGGCAGGCCCAGGGAAGCACAGCTGGGACACAGGGATGCGGTGCTCGTGCGACTCGGGCTCACTGTGACTCAGGGGTGACAACAGGCTTTTCTCTAGTCTGGCCCTGGTTCCCTCTGACCCCAGAGTCAGCTCTCAGTCCCTGCTGTACCTGGAGGCCTGGCGCCCATAAACATGGGACTCGCATCGAAAGTCTACAGTTGGGTCACTGTCTGTACTTAGCCAAGGCCAGGTTTCACTAGACCTGCCTGCCCCCAGCCCCTGAACAGGGCATTTCATGCCAGGAGCACAGGACCGGGCAATGTCTCCTCACCCAGCCCAGCTCAGGGCAGCCTAGCCGAATCTGTGGATGATCACTGGAGCTAGCGGACTCTTCTAGAACCGTTTTTACTATTTCACACAGTTGTTTTCCTATTTATACCCAAATGAAGTCTTCACAATTCCTTTGACTGAAAAGAATACCATTATGAAGAGCCCTCAGAGAAGGCAGTTTCACAAGGCATCCAGCCTTCTCCTTCAAAGCCCAGTTCTTTTGTGGGACAAGGAAGCCTGCTTCTGGATGACATTTCTACGTCTGGATTGGCATAATTACAATTGTCAAAGAGGTTAACTCCTGCTCCTTGGGGCCAGTCTGTCCTCAGCGGGCTAAATGTTCCCAAAGAGCAGAGGCCAGGTCTCAGGGGAGGAGAGGCGTCCAGGCAGAAGGCGAGGGCTGAGAATGGGGCCCTCCCAGCTCTCTGAAGACCTGCTGTGAGCGTCACCTTCTGCCTGTGCCACCTCATCGCCTTTGAATTTGGTCATTGCATGGTCTGCAAATAAAAGCAGAGGCTCTGACGCCAGAGATCAGGCTTCCTGCGTCGCTCGTCATGTGGGCTGCTCAAGTCCATCATCTCCCTAAATTCATGGGCAGGTAAAATAAACGGGGCAATATGAACACAAGTGCTCAATGTAGAGCAGGGCACAGGTGAGAACTCCAAGTCCTACTAAGTCAACCATCATGAATTTAGCTCTGTGAACACCGCCAGGTCGCTCCCCAACCTGAGGGACTTATGGGATGGAGTCAATGATCCCTGAGGCCCTTGCAGCATTATTTTGGAGACTGTGACGTCACAGATGTGCACGGTGCTGTGACGTGCTATACAGATAGATGGGATTCTTACACTTACATGCAGCAACCTCATGAAAACTTGGGACTTTCTGAAGCTTCTGATCTGTATAAATTAATCAAGAAAAATATACTTCCAAGACCTGGCACAGTTTAGAGGAGCCGCAAGTGTGGGCTCTTCACAGCGTGGGGTACACACATTAGAAAGGATTTCACTTGAGGGAGCATGCAGCGAGGCCTCATCTCAGTTTGACCCGTGAGTGGGCGCCACACATGGCCCAAGTCCCACAGACCCCTAAGGGTCGCTATCTGCTCCTACTGCACTGCCAACATTTTAGGGCACACTTACTACCACGCAGTTCAGGGGCAAGGGTGAAAGAATGGAGGGCAAGAGCTCAGGAGGGAATGGAAAGAAAACGATGTTGTTATCACCTGAACTGGGTTGTCTTGCTTGTGCAGAAAGCCAAAGCCTGAACCACCAGGAATGTTCCCACCGGAAGCTGGATTTTAGGGAGCACTTTCAAGAGAAGCCACGTAGAAAGAGCCAGGCACTTAAAAAAGCCACCTCTCGGAGCCGCCATTTGAGAGAGCAGACAAGCACCAGCTGGTCTAATTAGCTGATGACCACGGGCCCTTGCCCTTGGAGTGCTGCTTTGTTCTTTAGCTGGGTCAGAATGACCCTTATGTTTCCTATGAGGTTCAGGTGAGCTGTCCGTGGCCTATTCAAAAGGCAGTGCTCTGAGGGAGGGGCCGGCAACCCATCCCGGGTGACAACGTCAGAACACCGGAGGCCTCCCCAGCAGTCAAGGCCAACCCAGAATGTGGCTTCCAGTCGGGAGTCTAGCGTTGCACAGAGTGACGGGAGATGACTCCGTGAGGTTACCTTACAGTGCCAGCTACTGCTTTCTAGCAAGTCACTCTAGATTTCAGGGCTTAAAATGACATGCATTTATGGTCTCACAGATTCTGTGGGTTAAGAATCCAGGTGTGGAGCCTCAAGAGGCTGCCGTCGAGAGGCCAGCCAGGGTCACGGTGTAGGGTAAGTGAGAATTGTCAGGTTTTCCTGCCCTCCCCCCACTGATGGACCTCTGCAGGCCTACGCGCATGCCCGATGGCGGCACCTGGAATAGGCTACGGGCCTGTGTGAGGGGGCGCACCTGGGCCAGAGACTGGGCTTATAAGCAGAGGAAGCAGCAGCAGAGGCAATGGCAGCGGCAGAGACAGAGGAGAAGCTGAGGACAAGCAGAGGACCTTCCATCTGGGGTGCAGCAGAGGCCACGAGACGCCGCCAGAGAGCCCGAGAGAGTGAAGATTTGCCAGGGATTTGCCCCGGCCCCATTGCCTGCCCTGTGCCTGGTTGCCTCTCCACAAGAAACCATTAAAAAGCATAAAAAGCCCCCGAGGGCTCCAGAACTCCCTCCCTTTGACTCATCTGTGCAGCTCCATAGACAACCTGTGCTTCTGGCTGTTTTCTTGCCTCCACACATGGGCATCACAGTTCAATAGGGGCAGGGCCCACTTCATGGACACTCAGTGGGGCTATCTGCAGGGTCAAGTTCCTTGATGGCTGTTGGCCGGAGGCGCCCTTAATTCATGGCCTATTGGGGCCCTCAGATACGGCGTGAGGCATTACACTGGTGCTTCTTAGGTATAATCAGTACTCACTGGGGTGAGGGAGAGCTCAAAGAGGCAGGCTACTCCCCGTTGGTGGGTAGCAATGCCCACGCACAAGAGAACTTAACGCACCAGACTTTGCCTTGGGAGGTGACAAGATGAGTATTCACACTGCTCTGCACCAAATCTCACAGTCCTGCTACTGTGTTCAGTCACATATGCAGGCCAGAGACCCTCAACTACACGCCACACACCATCACCTACAACCTCTCAAAGCTGTGTCCTTGGACCAGCTTCTGGAAACGCCCCTCACAAGGAGGAGTCTGGGAAGTCTCAGGTGGTTCGGGCCGCTCACAGCTCAATTCAGTGGCACCTAGTTTTTGACTTTCCCCAGCCCTGGCTTGTTCAAAGACAGTCAGCAAAAGGGAATGAGAGGAAGCTTCAGCAAGATGGAAGTCACAGATCTTTAAGACCTAATCTCAGGGACCTCCCTGGTGGCGCAGCGGTTGAGCGCTGCGCTGTGGAGCTGTCGGCAGCACGATGTGAGTTCGATGCCCAGCCGGGGAGAATCCCAACATGACGCGACAGACCTCTCCTGCCTCGCCCGCTGCTCCCCTCAGCAGTGGATTTCTGATCTGCCTGTTCTGCTCCCCACTCTGTCTCTGGTGAACCCTCTCGCCTCCCCACGCCTCTGGCCTGTGCCCCAGCTTGTATGTATAAATAAATAAATCTTAAAAAAAAAAAAGACCTAATCTCAGAATGACACCCTACCCAACTGACCAAAATCTAGTCATTAGAAGTGAGTCACTTGGTCAGTTCCACAGGCCATGGAGGGGTCACACAAGAACACAAGTGCCAAGGGAAGAGGAGAATGGGGGACATCTGGGAGGTCTGTCTACTGCTTAGTATGATCCCCACCGCCACAGAGGGAACCGCAGTCAGACAGTTCAGAGAACGTGCTCTGGAGTCACACAGGATAGAGACAAAACCCACTGGGAAAACAGACCAGAGATGTGAACAGGCATTTCCAGAAAGGTGACCCTGTGACAGTGCCACTAATAATCAAAGTAAGAAGGTACAAATCCATTTCTATTTGATGAGCAAAAGTTAAATGAGCTCACAAGTGTTATTGGAACTAGTTGTAAAGAAAGACATTCATAGGCTGCTGAGAAAATGCAAAGTGGTTTATCTACTGTGGAAAGCAAATTGGCAATAAGTAATGACATTTCAAATAAGCATCCTCTATAACTCTGCAATTCTACTCCCAGATGTATATTCTAGAGAAATTCTTGAAGATGTGCACAAGAAAATATGCACGAGGCTATTCACTGCAGCTTTGTTCTTAACAGCGGGAAATTGGAAAACACCCAAATACCCACCCATAAACGAATACAAGGTAATATGTATGTAAATTCTATTCATCTGTCAAAAAGTATGACCCAGAGCTACATATACAAATCTCAAAAAACATATGTTGACTTCCATTTCTGGTTATGATGCAGTAGCTATAACAAACCAGTGTTGCAGCTGAAAACCTGAAGAAAATTCTTCAAATAATAGGTAACAGAGCTACCGAGGAGCCAAGACTTCTGGGCTAAGAAGAGCACAGAATTTTTTAACACTGCTTTGATCTGCTGTGTTGGCCAATTCTTGGCGCAGGGAAAGGTGAGCCGCGGGGCAGAGAGTAATGGCGAAAAGGTCATCAAAAGGTGCGGGGCAGAGATACATGGGCTTTGCAACTGAGAAAGCAGACAGGACTCAAGGGGACCCAATTCCAGAAAGTGTAGCAGCTCAGGGAAAGGACATGATACTCTAATGATGCCGGGCTCATGGGATTGCCATGAGAAATGAGTAAAAGGAACGTGTCTCATACAACGCTCCCTCAGCAATGCTCTATTTGATACCTGGGGCTTGAAAATGCTCAGTGACCTTCCTGGGGCTTTCTGTTTTATGATTTGAACTTGACAGTAGCCAGAGAATTCTGTCATCTCTCTGCGTCCCTTCCCATCCCAGCCTGGCCAGGCCTGGGGGTCATCCGGGAGCTTTCCCAGAAGCCCTGTCCCTGGCCAGTGGTGGGAGGGCCGTGGCGCCAATATGGCTCCCGTGCCTCCCAGAATCCTCACCCTGGGCCCGAGGGACAAGCCTCAGATTGCGGGGCTTCCGATGAGGCAAATAAAACCGCGCGCCTAAACCTTGAGGAGTTCAAGCCTTGGAGCTCCGTAAGGCGGTGAAAGCTCAGCGCAGTGACGGCTGCGTTCCAAGTCTTGATAATTTCAATATGTTTCTCAAACATCACAGATAAGTCCGGCCTGCCGCCAGCCTCTGCACAAAGACCTTGAGGAAAGGCAGTGCCTGCGGCTCCGCCTGCGCACAGAGAATCCAGTGCTAGGAGCTTGGGAACCAGCGCCGGGCCAGTGGGATAATAAATGCTGCTGGGAGTTGGGGTGGGGAGGCCCCCTGCAGAAGATGTTGACCAAGTTCCGTCTTTTGGCCCTATCCCCTCATATGGGAAGTAAAGGCCAAGTAATTTCTGAAATCCCATCGTTTTTATGGGCATGTGAAAAGAAAAAGGAACTAGTCACTGCCCCCCAAAAACTTGGACATAAATTTTATAGCACAGCACAGCCACAGTTGTTTCCTTCTCTCCACGCAGCTCCCTGATACCTGGGGCTTGAGAAGGCTCTGAGACCTTCCTTCCCGGGCTTCCTGTTTTATGATTTGAACTTGACAGAATCCAGAGAAAAGGAGAAACACGTCTCCCTCTTTTCAGGGCCATCTCTATCTCCACGTCCTCAGCCATAAAACGAGAAAAACAATCATTACCATAAGGAAGTACTTATCTCCAAGGGATATAGGGAAAGTTCATGAGATAATGGGTCCTGTAGCTGCCAGGAGGGAGGAGGGGGAGGAAGGCCCGAGGCCCTCACCCCCAGGTGTAGTAACTCTTGAAGGATCAGAGGGGATTGTTGCAGGGGCCCAGGTCAGACCCAGAATGGAGCTTCAGGCTACAGAATTGCAGCTCCATCTTCTAAGTGTCCAGAACTTGCGTTCTGTCCTTCCCTCGCCTTCTAGAAGATGCTGTTCCTGCCCAGACAGTCCCTGTCTCAGAACTTCTGTACCGGACTTTTCTTTGGGGTCACTGACAATATTCTGGAAGACACAACACAAGAATAATTTCCCCACAAAACTGTTCCTGAGTTTGTATTAAAAGAGCTGACATCCTGATTTCACTCCTCTGTGGACTATACAGAAACCAAAGGAACAAACAAAACTAAACCAAAACAAATCTTAGAAATCTGCCTGTAGAACTGAGGCTACCGGAGGCGATGGTGGGATATGAGGAGCAAAGGTGGGGGGCTACCCAATGCACTGTGGTGGAGGACTGGGGGTGCTTTGGTGGTAACCTACACCCCTAAGACATTTGCAGTGTTGCAAACCAAAGTTGCCTCAATAACAATAATAGACATTAAACAGAGAACGGACTTGTCAAATCAGAATCGAATCTCACTGCCTTATAGTCATTTCAGAGTGCCTAGTCTGGTGCTGGGAGAGCCCAGTTTGTTTTCAGTTTGGATACTGCCTCGCCTTAACCCACAGAGAATCTGAATCCTTTTAGCCACAGAGATGTCCTCAAGGCCTCAGCCTTGCTGCACTCACTCAACTCACACCTACTTCATTGTATCATTCACATCTGGGACTCTCAGCTTCCAGGGCCTCCATGCCTGCCCCCCACCTCCAGCACCCCTTCTTCCCGGTGCCCTGCATTGGTTTTCCGTATACCACCTGCGGCACCTCCAATTCAGAGAATCTGCTCACCTCCACCTGCGTTTGCTACGGACAGTGCGTTATACTAGAGCTTTCTAGTTCATTTGGCTTTTCCAAATGACATTTTCAGTCCTCTTATTGCTCCCATCTTAAATATTAGAAATTGAGGAACAGGTACTCGTTTGCCCCACTCAGCCATTACAAAGGCCAAGAGCAGAACTCAAATCCAGGGACTCACAAGTGTAAACCCAGGGCTGTGTGTCTCTCTGTGGCCTCTCTTCTTTTCTGTGATGTTCAGCCTTCACCCAGCTTCAGTCATCTGTGGAGGCTGAAAAACAGTAATAATGATGCGTTAGCCCCTCCCTGGACATTCTGCTTCCACAGACCTAGAGATTATGAGTAAGTGTTTTCGAAATGGTGATGCCGTATTTCATCTGAAATTGGAAACCGTTATCTGGTCGAGTAAAGTACAAACCGGCCTTTCTAACGCTCCATCCCAGGCCTTCTGAACATCAACTGGGGCCAGGCCAGGCTGGGAAACTCCCTGGGTTCTGTTCTCCTTGCTTCTGCTCCTTCTCCCTCCCAGTCCTCTGTGTCTACTCGAGAATTCTCCTTCCAGGGCCAAAGCCATCCTGCTCCTTCCATTAAGCTGATGTTGAGTCTACAAGGCCGCAGGGATTAGGCCTGCCTGGGACCCTTCGCGTGCTCACAGCTTGAAGTACTTATTTTAGCTTTTATCGTCTATTATCTCGTGCTGCCACAGACTTGTTTTATTGGTCACTCTTGTCACTGCACAAGGACTGTAAGCGGCACTGAGCGTGTGTGTGACGAGGCACTGAGAGCAAAGTGTCCACAGTCAGGCTCTTGGGTCCCCAATGGGCTCCCCCAAGTACACACTGTGTACCTAAGTGGACCGTGTTTCTTTATTACTGTTTCCGGTATTTGTTTGTGTGTTCGTTCTTGTCTTTGAGCTTCAGTTGTCTTCATTATAAAAAGGAGACAACGACGTTACCCAACTGTCTCATAGCTTATGTCTCCACAAGCACCTAGCAACATCCCTGGCACCTAGTAAGCTTGCAATAGTTTGTAGGCCTCCACGTGAGACCTAAATCCAGGCCTTCTGTCCAGTTTTTTCCTCACTGGGCAATGTGAGCGCCAAGAATTCAGAGGAATTCACAGCTTCGAAGGTGAGTCATCATTATATCCCAAATTCAGGAGAACCCCTGCCCATCATATACCTATAAATATGTGTTAAAAGAATGAACAATGGGGTAGAATTGAAATTCTGTATGGGAAACAGTAAGAGGAAAAAGCGAAGGAATGCGCACGTCGGGTAAGGAAAATCAGAAAAGACTTCTCTGAAGGTGTGATGCTGCCTTGTGGAGAGCCGAGGAGCTAACAAACCAGTTCTCCCTCCCTGCACAGGACTCACCAACAAATAGGAGAGATGGACTCAGAAGCAGCTCAAACGATTTGTGTTCCTGTCGGTAACTCCAGGTGCAAGAACATAATGCCCCTGCCCCAGCCTTGCAGAGCAGAGCTGGGGTGACCCTATGCGGGCAGGGCAGATCTGCAGAGCAGGTGCTTTCCTGCTCACTTCAGGCTGCATCGCCATTTGGGGCCAGCCCTGCCACAGGGGAGGGGCATGCATGGAAAGCAGGGTGCCTTGTTGCCTTGGGACAGAAGGTGACCCCAAGCGCTGGCCGAAGGGAATGAGGAACTTGGCAAGAAGCCCTTGACCTTCTGCTCTGCCAAGAGGGAGGGATGCAGGGCTGACAGAGTGTGCTGAGGCACTCCTTTACCCCCTTAGGAAGAATGACTGACAGATGGGGAGAAGGGCTGTAATGTGCCTCCCTCTTCTCCCTGCTTCCCCTTCCCCTTTGTCTCCCCTACTTCGCCTTCCTTTCCCTCCTTTCCTTTCGAGGGTGGTGACAGTTTCCCCCTTGCCTCTCCCTCTTTATGGAAATATGAGGGATCTATAAGCATTTTTCTCAAAAAATGCTCATGATTGTAGCAATCATTCCAGAAAAAAATACTTCGGCCAGAAGAAATTGTATATGTGAAGACTCGATGTGAGAAAATGTGGGATATATCATGGAAGGGGGGGTGTGCTCTGAGGAGCCTGAAGCCTGGGGTGCTTATAAGGAAGGAGGGAAGGATAAGGCAAGGGAGATAACTCCAGATTTGGAGAGCCTTGAATTCCAGCCTTAGGAGTTTGGCTTTGATCATCAGGCGGTACAAATCCTTGCCTCTTATTGGAAACATAACTCTAAGCATCTGCCTTTACCAGAGCGAGGAGCATGGCTGGCTTCTGCAGAAGAAGCTGGCCTGTGCCAAGCCTTCTCCCTTACCTGCCTGGGCGCAAACTAGGTGCCTGCCCGGAAGCTCCAGGGTGAAACCGCAATGCTGTGCGCTTAGCTGAAATATGATGTAGGAAGCCTGCAAGAAGAGAGGCTTGAGGTGAGCACAGAGAGATCAGAAAGGCAAGCAGCAGGGGGGGGTGGCGGGAGGGGAATGAGACCCACTGCTAGAGATTTGGGGCTGGCAGAGTACAGAGTAGCTTCGGGAGCATTTGGCCCCCAGCTAATCACCTCGTAGCTATTCTAAGGATGGGAAGAGCATTAGTGGGGTGAACACTAATGAGGGGTCAGAGGGAATAGCAAACAGGAGCTTTGGACTCATTTACTCAAGTTAGAAAGACATTAAGGAAAAATAGAGAATGTTTCTATGAATCTTCATCCTGTCTGTTAACATCCATCCATACTATTTCCAAAGTGACTGTCTTTACGTAACCCAAAGTGGGTTAGCAGAGCCACAGATAGAAGTGCATTTATGAAATCAGGCTCAACTGGGCAGATCTGGGATTTCCTTTACAGACAAATTTATTTTCCTCTCCTCTTTGTCTTTTAAGTAGGCCTAAAAGATACAAGAGTGAATATAGTACTATAAACAGGTAGACCATAAACTAGGATACATCTCAAGATGAGTTTTTAAAATATAATAACATCAAACACAAGGCATGTTCCTATGAATTTGACATAGTCCCCACCATTCCCTATTGTCTCATACTGGACTTGCTTTATTCATTCCGTCAGCTAGCAAATATTTATAGTGCACCTGCACTGGTGCTGCATCATTACTTTCTCATCCCCTGCCTGAACCCTACGGACATTTGGATAGGTGACTGTCACCCCAGAACAAGACGAGGGGGACACATATTTAACTCATTTTTCTTTATTCACTTTAAGGTAATCATCATAACCTGAAGTTAGATGCACTTTGAAGTTAAGGTCTTACAGCGAAGATCCGCGACAGTCTCCAGAGACTCGCTTTTCTGAAGAACTGATGTTTTTCTCTCTAAATCCCCATGGTCTGTGGCAAATGGCAGGCATCCCCCTCCTCAGGACGCAACCTGAAGCCAGGAGGCTTTCAGGGGCTTGCCCAAGGTCCCAAAGGCCGCAGCCTGGCCAGCCAGTCATGTTGATTCCAGTCATGATGCTCAGAGCGAGATCTCCGGTCCTCCTGGGCTTTGGTTTCAGGCTGCCTCAGAGAACAAAAGAGATTGCAGTCATCACAGCCACACAGCCCACGCTGCTCCCTTTCCTAACTTGGCCTGCTTCCCCTGTGTGCTGTTTCACATCAAATGCCTCCTCCCCCTTCCCTCAAATGATTGGTTGAAATTAAATATCCTGAAATTACATTGAAGGGGGGGGGGAAGCTAATACACGATTTTAATCAAAATACGAGCTTAACAGTTTCCAGCCTTTGAAATGTGAGGCAGACACTGGATCCGCAGGGACGCCCAACCTGTTCTCAGGTGTGAAGCGGAAAATTCACCAAGGAGGGGGCCACCCCGACACAGGGAACGACAAGCAGACCAGCCCCTTGCAAAGTGGGGGTTTCTGAAAGCCACTGACCTGCGCAGGGCAGGCCAACCCAAACTCAAATTCTCGCAGTGGAGGTGGAAGGAGACCTACGAGGGACTTGAGTTTTCTTCCCTCTCCTCACCTTCCGTTAATTCACAGGCATATACCCGGGGCCTAAAGGTTACCAGAGCAGGAAAAGACTGACTGTGCGAAAGGTTCCAGGAACCCGAACACCCTGAGCGCGCAGGAGCAGCTCTCGCTGCATGAGGTGGGCATGGGGCGCCCTCTGGCGGCAGAAGTCGCAGCAGCAAACCCGCAGGATTTCTCCCTGGATTAATTCTATAAATAGACAGATGATTTATTAAACAGATTTGAGGCTCATTTGAGGCGCTGGGCCATGATTGCTTCAGGGCTCAAATAAGGGAGTTCTTAGGACCCTTCCCTCTGCAAGCACCTGGACTTACTTAGGCAGTCACTAGCATGATCTACATTACAAGTGCATCGGACTGTTGGCTCAGCCGCTCCCAGCCAGGAGATGCCAAATTCCTCATATATAAAAGGAGCTTTAGGAACTAAAGCAAAATAAGCACAATTTTCCCCCCACTGCCTTCCCAGAGACAGGGGCGGCAGGGTTTCTGGGAGGATACACAATACCTTGTTACAAACCATGTAATGTTTAAAAAGTATCTATCTGACAGCCCTGGCTAAAGCCAGGTCTTCTATCTCGATTACTTCAATATGTCACATGCATATCGCACCCCGGCATCCAGGCTCGCAGAGCCAAGCCCTCTCTGTCTTGTCCAACCTTCCCATCTGGAAATAATGAGCCTAATATTCTGGCTCTCTCCCCTCCCCATAAAAGCAGTGTCGCAAAAAAGTAGCTGCCTGCGAGCTGCTTTATCCCCCCAAGACTCACCAGAGTTCACTCTATTGGGCTCCATTTCCAGACCATCCCCAACCTGCCTCTCTATCCCCTCCCCTCCCATGCCACCCTCCATCCCCAAATGTCCTATAAATAGACAGATGATTTATTAAACAGATTTGAGGCTCATTTGAGGCGCTGGGCCATGATTGCTTCAGGGCTCAAATAAGGGAGTGTTTAGGACCCTTCCCTCTGCCCAGCACCAGGGGGGTAGGGTGAAGTGACAATCTTCTACATGTTAATCCCATTTTGGCATTTTGAGGGGTGCACTTAGAATGTACTGGAGGCTTCTGACTCCCCCAGGGCCAAGGTGTTTGGCTGGCAGGCCTACTGTTTCTGGGGGCCCAATGGACACCTGGATTTGGAGCCTGTCTTGTCCCCTCTCACCCACTCACCTCTGCTTCTTAAAAGTTGCCTGAAGAGGGCCTCCCCGGTGGCGCAGCGGTTAAGCGCTGCGCTGTGGAGCTGTTGGCAGCGGCGACGCGAGTTCGACGCCCGGCCGGGGAGAATCCCACATGGTGCGGCAGACCTCTCCTGCCTCGCCCGCTGCTCCCCTCAGCAGTGTATTTCTGATCTGCCTGTTCTGCTGCCGGCTCTGTCTCTGGTGATCCCTCTCGCCGCCCCATGCCTCTGGCCTGTACCCCAGCTTGTATGTATAAATTAAAAAAAAAAAAAAAAAAAAAAAAAGTTGCCTGAAGAGTTCATTCAGCTCGACTGCGGAGTTGGTAGTTCAGGCGATCACGACTTTCCCGACCATTGGGGTCTTAATTCTTGTTTCACATCCCCAACAAATTTTGGGTATCTGTCAACCAAGTGTTCCTTCCACCAAGCTCTCTGCATGTGGCAATGTCACATGGGTCCCTGGCCTCCGGAGACTCAGTATGTGAAGGAGACAGATCCCCAATTCAGCACATTAAGAAGGGTGTCCCTCGAAGCATAGTCCATGGAAATCCTGGGGTGCTTGTTACTATGCCTACTTCCAGGCCCGCCCGCGCGACTGAGTGAGAATCGAAGTGAGGTCCAGGAATGTGCGTGGTTAACAAAATCCCCAGGTACCTGCCAGACACATTAAAATCAGAAGCCTCACTGAGTTAGGTCAGAGGAGGCAGCAAATGATGAAGTGTAAAATTCAAGGAGAAGACACGTGACCAGCACAGAAGACGCAGGTCTCTGCCTGGAAATGATATCCCTGGCTCCCAGCGTTCTGAAAGATTAGCGGGAATGGAAATCACCCTGCAGCCAAGCTCTAGGCCTTTGGCTACTTTGCTGTTCTCCCTTCACTTGGAAGTTTCTGGGGGCAGAGGCCAACCTTCCGGGGCTGAGTCTGCAGGGAAGGGCCTCTGTGCGTGCGCTGGGAGGGATTTGAAAGAGAAGTTCGTCCAAGCTTCTTGTTTTATAGGGAGGACACCTAACCTAGGAAGGGAATTAGACTGTCCAAGGTCACACAGCAGCCTCTCAAAACAAATTTATTTAGGCTAATTCTTTGATTTGGAGACATCAACATTTGGGGCTGCGCCAAGCCTGTGATTGTTACGGTCCTCATTCCCCCACGTCCGAAAGCACTGCCTGTTCTCTAAGGTACACGAAAGCCTTTTCCAAAGTGCTCATTCAGGGGCCATTTGGGCGGCTGGGCCTCGAGTGGCGCAGCGTCCACGGCCACACCCACAAAACCGGTTTCCTGAAATGGTGCCTCGCTGCAGGGAGTTAACCTCTTTTTGGCAAATTGGTTCGTGACCTGGGAACAGTCAAACGAAACTGTAGACACATCAAGAGGAGCTTATTTGCATTCCGTCTTTTTTTAGAGCGCGCCTCTGTGTTTATTTGGAAGCTTGGCTCTGGCTCCCTCTCCCAATACTTACAGTTAATCCTGTGTTTTCTTTGAGCTACCTTTAAATCCATGTCAAATGAAAAATACTGCCTGATTTTGAACTATGTGGTATTATAAAAAGAATCCCAAGGTTTATGATCTCAAATTTATTGTCAAATGTATTTACTTACCAATTTTCTTTGTCTTTTTTGCAAGCCCCATCCAGCCTGGACATTTTTGGATGAGTCATGAAAGCGCAGGGCTGGAAGATGCTGGGGAGTGTTTCCTGGAGAGCTCTTTGTCCTCCCGAAGAACCTTGCTCCTCTGTGACAGCCTCTCAAGGAGCAAGGAAGGCCGAGCACAGGACCACGCCTGAGTGGGCAGCCCACCCTGGTCCTGACTCGGTGGGCGAGGCCCAGGGGCCATAAGTGCTGCGGGGTTCCTGGGACTGCAATGGGCATAAGGCCTCCGTTCTCTCTGCACCACTTCTATGGAAATGGGTTTGCAAAGCCCGGAGTATTTCTGCTCTTTTCTTCCATGTTTGTGGGACAAAGAAACGTCGTCTTTTAAAGCAGTTCTATATGTAAATATTCTCGAAATGGAGCCTCCCTGGTGGCGCAAGGGGTTAAATCTCAGCTCTATGAAGCTGTCAGCAGCCGCTGCAGAGCCCCGGCTGGGGAGATTCCCACATGGCGCAGCAGACCTCTCCTGCCTCACCCGCTGCTCCCTCAGCAGTGTATTTCAGTGGATCCACCTGTTCTGCTCCCCACTCTGTCTCTGGTGAATCCTCTCGCACACCTCTGGCCTGCACCCCAGTTCTTGTATGCATAAATAAATAATTCTTCAAAAAATATTCTAAAAATGACTAAAATTGTATAAAAATAGCCCCATACATCTGATGTTTGCTTTCAACTAGTTATCACCATGCAAGGTTGCTTTTTGATAACATTTTTGTTCTTAAAAATCTCAAACCTTTTTATCAGGACTTTTTTTTTTTTAGCAGTTTTTGGGCTCTGGGGTGCTTGACTTTCAGACTCTAGAGTGTCCTCATGAGCCCAGCAGTTTGCCATGTTCTTACCCAGCTGCCAGGGAGGAGGCAGTGTGAATGCTTCAGTGTGAATGTGGCTGCAGGTAGGGTGCGTGGCAAGGTCGGAGGGGAACAGACACACTGGCTGACAGCTCCATCTCCTGACCCTTCCCTCTTTTATAAGTTGCTCCTCGCACCATGCACGTGAGCTCCAGACGATGTGTGAAGAGACACCCTGGGCTCCCACACGTGTGCGATGTCTCTCGTTAAGTCCTCAAGTTGGGTCACCTCAGGCTCATGCCTGACGCTGCCAAGAAAGCCAGGGTTGAAGGAGAACATCGGCGAGTCTTGCTGGCCTTTCAGTGTCTGGCTAGATCTTGCCCCACACCCCTGCCTTCAGGCTAATTGTTCTGTTGGGCTCTGTGTTTGCTCCTATGGGTTGACCTCACCTTCCAGAGAGTTCCCACCTCCAAAACCAAGACGGCTCTTCCTTCACCCTGGCTCAGGAACGGGCCGCGGAGTAGACTCCAGCTGCGGCAAGTCCGAGCGCTCACCCCCCAGCCTCGCCGCCCAGCGCCTTCCGTGGGCTGCTCTCCAGACTCCTCGGGAAGATGAGCCAGGCTGCCCTGGGAGAGTTAAGCACCCTTTAGCCACCTGCCGAGGCCTGCAGTGGTTGACCTCCGAAGCCACTATTTTGAAATGATGGTTAAAACTCACAACGCGCTCTAAAACTGCTGCCGAGTGGCACTAAGCAGACCGTGAATCCTGAGGTAAATATTTTGTACATTTTATTCTATTTATCGAGCCCCTGCCCTCTGGGGCGGTGGTGTTTCAGATGACTCGCCTCCTGCAGGGTTAAATCGACTCCATTTGGGTCTGCTCTAAACAAACCACATTCCAGCCTCGCCGCCCCCGACGCACACGCAGAGTCCACAGCAGGACCCACGCACCTTCCACATCGGAAGCGTCCATCAGACATTAATGTGACAGAGCCATCCCCAGACAAGTTCCTTTGGCCATTAATATCCTGGAATAAGCACATCGAATATACACATCCTGAGATTTAATCTGTAAACAGAGCTCCGCGCGTCTGGGGGAAGGAGATGTGTTTATGCTTCAGGGGTGCTACTTCCACAAAGCCAGAGGAGCCTGTCTTCAGCTCTGCCCAGGGACCTGTTCTCGAGGGTCAGAGGGTCAAGTCTGAGATGACATTTTGACCTGCAGTCGGCACGTGTCTCGATGGCCGGCAGGCACCCCGCCGCCGTCCAAACGGCCGTCAACCTCGCTCTGAGAGGCCGGAAGCCACAGTCAGTGCATCGTCTCCTCTGGCTGGTGTTCCTCTCTGGCCAGTCTGGGGGAGTCTGGGGAGGGTTCTGTCCTCTTCTTCCAAGAAATGATAAGAATCCAGCGGCCAGGCTCGACTCTATGGTCCCAGGACCCCGGCCGTGCTGTCAGCAGCTGCCTCTTGGGGTGGAAGGTCCAGAAGCAAATTTGAAGAGTCGGTTATCACTTCTGAAGTGTGGCGTGTGTGAGAGAGACTTTGACACTTAGAGTCCCTCCAAGCAAATCATTTCCAGCTTTCTCCTTCCTGTCCTAGGCCAACCAAACAGGCTTTCTCCTGCCCCGCCCCCCGCCCACCCTCTTTGTGGCCCTCCTGCTCAGCGTCCAGCAGGCCTTCTGGGTCTGGGCCTGTCATCCCGGGCTCGGAGACATGAGAAAGGCAGCAAAACTCTTACTTTCTCAAAAGAGTGAGGAGGAAAAGCAGATGAAAGGAGAAAAAGGAGGAGGAAGAGAAAAAAAGCGAGAGAGAGGAAGGAAGCAAAATGACTGTTTGAAATATTGCTTTCGATGCTGATTCTGAACAGATTTCCTTTCCTTAAGAAGTGAGGACTCAAACCAAACCAGCAATGACAGATCCCATCCAGCCCCGGGGGGGGTTTTGTTTGGCCCCATCAGGCTTGGCCTAGGGGTTCCCTTTGAAACGGAGGCCTAAGTTTGACTCTGAAAGACTCATGAGTCCTGCAGATTTGGCCTGTAACTCCCAGGGGAGACACATTTAGGCCGGGGAGAATGTGAACTCTTAGGCGCCGCTGCAGCCTAAGGGAGGGCTCCAACGCAGCCCTGTCACTGCAGGTGACTTGTCACTGGCCTTCTGCCCCCGTCCCCAAAGCCTTGCTGGCCTTCACCTCCTGTCACACACTTTCACTTTCTCCCCATCCCAAATGACGCCGAGGGGCTGTCTTCTCTGGATACGACGCGCTCCTGCTCGCGAGGCTCACAAACATTCATCTTCTGGCCTTGTAAACATTGACCTTCGCAAGCAGCTGTGGCATCGGCTCTGTTTATAGCTTCCAGACTTGTCAGTTCTCCCTGTACCTCTGGGAGGATGTGGGGGACCCCACAGCGCAGCCCACCAAAACTTAGAGCTCTGCTGCTGAGCCCAAGGCTAGTGTGCCAGGAATCTACACACAAACATACCCCCTACATCCAGGCTGCTCTCCCTGATCAGGCTCTTTGACCCCTGTGAGGGCTGATACACAGAAACCTCTCCGTCTCGGACACTCCACGGTTAATGTCCTCTTCTGCTTGCCTGTGATCAAAGGAACTTCTGTTTCCTCAGAGATGCTGGAAGTTCCCTACGGAGAAAGAAATATTATCATTTCTCTCTCATCTTGCACTCGTGGGCAAGCAGAGCTTCTCCCGGGCTCTGCTCACCAACCAAACCACGGAAAGGGCAGCTGGGAATACAGCCTGGAGACGTGCTCCCACGAGGGAGGGCCTGGCTCCCAGGGACAGCCAGTCACAAGTGCACACCTGCCTCTCGCGCTGAGGTGCGTGCTCAGCGGGACTGATCCCGAGGAGCCCCTGGGAAAAGCATCTGCATCCTTCGCAGCACAGATTACAGCGCGGCTGGTCCAAAGCCAGCCAGCTCAGGGGCTTGCTCCACCCGTTGCCCTGTGCCATCTGCAGTGCAGCCGTCCAGGGGCAGGAAGCAAACATGTCACAGGGAGGTTCTCTAAAGCCAAGCGTCATGAAGACAGGTGCCGCGCTATAGAGGGGAAGAACAACTTGCAATTACAATTTTTAAATTATCTTTCAACCCTTTCTAATCAGCTGTTGAACTTGATTTTTGAATTTTTAATTTCAAATTCTATCTGTTCCTAGAATTTTTTTGCCAAATCTTCTATGCCATATGTTGACTTACTCTTCTACAGCTATTTCCAAGCAAGTCAAGCTATAGAGGAAGAACAGTTTGCAAAGTCATCACTTAAAAAAAAAAAAAGTAATATAAATGATTCATTTTTTTTAAAGATTTTATTTATTTATGCATACAATTATAAACTGGGGTGTAGGCCAGAAGTGTGGAGGGGTGAGAGGATTCACCAGAGATGGAGTGGGAGCAGAACAGGCAGATCAACTGAAGTACGCTGCTGAGGGGAGCAGCGGGTGAGGCAGGAGAGGTCTGCGGCACCATGTGGGAATCTCCCCAGCCGGGCATCGAACTCGTGCAGCAGTGGCTGCAGATAGCATCATAGTGCTGCGATTAACCTATGCCGCCATCAGGGAGGCCCCCAATATAAATAAATAAGTAGGGTGAAGGCTGAGGGTCAAATGATGGGCGGGGGTCAGGGGGAGGGCAAAGGTGAGGCAGGAAAAGGGGCCATGTAGATTTTCTTTTCTAAACTCGAGGTAAACCTTACAACATTCTCTACCCTTCCCAACCCCCACCTTCCCTGTAACCACATTTTGTGGTCAGAATCTAAGCCTTTGTTTTTGCCTGGTTTTGTCTGTTCGTTTGCTTTTGGCAGGCACATCATTTTGGACTTATTGATTACAATTGCACCCCTGTTTGACTAGGGATTGGGGTAACAGCAATGCTATGGGGACACAATTCTTGGTGCCTAGGAGGCGACCAGCTTTTATGGAAATCGCCACACTCACTTGCTATAACCTCAGTCACCTCAGTTTAAAAAATGGTAAGTAGGCAATTACAAGATCTTCACAAAAACCAATGATACCAGAATAGCTTTGTTTGAGTGAATTAATAGAAAAGTAGAAAAGTCAAAATATGGCATAGAAGATTCAGCCAAAAAAAAAAAAATTCTAGGAGCAGATAGTATTTTAAATTAAAAATTCAATGGTGAAATTCAACAACAGATTAGAAAGAGTTGAAAGATAATTAAAAAAATTGTAAGACAAGTTGAGAAAAATTACCCAGATTGTAACATAGATAGAGACATAAAATGTGCTTAAGAAGTTATGAAACATAGATTATTAAGTGAAATATTTCCAAGCAGGCTTCCAGAAGAATACAGAAGAATAGCCTAAAGGCTCTACCTAAAGATAGAACACTTTAGAACTTTCTAGAACTGACAAAACACTGATGTATAAATTTAAGAAATTCAATGAGACAAAAACAGTTATCAGTTAAAGAAACCTAAATGCATGATAGAAAAATTGCTAAACGCCACAGTGATAAAAAGCTGAAAGGGAGGGATGTATGACGTCTTAACAAATGGCAGCTTAACAACTGACTTGTAAAGGCAACAGTGGAAACCAAAGGACAGTGAATGGCAGTGTAATGATATCGCGCGCGCGCGCGTGTGTGTGTGTGTGTGTGTGTGTGTGAAAACAGGGGAAGAGGAACAGCCATCCTAAAATTGTCTACCCAGAAAACACATCTCTCAGGAATGAGGGTAAGATGAAGAAATTTTCAGGCAAATTAAAACAGATTTCACACCAGATGATCTTCACTAAGGAAATTCTGAAAAAATATTATTTCAGGGAGAAAGGAAAGTGGTGCCAGGTAGAAGTTCTGAGATGTAAAATGGAAAGAAAACAGAGAAAGTAAAAATATGTGTATATATTTAAACAAACACTGCCTGTGTAAAACTTGTAATAATATCTGTAGAGTTTACAAGACAAAATTACATCACAAGTTATGAAACAGGTAACTGGAGTCAATGAATCTCAAATCTGGGCATTGTGCAGAAAAAGGGTAAAAATACTGTTGACTTCAGGCTCTCATCAGTTCAACATTTAAGCACTGATTTTGATGATTTTTGAAATCATAGAAACAGAGTGTATATTCATTAGAAGTTAAAAAAAGTAAGTGACCAAAAAATTAACAAATCCTTGTAATGTGAGACAATAGGGAAAACAAATCTTGAGATAGGAGAACAAATAGAAAAAACAAAATTAGATGAAAGATATAAATCCAAATATATAACATGATACATAGTAGAATAAATGTGCTAATTAAAAGATAAATATTATTAAATAGTGTGAAAGAATCCATGTGCAAGCCATTTACAAAAAAATATTTATTAACCATAGGATACAAATGATAAAATAGAACGATGGAAAAGCAATACTGACTAAAGAAACTAGTATAGCTACACCAATAATTAACAAAATGAACTACAAGGCTTAAGGCAATGTATATAAAATATAAGTAGGGTCACTTCAAAAAAGGAACATTTCCAATTTACTAAAAAATTATCAATTCTAAATGTATAAGGTTTTAATAGTAGAGCTTCAAAATATATTTTGCTAAAATTGATTAAATTATCAAAATAAGCTAATTCACAGCCTTAGGGGGAGATTTCAATGCTCTGAGTAATTGATAAATCCAGCACCTCTTCAAAACACACACATACACACACATACCCCCAAACAGGCATTAGGTATAATTCAACATGAAAGATTTATTATTTAAAAAACTTAACAATAGAATTTGAAGAGGATATCGTTAGTTTTTAAAAGGGTTTATATAAATACAAACCCTGCTATCCATGGTATAATCAATCGTTGACAGATCCCTCCCTGAACTTCTTACCAAGACAAGAATTTCTGCCAGTAACTCTTTTTTTTTAACATCATACTGAAGATCATCAACATTGTGGTAGAGCAAGAGAAAGACAAATGTGAAAGACTAGACAAATAGAAACAGAACTATGATTATTTGCTGATGAAATAATTATGTATGTAGAGGCCAAAAGAATCTTCCTATAAGTTGTAGCAAAGACAATTTACTGGAATGAAGCATATATATTTACTTACAATTAACAGATGAAAAAGCTAAATTTTAAGTCATTTAATTTATAATAACATCAGAATATATGAAATACCTGGAAAGTTACCTTTCAAGGTGGTACAAGACTTTTATGGAAAAAGATATGAGATTTAGATGAAAATTGTGGTGGAAAACGTAACATGGAACATGAGATTATGTTTAAATATTTGAAAGATTTAATATTTGAAAGATGCTGATTCCTTCCAAAGTGGTTTATAGATTCAATGTAATGTCAATTAAAACCCTAAAGGGGGGTGTGTGAGTGTTAGTGTGACTTGAGAAACTGCATGGGTAAGCAAAGGGATAAGAGTAACTGAGACACTAGAAAAATAACAGTTTGAGCCTATATGCTTTAAGGAAAATCAATACTTTTGTGACGTTATACTAATTTGGACAATGTGGCACTGGTGAAAAGTGAGCCAGGAAGCCAATAGCAAACAATAAAATTCAGAAACAGAATTATACACATATGAACCCTGAACTACTAAAGTATACTACTTTATTTCATTAAGTTAAATTTGGTGTCTTCAATAAATGTTGCCTAAATAATTGACTGACCATATGGAAAAATGAAATCCTATCTCCACCACACTTTATATACACAAAATATTGCATTTTATTTAAAGACCTATATGAGAGAGATAAATCCATAGAAATGTTTTAAGTTAGCATTTCAGAGAATATCTTTAGGTTCTTAGAAATAAAAAAACCAAAATTTAGTAATGAGTAGTAATTGAACTATATTAAAAATAAGAACTCCTATGACATCAAAGTTATTAAGAAAAAAGAAACATAAACAGAGGGAAAAATTCAAGCTGTAGCATACAAAAGGTATGTATAGCACATGCGATGTCAGACAGAATGTGTAAAGAATTACATACATTCTCAAGAAAACGACAGAGCACCTAATTTAAAAAAAATGGTCAAAAGATCTGAACCTGTCCTTCCAAACTGGCCCTAAGCTTATGAAAAGGTGTACAAGATCTGGTAATGAAAAAAATTTATATTGGGCCTCCCTGATGGTGCAGGGGTTAAGTCTCAGCACTATGAAGCTATACCAGCCACTGGGGCATGAGTTCAATCCCCGGCCAAGGAGCTGACCCACATGGCACAGCAGACCTCCACTGCCTGCCCGCTGCTCCCCTCATCAGTGTATTTCAGTAGATCTGCCTGCTCTGCTCCCCACTCTGTCTCTGGTGAATCCTCTCACCCCTCGCACTTCTGGCCTATATCCCCATTCTTGTATGCGTAAATAAATAAAGCTTTAAAAAATGACTATTGAGAGCATGATACAAAATAGTGTCAAAATTTTTAAATACTGTATAATACCAACTTCAGTAAGATGTGAAATACTGGGAACTCTCAGTCACTATTGGATGGAGTGTAAAATGCTAAAGTCAGGGAAAACAGTTGGGCAGTATCTCCTGAAGTTGAAGATTGTATCCTAGAGCCCGTCTTTCTCCTCCTAGGTGTGCCTGGCAGAGAAACGCTCGTACGTGTACACCGATAGGAAATGTGTGAGCAACGTCACGGTAACACAGACTGGGGATGTGACAGAGACATCTCTACAGAAAGGAGGGCCTCCGTTCCCTGCCTCACCTGGTGAAGAGCAGAACTGAACACCCAGGGAAGCTGTGTAACATGGAAGGCAGGTGGGCTCAGAAGAGGTACGTGGAGAAGAAGGGCATGCTGGCTTCTTGACCAGGGGCGTGGGGCACCTGAAGGAGACACATGGAGGAGAGATACATAGAGACACTTGAAAGAGACACGTGGGTGAGTGACGTGTGTGTGTGGGGCTGACAATGGCAGCCGTTATCTTGATTTGTACTTTGATTTTGCTTCTTTCATCTCAGACTTACCTGGTCCCTTTTGCCCCCTTTTCTATGGTTCCCCCCCCAGAAGGTGCCTGAGAATTCTGGCTCTGGGGCTCAGGGGTCCTGCTTTGAGCCACTTACCCACGAGGGGATGAGAACCTTGGCTGTTTCATTAGGAAACTATTATCTTTCTTCTCTTGTCATTCTATTAAAGTCCTTTCATTCTAAGAGTATGCTTTTTCTTTGTGCCCATGGATGGCAGACCCCTTTGTAGTGTGCCAGTTTGGGGGTTCTGAGGTACCCTTCAGTCTGCTTTCTAACAAGAATACAACTGTGCACCAGTAGCAGAATGGTTTTGCCATCTGTGTTGTCTTATATTCAGATAGGGGATTCTAAACAAAAAAGAAAATAAATGAACATCAGTGACATGCTGCTAAAAAATAAACAAGGCGCTAATGTCACAGAAGTTCTTCAGGGAAACAAAGAATGCTCGTGACCATCTGCTTACCCCAGTGGATGAGAAAGGGGTGACTGGCAGTGGCAGAAGCCGGTTTCCAGAAATGCTCCACTGCTTGACCTGGGTGTTATCTTCACAGGATTTATCCTCTGTAATCATGCATTAAACTTCGCATATATATTTACATACCTTTAAAGATATATCTTACAATATGAACATGTTATTAACAAGGAAGGCAGAGAGGCAAGGAGAGGGAGGAGGAAAGATGGGAAGAGGGGAGCTGGACAGGCTAATCTGATGCAATGTCAGATCCCATTCTCCCCTAGAGCTGGTTTTCCAGCTGTTTTGATTTGCTTATTGTTTGGATGATTGGATATGTCATAATCACATCATCATCCTGGATACCTCTGCTGGAACACCGAAGGACCCTTCACTCCGAATTGACACCGTAATGGACATTTCAAATGCCACACTCCGTCCTGACCCCAACCTTTCACCTCTGATCTAGATAAACTCCAAGCCAACATTGCCTGGGATTTCAAGAACCTGAGCCTGCATTCTGCTTCTATGAGGACTGCCAATGTTTTGCCCTCAGGCAAAGAGGAAACCTGATTTCTTTCCCCTGACCACATCTCAGAATGGCCAATTCCAGCAGTTAAGATCTCTCCCCCACTGCAGTTGCTAATTAAAAACACATTCAGTCACCTCCTCTCTCTCTCTCTCTCTCTCTCTCTCTCTCTCTCTCTCCCCCCCCCTTCCCTCCCTCCTTTTATCATTTCCCTTACAACACTGAGTCAATTCTGATTGCCCTCGTTATGATACGAGCCTTCATTATTTGTTTTGGAAATAAAATATCAGTCTTTTTCTCTATGTCACCAGCTTTTTTATTATGAGGATAAGGAATGAGATATCATTAGCTTCTAGAATTTCTGGTTTGGGGGAGGGAATTCATTTTTCAGTGAACTGTAATAATTTTAGACACATTTTAAGAGCAGTCCCTTTCTTACTAACACGATTGGGAAACGAACAAAATATCGTGCGACTGTGTGGAATGTAAGTCACGTGACTGTGTGGAATGCTGGTCACATGACTATACGGGATATTGGTCCTGTTCTTGGTTTCTCTAGAGCTTCCAGCATTGGAGCATAACAATGAGAGGACCAGCCCCTTGTACTCAGCTCTCCCCTGACCATAGTAGTGGATGAGTATCCATATTCCTAACACATAGATAATATAAAAATATCTGACTTACACATACACCTATTTTATTCTTTGGACATGTTCCAGCTAAGATGAAGATAATAATAATCCCACTAATTACTAAGCCACTGCTATAGATCAGGCACTACATTCATGGCTTGATATACACACTTCAATTTTACACTCAGTACTTCCTCATGGATGGCTGTCCCTTTGCAGATGAGGAAACTGAGGCCCCAAGACTGAGGTGAACCTCAATTATGGTGCAAATGCTGCCACCCCTTCCAGAACCAGGTCAAACTTCTTCTCTCAACTCCGGGTGACTTCTCTGACCCGGCTGACCCCAGGGGCGCCTTGTTCTCTGAAAAGAAGGTTCTCACTCTCCACACCGACAACTCCACTGACTTCCCATCAGTGCTATCTCACAGTGCCTCCTACTGTTTTATTATCATTCACAGTTTCTTGGAATATTTACCTGATCGAACAAGAGGCCAGACAGGCCCTTTTCTGACTTTTGTTCTTTCTCATCATTTAACTCAGAGATGCTCTCATAATAGAGAAGCAGGAGACATTTGATATAAAAGGGGGTGCTTGTGTGAATGAACAAAAGCTAGTACAGAAGGGTAATAACGAAAGTACGAGATAATTTCCTCAGCATCCACCAGCAGATGTGAAGGGAGGCCGAGAGGTAGGGGGGAACATATCCATATAGCTCCATCTGCATCTAATTTGTACATGGTCGCTCAGCAACTGCCACAGGCTATTCTGCACTGTCCTCCATGGGCTGAACTTTAAAAGGATCTTTTCCCTCAAATAGGAAATTTTATAACTGTGTCTTCAAGATTTAACCAAGTCTGGAATATTATTTTGAACCACCGAAATGAACATAGTGATAGAGTTGTCTAAGTTACAGGGGCATTGAAAAGAATGGGATTGTGGGATAGAAGCATTGGAGGTGAAATTCCTTAACTCTCTGCTGTTAGCCTACGAAACCCCTAGCAATGACTTCCAGAGTCGGCACTTCTTTCATTTGTCAACGTATACACAGAGATGGGGCTATCTCCTCAATGGTGTTTCTCATTTGCTTTAAAATGCCGTCATTTTTTCCAAAATCCCTCCAGAGAATCTCCCACACCAAAAATTAAACTCAAGGAAAGTTTCGCTTTTTGCAATTTAGCAGTTTGGACTTTTTTCGTGCATGGGCACACCCTGCCCCATCCCACTCCATCCTAAATTGAGTTTGAGGCTTTTTTGTTTTCACTCTTGCATAACATGAAAACGAGTGAACACATTTTACTCAAAATTTCCATCTCCAAATCTCCTAAGTGGTGTGAAAAATCCTGGAAAATCTCAGAGAAAAGAGGACGCTGGGGAAAATCAGGACAAGTGGAAACAGCAGGGAGGGGTGTAACCTAATGTCTGTGTCAACACAGCCGCGTTCCCGAAAGGTGTCCTCTCTCCAGCGCGCAGCGGCTGGGCAGCAGACAGGCAGCTCTTCCCAGCCGTGTGCCGGGGAGTCCTCCCGCACCCACCCCGCACCCAGCACCCAGCATGTGCCTGCTGCGCCATCAGGGCCTCTAGTCCTGGTGCCCGAAGCCCATGCCGTGGTCTAGAGTCCGTGGAAAATGTATGTCCCCTAAGAAGCACTGGCTCCAAAATCAAAAACTAAAAATTTGGAATCAGTATGGTCAATTTAGACTTATAAAATGGAATATTGTTACTCAGTGACTGGTAAGTCAACAGAAGTAAATTTGTATATATGTACACACGTGTGTGTCAGGGTATCCACATAGAAATATGCGTAAGTCCACAATATTTCATTGAGATGTGGGTACATTTCGCTAGGTTTGATAGGATGCAACTTGAGCTTTAAGGGATGGCCTAAGAGAGGTGCTTCCATTTGCAAATACTGCACTTGTTATCAACTTCCTTCAGATAAGTTAACATACTAAGTGTGTGTCACTTAAAGAAAAGCAAATAAACTTCCCTTTATGCTCAGTTCTTGAAGGTATATCTCTTACCCTCAAAGAACACAAAAATAGGCTTGACATAGGGATACCCAGTCATCTTAGAAAAAGATAAATGATGGTATAATTTTTAAAAGCCTCTTGGCAAATTAATGATATATACAGTTAGGACAGAATGAAGGGAGAGCTTTGGGGAAGAACCCAGAAAATCCTCAAGGAAAAGCTAGGGCTTTGCTTATGTGTCACAGGGAGGTTGAGGAGGTGGGTAAAGGAGATAATTGAGGGGGTACAGAAGGAAGACAGAAATGGGGCACAAGCTACAGCCTGAGCATCTTTGGTGAACCAGAGTGTGTCCCTTCACAGAGGACATGGAAAAGGAGTTTCCACTGGAAAGGTTTTCAATACTCAGTTATGCAAATATTCATTCTTGAACATTTTATAAGGAAATATTTTCTCTCTCCACCTATAGAATCAAGAGATCTAGTAGATTCCAGAAAGGGCAGCCAGTCATGGACCTCTAATATAGGTGCTGCTAAGACCTGAGACTTTTTTATCTTCCCATAACTAAAACAAACACATCCAGGCTCTGAGGAACCAACCACGCCCTTGTTCTATCCTAAGAGGTCAGCAGAAACCTTTTCTTAGTATTTGCAGCAGACGGTGTCATGATATCAGAATAGGAGTAGATACTGAGGGGCTTCTCAAGGTGCCCTTCTACCGGGAAGACTGTTCTCTTTGTTATCTTTTTCTGTCAGGGATTCGCTGTCTTCACAAGAAAGAGTAAAAGGACCAATTCCTCTTCTAAGCTCCAGTTACATTTCGCCTATATTATCCCGTCATAAATACTTCATTCTTTGTGCCTGAGTTACTCCAAACACATTTGAATCACCCCCCAGACTGTGAAATTTGTGAGCAAGGGGTTGGTGAGGGAGATAACTTATCTTATCTGGCTCCTTACCCCTAGTACTTACTAGTAGGTCTTCTGAGAAAGGAGTAAATGGCCAAAAAACTAAAAAAAAAAAAAAAAAGGCATATGAGTAAATGCTCAAAATGACTACATATATAGTTACATTGCAGACATTCACATTTATATGGATTTTTATATGTCATGTTTTATATACTCACATATATATTTCACATATGTGGAGAGAGTGAACTTTCGGTTAACATGATTTCTGGAAGTCAGAGATTCAATTTCCTATGTTTTTACAAGGAGTAATAATGGTGGCACATCTATGGTGCAAAAATTGTGAACTACTTGTTCACACACACTCCCTCTCAGTATAATAGATAATAATAAACCTCCGATCCGAGTAGTAGCTGCTTGAACTTGCATTTCTAATGTTTGATAACAGAAGCAGAGGTGAGTCAATAAAGAGAATTGGATCAACGAACACTACAGGGTTCAAATCCAAGCTCCCTGGCAGTTGGTTTGGCAATTTTGAAAAGACACTCATTTCCTTGTATTAATTTCTCCTCTGCATACTGACAATGTGAGTGTTGTTGTTATTCTAGTAGCTCCTGTGAGGATAACACACAGGCAGCACCATGTTGGCTGGTAAGCATCAGATAAACATAGAGAAAGGGCATTTTCCTCTTAGGAAAAAAGTGCTTTCCACTTTTAGGAATCTACCCAAAGGACACAAAAACACTAATTAAAAGGACACATGCACCCGTATGTTTATGGTGCACTGTTTACAATAGCTAAGGTATGGAAACAACTCAGATGCCCAAAAATAGATGACTGGATCAAGAAGATGTGGTCCATATACACAATGGAATACTATACAGCATTCAAAAAAGATAAACACATGCAATTCGCAGCAACATGGATGGAACTAGAAGGGATCATGCTCAGCAAAATAAGCCAAAAGGAAAAAGAAAAATATCGAATGGTCTCACTTATAACAGGAATATAGGGGAACCAAATACAAGAGCGTCAATCAGCGAGAGAGCGGGGAGGACTGGGGCTCAGAACGGGGGAGAGGGGAGCACAGGGGACTGTGGTCACTGTACACGGGTGAATTGGTGGTGGGAAACCTATGGGGAATATACAGTAATATAAAAGACATCAATAAAAATAACAATTGAAAAAAAATGCTTTACTCTTGTAACTCTCTCTAAGGCATGGCTATGGAAGGGCTATTTCCCAGAGACTGAAAACAGGGGGGTGGGCTCCAAGGCTAACTCTCTTCTCCATGTTTCAAATTGTCCTGCAAGCTCAATGGATTTTAGAACTAAGAGATCACATCGTCCAACCTCTGATGGCTTCCAGAATAAGAAAGTTTCAGTAAATGAAAGTGACATTTCTGAGCTCAGAGAGTGGGGAGCCCTTCTCTGGGCAAATGAACAAGCCCCAATTCCTGATGTACCCCTTTTCTTGGGCCACACTGTCTCAGGAGAAAACATGTTTCTGCATCTGAACTTGTCTGTCCATAGTTTCTTTAACTCACCTTTCTATGTGCACAATAAGTCTGACTAGGGTTTTTGTGGGGAGGAAGCTGAGTCCCAATAACCCCTGCTTGTTTTTACACTGTACACCATGAAATTAGGCTAACAGAGGTTGAGATTGTGTGGAGTCTGACAGAAAGGCGTTGTAGGGGTTTTGGGATTACGATGTAGCTGTAACCCCTTCTGTTCCCCTGTAAGAGCACCCCCCACCAGATTGGTACATGTCTAACACTGGATGAACCTGCACTGACACATCATAATCACCCAAAGTCCATCATTTACATTAGGGTAATGTAAATGAGAATGGTCTTAAAGACCATAATACTGGATGAACAGCTCCTGGATTTGGACATGTATCCATCAGTATGGTAACATGTAGAGTACGTTTACTCTTCTAAAAATTCTTTGTCTTCTGACAGTCATACCCCCTCCTCCTGGGTCTTTTTATCATCTCCATAGTTTTGCTTGTCTAGAATGTTATATATTTGGAATCATTCAGTATGAAAGTTTTCAGATTGCCTCCTTTCACTTTGCAATATGCATGTCCATTTCCTCCATGTCTTTTCATGGCTTGTTCATTTTCTTTTTGGTGCTGAATAATGTTCCAGAATCTCAATGTACCAGTTTATTTATCCATTCACCTAACTGAAGAACATCTTGTGTTTATTTATCCATTCACCGACCAAAGAATGTTTTGGTTTTGGCAATGACAAATAAAACTTCTCAAAACATCCAAGTACAGGTTTTTGTGTAGACAAAAGTTTCAATGACCTTGAGTAAACCTTGCTTGAAATTAAGAGAATGCATGTAATAGTACTTGACTTTTCTTAGTGCATTGTTTAAGAATAGTTTTGGCTGCACGGAACAACAAAATACAAAAGCTTTAAACACGTAAAAGTTTATCATAGAAAAAATAACTAGTTTTGGTGGTATAGTGATCACGATGAGGTCATTGAAATCTTAGTCTCTTTATTATCCACTTTCTTAGCATACAGTGTCCATTCTCAACTTTCTTTCACGGTCATAAAGTTGTAAGTCATAAGTTATAAGCTGTAGTTTAAACTATTTTATCTATATACTAGAGAGCAGAAGGGAAGAGGGAGAAACAAAGATTCTCACATCTTACAGCTGTGGCAGCCCCAGAACCTTCTGGGAAGATCTGTCCACCCCTTTTAAGCATTGATAGACCTTAATTTATTTCTCATTGGTCACTTACAGTTGCGAAGTAGGCTTTAAAATGTAATCTTTCAGCTGTACGCATGGCTGCGCTGACAAAGTTAGGCATTTGATAACAAAGCTGAGATGGAGAATGAATATTATACAGGGATCTATGCATCCTCTATAATGTGAGTCACAGCTCACAGTCAAGGTATGTTAACAGGTTGATGAAATTCCCTAAAGTAAGAGATACGATTCCTTTCATTAAAGAAAAAAAGTAACATTTCTGACCAACAATTGTATTCTAATTTATAGTTTACCAAGAACATTAACATCTATTTGATTCTCACAGAAATCATGAGAAGTAAATATTTTCTGGACATCATAAAAGAATAAAACCAGCTCAGAAAAGTTCAGTACCTTGTGGTTAACCATGTGGTAAGTGAATGCAACAAGATTTAAACCGAATCTGACCTACTCTAGAGTTCAAGTTCTTTCACTGAAAATTGATTAACAAGCTCTCAGTTCTCCCTAATTATATTTTAAGTAGTGAGTGATGATTTTCCACTTATTCTATCCTTCAGTTGTAGCCAACTATTTCTTTTAAAGGAGTTTAAAAAATTAAAAATTGAGGCTAGAGAAAGGATGGAATGGAAAGTAAAAAAGGGAAGAAAACGAACTCACAGAAATGACCTCATTCCTTCCCCCATCTGCCCCACCCTAATAGCCTGTTGAGTAGGTAATACCATTCTGCAGCGATGACACTGGCAACAGAGAGGGGGGCGAGTCTGTTTGTAGGTGATGGGGATTTGAATCCAACTCTTTCTGACTATCTAGATTACAATTTCATTCATATCAAAATATTCAAAAGCCTGTTTCCTAATTATTTATCCATATATCCTTACAGGTATCAACAATCACATAGGAGCAAAATAAAGTAGAAGCTATGTTATTTGAATAGTAGAACCTCTGAATAACCAAGGGAAAATCAAACACTGAAAAGTTTGATGTGTTTGCAACTGGTTCTTCAGGAAGACCTATAATGTCTCTTTGTCTTTTTTTTATTTATTTAAAAATCCACTGCACATTTTGGTTTATTTTATTTTTTCTATTTTTTTTATTGAATTAATGACTGACAACACTAGATATGATCCGGAGGTAGAGGTTTACACCTCTCAGATGTGTGTCACTGCATCACAGCTATCACCAAAGCACCCAGAATCCTCCCCCATAATCCACTGGGTCCCCTCCCCCTTTTAGCCCCCAATCCCATATACTCCCCTCTGGTGGCCTCAATCTGCAGCCAACTTTCCAGGGTTTGTTTTGGTTTAGTTTTCCCTGTTTGTTTTGTTTCTCTATATCCCACATGTGAATGAAATGATCCAGTATTTGTCTTTATTCTTCAGACTTGTTTTGCTTAACATAAACCCCTTCAATTCCATCCATGTTTTCTCAATTGACAAGACTTCATCCTTTTTATGTCTGAGTAGTATTCCATCGTGTGTGTGTGTGTGTGTGTATAATACATATTATACATATTGTATATTATAGACTTATCTATAATACATATATTCCACATCTTTTTAATCTACTCACTATTGTTGGGCATTTAGTTGTTTCAATAAATTGACTATTGTAAATAGTGCCAGTGAACACGGGACAGCACATATTCTTTTGAATTTGTTTTTTTGTATTTCTCTGGGTAGATATTTAGGAGTGGAATTGCAGGAGCACATGGTAGATTATTTTTAATATTTTGAGAACTGTCCATCCTATTTTGCATAGATCCAGCCCCATTTACTTTAAAGGCAAGAGCTGTATGTGGTTTTCTCAATTGACCCTCTAGTTGGAAATTCCAGTAATAACATTGAACATTTTGTATATGATTAAAGGCACTAAATGTTTTGTGGGACATTCTTATACCAAAAAAAAAATGTTTATCTTAAGTTCAAATTTAACTGAATATCCTGTATATCTGTTTGCTAATTCTGACAACTCTATATGTGACAGATGTGTGTGATTATTTCATTTAATTCTTGCAACAACTCTTCAAAGGGTTAGATAAGGTGATGGATATCCAGGGAGATTAACTTCACATAATTAGAAAATCACATAAGTAAGGACTCACACTTACATATGTCCACTCTACAGCCTACAGCCATACATATTTTCTCAAACTCTGCAAATGAAAACAACCTTGCCATCCTCTAACAATTAAAGAATTTAACTATTGATTGATTACCTTAGCAGAGGGGATGGACCAGATGAAAGCCAAAGAACCCAGAATCTGTTTTCTGAACAATGGTTAAAGCATGTGATGTTTTTAATGTCTTCCAGATCATTAAGAGAAAGAAGAACAAAAAATCAAGGATGTGTTCTCTCTTGAGAACCATTAAAGCAGTGGTTCTCAACAGGGGGTAATTTTGCACCGGGGGACATTGGCAATGTCTGCAGACATTTTTGGTTGTCACAACTGGGGGTGCTACTGGAATCTAGTGGGTAGAAGCCAAGGACGCTGAACATCCTACACTGCACAAGACAGCCCCCACAACAAAGAATGATCCATTCCCCAAATGCCAATAGTGCTGAGGTTGAGAAACCTCAAATTAAAATAATCTGTTGCTGTTTTAATGTTTTCTTTGGATTCTAAGTTGTTAGACTGCATAAAAAGAGGTGGAGGATGGAGGTTTGGAGTTTCTATAAAGAGTGAGTTCTACATCTCAAATAGTCACAAAACCCAAATCTCTTCATGTTCTCTGGAACAGGAGAGGTACCAGAACGTTTAGAAACCAGTAGCTTCTAACAGCTCCTTCACATCTTTAGAAATAGAAGCCAGTGTATTCAGAGTAGTCCTTCCCATGTTTTCTGGCTGGGGTTTTTTCCTTGGTGGGGAGGCCTGCATTGGTTATGTGTGAACTATTCTGCACACAGCAATTTTAATCCTGGATTAAAATTCATTTTGGACAACTCAGCCCCAAAGGTCACTCATGAAGGTACATGGAGCAAGACTGAGACTCAAGTCTTTTCATCCACATATGTGCATCTGACCTCAGCCCGCACTGCCTTTCTAGATGGGGGGCAAGGCGGGTATGGCTAAAGGATACAGGATGAGTAGAAAATTCTGGTGGTTGGAGTCACACCAGACTAAATTCAGTCTCTTCCCTTCTGGCTGGGCAAGCTTGGATGTTTTGGGGACTCCTCTAAACACCACAGTTGTCATCTATAAAATGCAAGCAATTTTAATCACCTTACCAGGTGGTAGGAAAAATTAAATAAGATAATATTTCTTTAAAATTGTTTTATAGATTGTAAAACATCATTAAAACAGATTAACATCCACATGGGCTATTTGTAAAGCGAGTTTTGGAGCATATGTGTTCAGTTAAAGCAACTTTCTTTGTTTGTAGTTTCTTCATCCTATTGACCAAGTTGATTTTTTATCCCCCCCTAACTAAAGGAAGAGGACTATTTTGTGAAATTTGTTTGTTTAAACACTTTCTCCCTTTCTGTAGGGCGAATGGTTAGAGAGAGCAAAATAACTCTTTCCTCAAACAAACAAATTCAAGAAATATCCAATTCTGGTTGACAGAACTTGGTAAACAATGGCCAATTTTTAAATGTTGATGGCCTTGGGGGTACATTTGATTGTGAGCTATGCCTTTAGCATCTCTTGACAGATGAGAGAATTTGTAAAGTGAGAAACACCAGACAGACCTTGGCTGTGTTACCAAACTCACACAGGACAACCCGGAGGGGGAAAGCTGGTCTCTTCCAGGGGCCTAACGAGGGTTTCCAGGACAAACACTTCAGGGGCTGGATTCTTGAGAATTTTCTTAGTGGTTTCCATAAGGGTCTGATTGATTTCAAGGTTCTTCTGTCTTTGGTCCACATCAGAGTCACAGGACATCCATAGCCAGAGGTGCTGACATCTGAAATAGAGAGATGCATGTCAAGAATCTAGAAATAATCTAAATTGGGATGTAGACATGTTTGTTCTTTGCCTTCTTACCACCTTGTTCTTTGCAACTTACCAAATTGTGTTACTATCTTCATTCTGGTCATTCTTCTCCATGACACTGTGGACCCCTTGGGGACAGGCAGTTATTCTTACTTATTCTTTTAACTGCAGCGCTTTGCATGTATTTCTGTCATGTAACTTGTGTCCAATAAGTAAGAGGAAAAAAGAAGGATGAAGGGAGGGAGGAAGGGAAGAGAAGAAAGAGAGAAGGAAAACGGAAAGAAAGGAGAAAGCTAGGGAAGAGCTCACTTTTCCAACTTTGATCTTGGGCTAAGAGCAACAAAATTTGATTCTTCAATCTGCCCAATTAAGACATCAAGTAATTACCTTAAAATAATTGTCTTTTCATGACAACACAGGAAACAGAATCTATGTAGTATGTAGTAATTGCCCAGGACCTAGCTCTGCATCATCAGGAGACTCATCTTTCCTGGTCTGACCTTATCCCCTAGTTCTCTTCCTGAGCCAGCTTCCCTTAACTCACGGCGCATGTGCCGGTGCATGCTGGCATTCCGCTCACGCTCTGCCTTTCAATGTGGCGTTGCAGTTCTAGACTCTCTATCTGTGATCTGACAGGAAAGGACCCTGTTCCTGATGGCAGCCCCAGTGCTCACCCACTGCCCTGATATCAGGGTACATAGTGTGTCCCAAGCCCAGAGCCCCAGACCCTAGGCCCATGGACCATGCGCCTCAGAAATGGAATCAGAAAGTAATGTTTTCATACAAGTCCTCTCACCTGGCCAGACATGAGCGTGCTGAAAATGCGTCCCTGCACCAAGCCACATCCCAGGTCAGTGATGATCAGAAATGATCTACTGCTTTGACTTTCAGCCAATTCAACTGAGGGGAGATTAATGATGGCAGTGAACTTAATAATTTATGTGCTATCTGTGTGGCTGGTATTTTATGAGTGCTTATTCTTTGATGGGCACAAAGTTGCAACCCTGGAGCCTCTCCCAATGGATGGGTTCCCACCACTGGACGAGTTTGATTGTATCTTGAAGAATTTCAGTTGACACAATAAAATTAAAAGTCATCTGAAGCAAGCACTAAAAGCATAGCTCTTAGTGTAGATTAGGCTGCCGTAACAAAGCCCATGTATTTGCCATTTGACACAACAGCAATTTATTTCTGAATCACTTTGTGGAGCAGAATGGCTTCTGGCCAGCGGTCCAGGTGGTCATTCAAGGATGCCAGGACGGCAGCAGTTCTGCAACCAGTAACACAGAGCTTATGTGACCTGACTTGGCCAGCCTTAAGGTGAAAAGGCCACAAGGATCAGAATGAGAGGTCTAATGAGCCACGGCTGGGAGAGGCACAAATAAATTAATTGACTAGAACTCAATCAACACTGTCACAACGGGAGCTGCGGTCTAGTTCTGTGCTCAGGAAAAAGGGGGGACCGGATTTGGGGGTTCAGCTAGTTGAACTCACTACAATAAGCAAACTTCTGGCAAAGGTGAAAGAGAGTGATTCATTTTAAATAAAGTGGTTTTCCTTAAAAAATGAGAAATGAAGAAAATATGAAGGTTAGGGAGGTAAGAAGGAACTGGGGACCAAAAAAGAAAGCGACATGGTGGGGAAGATCAGCTTTGCCATCTCTGCTGTGTGTCTTGTCATCAGCTGGGAAGGAATCAGTGTCTGGGCCTCTCGTGGTCCTCACAAAGGGGTGGAGGAACTCTCCTCTACGAGGGTCACGTAATTTGATATCTTCCTTGCACTGTGATTAGACACCAATGTTGTAATTGTCATCCAGGCGACCTTGCCCTGCCTGGACCCATGAGAGAGGACATTACTTGCAGATTCAGGAGACTCTCGGGGTTGGTGGAAGTTTGTAATGGAGCAGTGAGACTGGCATGCTACCAATCACCCTTCGAAAACATAACTGATGGCACTCTGCAAGATAGGATTTCTATTTTGCAACCCTTTTCTGGATGTCAAGAGATGGCATCCAAATTCAAAAGGAAAAGTTTGATTTAGGAGTTGAAAAACAGTGAAGTGAATAATAGGAATAACCATGATTACACAAATCCTTAATGTGTCCAAAGGCAGTGAGCTTTAAAAAATCTGCAGACTTTTGCATATTTTTTTTCTCTTCCTCCACTATTCTCATTCTAAAACCAAGATGTAGGTGGAAAATTTTATTAGCATCTGGGTAAGGCCCCCTGCCAGTCCTGAAAACCTTCATTAATCATTGAGATGCTCACCCCAATTTTTTTTAAAGAACAATGATTCATCAACAGTTCTACAGCAATCAGGGCAAAGGTAACTGGATTTGGAATGTTCAAACTTTCCTTTCTTAAGATGTCTTCACTTCTGGAATGTAAGATTTCTTTAAGTGAATATTCATGTGTTTATGAGAGCGAGGTACGGGAAGGAAAATTACCTGGATCTGAGAACCAATAGTTATATTATGAATTCCTTTTCAATTGCAGGTTTAATCTTTAGGCATCTTTACTCTAAAGGAAGAAAAGAGAGGTGCTTCAGAGCCTTGGAATTGCTCGTATCTCCTCACTTAGCTGGGAGCTCACTGGGTCACAGACTATCCCATACCCTTCATCAGGAATGTTCTAGAGAAAACACAGTGAAAGCAGAAGAGACAGATGAAGTATTTAGGAAACAGGGGAGAGGTGATATGATTCCCCCTTCACAGAAGATACATTTCATTTTAACACTCTGTCATGGCACATGTAAATTAAACTGGGTTTTTTAGCCCTTAGTTGGTATGAAGTTACTGTTTGATAGAAAGAGCAATCAATAAAATACCTAGAAAAGAAGAATTGTTGCAAAACTCTTCCATTTCTGCTTCAAAGCTTTGAAAACAAATGGGACATACCTTGATAGGAGAACACAAAGTGTTGGCAGTGAATCAGTAATGGGTTATGTTTTCTTCCTTCTAACTATATTGTCTTTCTAACCACAAGTGATGCTTTCTTCTGTATGGTACCAGCTGTTCCTCCGAACTTTACGGACTGATTGGTTTATCTGTCAATGAGTCCACTGCTCACGCGTGTATCCAGACACGAGGGCTGTGCAGCGCGATACCTGTGCTTGTGAGAAGGCAGTGCAGCTGCTTCCACCCGCTGCACCCACCTGGAAGAAGGTGTCCCCAGCCCCATCTTCTGCTCGGGTGTTTGCGGGAGTTGGTCTGTTTAGACTACAGGGCTCACCGCTTCCTTCCCTGTGAGAAGGTGCACAGTCTGGCTCGCTCTCTCGGGTCAGCAGCTGCAGGAAGAAGAAATGGAAACTCTTCATTGTCATGGAGTCACTTTCTCTGCCAAAGAACAATTGATCCCTGAAACTGCTAGCAGAGGGAAGAGGCTTTCCAAGGACAGCAGAAGAGACAAACTAACTCAAAGGATCAGCCTCCCTTGGGACAGGGAGTAGTCTAGAAGCAAACAATAACAGGAGAGCAAGGGGAGGGGGGAGGGCTGGGAGAGCAGAATGTCCTGTTCCAGCCCTTTGAGGGAAGTGACCTGGGGGGAGCTCTGGGAATCTTGCTGACATACCCTGGCACTTAGTAGGAAGCTTTCCGTAAGGCAATGTGATTTTATCTCTTTTTAAGCCTGTTGCATAAAATGTTATTGGAATCAAAGGTGATCTAATTCCAACCCAGCCATAAATCCTTAAGATGACACTGAGAGAAGTAGTCACAGAGACAGGGAGTCATTGCTAGTGTTCAGAGTGCAATTTGGGGTTCAAAACAGAGCACTGAGGAAAAAGTGTCTGCATCACAGAGGAGGTCAGGTACATGAGCTGACCTCACCCGTAGAAAAGCACGAAGGGACACCATGGGTAAACAGGAACCCCTGAAATAAAGACCAACTTTACTACTCATAGATTCTTTCTTAGAGAAATGCTAAATCACATACTTAAAGCAAGAAGAAAAATAAACCCAGAAGGAAAGATGGAGTCCCACAAGAAGAAAAGATGATGGTAAAAATAATGGGGTGGCAGGGCGAGAGCTCATCAGCCATGCATGTCAGGAATATTTGGGGAAGTAACTTCAGGGCATGACATGATTATAAGATAATAAGAACATGGAGGAAGAGAGCTGGGGGCAGGGAGAGAGATTTAGTCAGAAAACAGGGTAGTCACATTTGAGAGAAAATTATAGAAGTGAAAAAAAAGAGCCCATTCTGAGGCTAATCATAAAAGGGGGGCTGAGAAAAATCTCTGTGGAACCCGATCAATAAAGACAGTTCCTAGGGGAAAAAATGGGTTCAAAAACATGAGTGAAAAATTGAGATTTTCTGCAAAAAGTAACGAGACTAAAGTAACACTGCAGACAGAGCAGAACTTAGAATAAGAGGTGTCCATAATGGACAAGTTCTAGGTCCTCTAACCCTCTGGTTCATGGTTCCCACAAGAACAGCAATTAGCAGAACCTCAAAGCTCACATCAGAATTCCTGGTGTTTTACTCAGAACGTGAAGCAAGGGCTATTCCCTAAATTCCATTTTCTGAGTCATGTGGTCTCGCTCAGCATGAGAGATCAGCTCTTCTTAGAGCACTTGTCATCTCCATAATGTTCCAGCTTAAAAAGCTGGCGCAACAGATTAAGTTGCAGCACTATGAAGTTGTCCGCAGCTACTGCAGCACAAGTTCAATCCCTGGCCAGGGAGATTCCCACATGGCGCAGCAGACCTCTCCTGTCTTGCCCGCTGCTCCCCTCAGCAGTGTATTTCAGTGGATCTGCCTGTTCTGCTCCACACTGTCTCTAGTGAATCCTCTCACCATCCCCACACCTCTGGCCTACATCCTAGCTCTTGTATACATGAAATAAATAAATATTAAAAAAAAAACGCATGAAAAGGCAATCAGAATTTTTTTAAAAAAATGTATAAAGTAGCTATTCTATAGTCATGTCAAAGGCAATTATGTCCTGGGATCTATTTCCTCCTGTAACAGTACACTCTAAAGTAGACTGTTAACCGTTATCTTATTTAAGTCAAATAGTTATCCCGTAGGGATGAAATTTTGTACATTTTTTTATTCCCATAAGTTATGAGGAAGTTAAAAATTGTCCATTACTCATTATAAATGACAAAAAGGAATGGCATGAAGCAATTTCTCATTTTTCATTTGGAAATCAGTTTGGAACCAAAATGAATCAACAGTGAAATTCATTTACTTTAGATTAACTTTAGGATGTTAGAGCGCAAACACAGGTAAAAGGTCCCTGGGTCCACCCCGCAGCTCTGGAAGGAACTGCGGTGACAGATAAACGTCTCCCTAACGCAGAGCGATTTTAGCCCTACCTTCTGACCCCAGGAAAGATTTGGCAAGATCTGAAGACACTTTTGGTTGCACTAGTGAAATGTGATGCTGTCATCTAGTGGGTAGAGGTGAGGGCTGCACAGAACAGTCCAGAACCAAGACTTATCTGCCCCCAAATGTCTCAGTGTCAAGGCTGAGACATTCTGCCCCATTGGAAGAAAAAAAACAGAAAACCTGAACAGAAGCAGATGAGGACACAGACACTAGAAGACCCCTAATGTTCATCGCTTTCACCTTCCAGATGCAGCAGAGTCAGCCAAGAAAGGGACCAGACTAATCCCTGACCTAAAACGCAATATGTTTTACTATGTGTGCCTCGCGTGGCCTCTGATCACTCAGCACGTGTTTCTGCCACACAATAAAGTCAGCTCCTCTTCAACACAGCCCAGAGTTAAGTGCTGCCACTTACCACACACTTGCATCTCTAGGCCAGTCTTCTCAGCATAATGCACATTTTAAAAAATAATGGCTTTCTGGCCAGCAAGTTCCTGATCACAGTCCGCTGCAGGAAATTAATAATTTCTCTGAGCAGCTGTTTGAGCCACTGACTTCGAGAAATGATATTGTAATATTAAATTGCAGATGACTATCTTTGAGGGAAATAATCTTTTTAAAATTGTCCATTCTCTGGTTTTAATGAGAAAACTGGCCATTTGGAGGTTGATGCCAAAATAAAGAATTCATTACTTCTTCGAGTCTCCATTCCAGGTGAGAGGCTGTTTCAGGATTTACAGTACATCTAACTCAATACTGCACCCCGATTCAGAGATTCAGGGAAACTGAGGCACACTCACGAATAGCAGAAAAAAGGACAAGTGTTTGGGAGTGGCAGAGGGGCCTCCGTGCCCTCCTCACTCTTGTCCTTTGAGACCCTTCCCTGCTACCTCCACAGAGACTTTAAGAGCCTGCTGGGAGAGGCTGGGGCCCGCCCCCATGCTGACCACGCTTAGCGTCCCTCTGCCTGCTGGCTTAGAGAAGCCTCAAGGCTCTCCACACGGCAGGGCAGCGACTGGAACAGGCCTGGCTGAGCGCGCGCCCCATGCCGGCGAGTGAGGCCACTTATTGCTCACCAACAAAACACTAGTATCGCTCTCACAGTTGCTACGCAGAGCACAACGCTGCCCTTTGTTCTCACTCCTGCGGGGTGGCCAGTGGCTTCAAGAGAAGGGGTCAGAGGCGGGTGCTGGGAGTTAGCACCCAGAGTCCCCCTAGTCCCCTTCCTAGCTCACGTGGACCCTTTCCTGCCCGAGCCGGGCTTCCTCCTTGGTCAGTGGGCAGACTGGGGTCTGTGTTTCCTGAGCTGCCCAGCCTGACTCTCCAAGGCCCCTGGATCAGCAACCTTGACCTGTACCCCCACCCCTCCTCTCAGGAGAGCCTGGAAGGAGGGCCCCCTGCTGAGGCGCTCATGGAGGTTCTGCCAGCCCTCCGTGAAGGGGCAAGTTGCAGCTGGTCCCGGAGGCTGAGCAGCATTAGAGGTGGCGGGCGAGGGGCTGGACGCAGCTGTGCCGGCAGGAGAGGCTGGGAGGGCAGAGGCACGGGCCGGCAGTGCGGCCTGGGGCAGCAGAGTGCAGGAGAGATGGGTGCGCGGGTGGGAAGGGGTTGAAGGCAGATTGCAGACGGTGCTCTGCTCGCGGCCCAGTGGACAAAGCGGGGCTTCGCGCTCGCGGCCAGTCACTGTGAGCGCCTCTCAACACCATCTTCTCCTCAGCTATGGGAGCCTCAAGTCGCACCCTGTCCTCTCATCCTCTGTGCAGGCCTCAGACGTGGCCGAGTGCACGTGGGTGCAGAGGTCAGTCTGCTGCTTGTAGACACGGCTGTTCCCAGAGACCACCCTCGCGCCTGGGGAGGAGCAGGCCTCAGCTGTGCTCCAGGGTTTCCATGTAGCCTCAGGACAGGCACGGAGCTACTGGCCTGGCGAGCAGCAGGTGGGATTTCCGCAAGCTACCCTGCCCTCACTGTGCTTCAGTAGTTCTGAGTCTGTCTTCCTTTGTCCGCCTCTAAAAAACAACTTCTAAAGTGAGCCCAGGAGGCGTCCCTGGTGGCGCAAGGGGTTAGGTCTCAGCCCTATGAAGCTGTCCAGAGCCACTGCAGCCTGAGCTCACTCCCCGGCCAGGGAAAGAACCCACGTGGCGCAGCAGACCCCTCCTGTCTCCCTGCTGCTCCCCTCAGCAGTGTACTTCAGTCAGTTTGCCTGTTCTGTTCCCCACTGTCTCTGGTGAATCCTCTCATTCCCCACACCTCTGCCTACACCCCAGCTCTTGCATGCATACATAAATCAATCTTTAAAAAAAATAAAATAAAATGAACCTGGGGACAGTAAGGCATTTGCAGACTGTCCTACCTCCTCATTAGGCTCCTTTTTTCTGAAACCTTATTCTAGAGCAGGATCAATACCCAGAATCGCTAGGAACTGGACAGCCTTGTGGGGCAACCTTGTTGGGCAACAAGAAGGAAGTCTGGAAGGATGAGGAGGAAGGACTGGATGCCCACATCAGTGAGACAAAGCTGCTTGGATTCATTTCCATCTCCAACACCAAAACCATCTCTGGGAACCAAAAGTGGGTCACCCTACCCTGCACCACCCATTCCTCTAATCTCCACCTTGAAGTGGAGATTATAAACCTAGTTTGCAGGAATGTCGCAGGAACTAAGATGACGTATGCAAACTACTCAAGAGTGGAAGCTTTGGGAAACACAGCTGGATGCAGGCGACGCAAAACATCTGTGGACCTTCCTTCAGCCCATTCAGGTCAACGCTTAAACAGAGAAGGCCCAGTCAAATCTCGACGCTCGACACTCTCACTGGTTTCAGAGTCAGTTGACTACAAGGCTGTCTTCCCAGTTTCCAGGCCCCCCAAACCTCCTGTGTCTGAGTCCTTGGCTTTGAGCACCGTGCCTGTAGCAGGGAATTATAAAATTACAGTCAAGATCAAGACTTAAAAAAAAAAACAAAACTAAATGTCATCTACTTGCAAGGCAGGACTTTTCTTCAACTTCCTTAAGACCACCCCACCCCGACTTAACATCTTAGGAGAAATGATCTGTGTTGGTAATTACCCTTCTTATGGGGCTCCTGCTGGGCTCCTAGAATCATCTGCCAGCTGATCCCATCTGGCACGGGGCCTTACTCTTCCAGGCTGCAGTTTCATCATCTGTGGTAGTCCCTTTTTGGTCTTGCAAAATGTACTTCCGTATCTTTTACAAGAATATGCTGGAGCAAAGTTCTTCGAGACGCAAACTGTCAAACCCAGAAGAAACAGCAAGCACTTGACTCAAACTTCTTAGCTCTCCTGGGGTCGGGTTCCTTTCTGAGAACTTGATGAAAAGTTGGGGTAGTCAAGCCAGGCAAATGCACCAACAGACATGACTCTGCAGACATTGCCAGGGCATCAGGTTTTCTTACCTTCTCGAACACCCAGCCAACGCACCCAGAATCCGAGGCAGACAGTGGGGGAATGTCCCCATAAATCTGTGAGCACAACTTCAATGCTCCATCAACATTCGCAGCAATCACCTCCCTCTTATGCAACCACGTTATGTCACTATCCCAAAGCATATTAGCACTCATTTTCTTGCAACAACTTCATAAACTGGGTGAAATTGGGATTTTTTTTTAAGATTTATTTATTTATGCATACAAGAGTTGGGATGTAGGCCAGAGGTGTGTGTGGGGGGTATGGTGGGAGGATTCACCAGAGACAGAGTGGGGAGCAGAACAGGCAGATCTACTGAAATCCACTGCTGAGGGGAGCAGCGGGGAGACAGGAGAGGTCTGCTGCGCCATGTGGGAAGCTCCCTGGCCGGGGATTGAACTCATGCTGCAGTGGCTGGCGACAGCCTCATGGGGCGGAGACTCAACCCCTTGTGGTACCAGAGAGGTCCCATATTTTATTTTTTGGAGGGGGATTGTTATCATTATCTGAACATGGGAAAATTATAGAGGCTGTAACTAGCCTCCTTCAGCCCCATAATGAATTGGAAGTACAGGGTGGACCTTACTTGACTATGCTGATTCAATCCAATTTCTCTCTGTCACGAGGTTCTGTGGCAACTCACGCACTGCTGGGCGAAGTAGAATGTGCTCAGGAAGGAGCTTGACAAAGAACCACAGGAGCAGTGAAGGCTGATGGGGAAAATCTAGAAAGCTTCAGGAGCTAGAGTGGGATGATAAAAGGGTGAGGAAAGATTAACATGGACCATGGTTTGTTACTGACATATATTTCCTGGCACAATAAGAGCATTAAGAGGTGCCACTGGAGATGGGGGTGAGTGCAAATGGGAGCCCCCCCTAGTCAGCGAAACAAACAGAATCATGACATTTCTACAGCCTGAAAGAGGTCTGCCATCAACATTGTATCTATATATCTGTATGTAGATATATATGTAATTATGCTATTCACACATAAAATATTTATTATACTTATTCATTGTATTCATTTATGACTCTGTTAACTATCTTTCTAGAAGCAAGGCCCTGCTGTACAAACTATATATTCTGGTATCTGTATCAGAGACATTTCCCTAGTCATTTCCCCCTTCCCCATTTAAGTAAATTTAACATCCAGACCATATTCCAAATTTCAAATTTCCCCAAACCACCCCTCCCACCCCAATTATTTACAGATGACTGAAACAAACTAGTTTCTAATCCAGGATCTTAATGTACTCTGACTAGTTATTCTGAGGTGGCAAATGTTTGCTTTAATATTTCTTAACAGTCTCCTTTGGGGGAAATTCTCTCTTACAGAAAACACTATTATACAGCAAGAGGCCAGTTTATCACTAGGAAAATGAGCTTTCTGTTTATTGGATCATTCAAATGAAACCACCCGCCAGCAAAGATAACATGACAGTTGATTGATCTTGGTAACATGTGAGAATGTTTCAAATTTAGTCATTTATAACTGCAGCCTAGTGAAGATTCTAGAGTTTAATTTACAGCAAAACAGATTCCCACTTGAGTTCTGAGCACCTGGAAAAAGAGCATTAAGAATTAAGTGTAGTAAATATTACCTAGGTTGGTGTTTTAACTGTCCCAACACAACATATTGTGTGTCCACAGGAAGCGATTTTGTCACCTGGGAGAAAGCCAGTCTCTGGTGCAGGACTTTTTTCACTTGGGACCAGCTGCCTTTTCAGTAATGGGGAGCAGCCATCCTATGTCCTTTCTAAATGCCCCGGAATCCTGCCATCGCTTCTCAAGAGCACCTATCCAGAGGCACTTGCTCACTGTTTCCCGATACAGCCACTCCGTCCTTGATTTAACAAATATTTACCGTGCATGGATTGCACGGCCCTTGCGGGGACACCTGAGTGAGTTTGACAAGCATGTTCTCCACCTTCTGGAGCTTACCATGCGTGTGGCAGCAGCGGGACAGTGCTGTGAATCTGAGGCGACGGGGACCCCACAGCATCCTGTCTCCATTTTCATAATTCCTGGCCCTTTGGTTTCCAAACTAGCTCTAAATTGGGCCAAGAGGGCCTTCTGTCCCCGGTAGGTGTGGGTGAGGCACAGAGAATTTGTGCCAGCTAATTTTATTTATTTATTTATTTGAGGCACTTCTACCCCAACCACTCTTCCTAGGGAAGCGCGTTTTCTCTGAATCTGCAGAGGTTCCAGGGACTCAGGGGAATCAGGATGAGCCACACCGGCTACCCCAGGTGCTGAGGCGCTGCCTCCCCAAATCATCTTTAAGGCTGCTGTAAGGAGAAGCTCTCTCCTCCTTTCTCCACCAAGATAACCAGCCAGTGGGCAGGACCCAAAGAAAGCTGGGGTGTAGGCCAGAGGTGTTGGCGGCGGTAAGAGCTGGGGTAGGAGATGTTCTAATCTAAGGGTGAAGCAAGTTTCTTCCCTTCCTAGAATGTCTTTCTGCTGATCTGACTTTGTTCTTAGGAGCCCATTCACTTTCCTCCCTCCAGCGGGATGTCTTTGCTAACATCATTTCCTCCTTGTTCTCTCCCAGTTAAGAACTCTGGTCCTATCATATTGGTGACCTGCTATTGCCTTCTTCAGTTAGACATCCAGACCCTCATCAAAGAGGTCTTCTCCCTCGTGTATGTGGAGATCGAACATGCAGAACAATCTCTCTGATGTAAGAGTGATTTCCTTGGGGGAGGCAGGTTAGTTGAAGAGGGGGACCTTGTCTTGATCAGACTTCCGGGCTTTCCCGCTTACCAACTACCAGACTTTTGGCCAGATGCTCAACCTTTCTATACCTCTATATAGGTAGAAGGAAAGAAGTACTACTTACCTCTAGTCATTTGCAATAAATTGCTCACTGCCTAAAAAGCAGGTCGAACAGCATCTGACACTGCAGGGAACAGTGATAAAGTTAGCATCCTTACTTTATTTTGAAGGCTATCCCCTATCAATGGGCCCCTGCTATGGAAGTCTAAACAAATCCATGTGAAAAGGAACATAGAAGCTCAAGGCTCTTTCTCTGTGATTGACTGGTTAAAAGATAAGGAAAGAAGCTGAAGCCTTTAGAAATAATCTTCAAGACAGAGGTGAGCCCTGAGGCACGTACATGGCCACAGGCTGCGTCACAGTGAAGGAATAAATGTTGCAAGAAGGAGACTGAGAAGGTCCCAAAAGTCAAGTACTGTGTCCTCTTTCCACCTTGTATTAGGACCTTAATTCTATGACTTGGAGAAAGAGATTTTTTTCTCATTAATAAAAGTATAAGGCAAAAAGTATCTCAAAGGACTGCCAGTATCTGCACACTAAGATGAGCGCAGACACTGGACCCACTGGGATTCAGCCCTCTGTGGACGCCTAGTGACCTGGAACCAGGCCCTTGCTGCAGAGACTGCTTGCTGAGGGGACAGCTCAGTTAGCCCAGGTGGAGCGACCAGCCTGAGATTACAAGGGGGCAGGGGAGGAGTGACAGAGAGGCCCCAGCAACCCACCCCATCTGCCCCAAGGCATTACTGTAGGTCTGCTCCTCGGCTCCTGACTGCGAAGCACTGACACCATGCGGGACTGCCTAAGCCATCGCCCCACAAATTCCTAACTCTTGAAAACTGTGAGATACAGTAAAATGAGAATGATTAGATGCCAGTAGGTTTTGTGATGTTTCTTTTTTAAATGCGAATGGGTATTTTTATCTCTCAGTTGAAATCTTTTCTTCTCTCCCTCCCTCTCTCCCTCCCTCCTCCCATCTTCCCTCCCTTTCTTTCTACGTCTTTCTTCTTTCTTCTCTCTCCCCCATTCCCCCTCTTCTTTTTCTATTTCCTTTTTTTTTTCCCTGCACAGTCAAACATTCAGGAAGGAGAGGATTGATTCAGAGCCTTTTTTAAAGCACCATCCCTTTCTAGACCTTTTGAACGCTAAAAGGGTGGGAAAAGGGTAACCATGTTTATGAGAGCTCAAGTAGTGGGCTTTTCTTCCAACAGAAAACCAAGAACACGCACACAAACACTCTGCTGCTTTGCCTGCCATGTCATTGCACTACAGGCCATGGCTGGGTGGGGGATGGCGTTGCCCGACCGTGTGGGCCACAGACATGGGGCCTGGCCCGGGCAGTGGGTCAGCAGTGGGTCAGGCCTGCCCCTCGGGTGCCCACCCTTGCCCAGGCTCTGTCCTGCGTCCGAGGAACCCAGGCCCCGGGGAGGGTTCTGAGGGCGAATGTGCACCGCGTTCCTCCTCAGGCCCCTTCCCTGGCTGACAAGCACCGAGGAGGCAGCACATAAAGCAGCACAGGAAATGCAAGACATCTGCACCGAGGCCTGGGAACACACTTTCCCCAGTCCTCTTGCTGGTGTGGTCCTGGCATGGAGCGGGGCCTCTGGAGAAATGAATTAAAGAAACAAGTCCAGCGGAGGACATGGGATTCCACTTCCATTCATCTTCCTTATTTTGCAAACACCGCATTCTGCAAATCCCATGCCAGTAAAGCACTTGGATCAGCTCTCAAATTCTTCTGGATCCTTAAGGGAGGAGATGTCAGGGCTGGCCAAGAATCTAAGTGGAAACTGATGACAGAAGCTGACATTAATCAGCTACACAGTATGTTCTTCCCAGCAGGTTTCTTCCAATAAATCAAAGGCCAGCAGATTCGAGGGGTGTTTAGCCATGAGAGAGCAACTGTTTGCTGTTCTCTTTCCTTGCTAAAGATGATGAATTTAATGTTGAATTGAGTCCAACACTGGTGGCCGTGGGAGTGTTTGCTGTAGGTGTTGGGTGCACAGACCACGTGCAGCCCCATTTCCTCCTGCACTGGGGGCTTCATCCCGGCATCCTCTGTGACACATGGTTCATCGTTGATGTTGAAGTTTCCAGGCCAAAGGAGCCGCCACCCTATGTAATCATCTGAAACAGACTCACTCTTTTGAGTTGGAATCCTCAGCCTGTTTTGGTCACCAAAGAATTTCTTTTCCTTTCTGCAAGACCTAATTAAGATACTTACAGATATTAATGTAATAATGTCTGTTTAAAACCCAGCAAGGGCAAAGCTCTTTCAACATCAGTGTGTGGGGGACTGGGATGCGAGGCTGGGGCATCTTGGGGCTGAAGCCATGTTCCACAGAGATGCTGCTCAACCCATCACAGACCCTCTCTGAGCTCCTTGTTATCTCTAAAGCGAGGAAGAGCCACATCTCTGATTTGCGGCAAAGATTAATGAGAACGTGTGCAAAGGCAGCTCAGATGCCGCAAAAGTACGCAAACCTACAGAAGCAGGGTCATTTGAATTTGTATCATTTATAGCAAAGTATTTACTAAAGAGCATAAAAAAATAGGAACTTAGAAAAGAGAGGAGTTGAGCAAAGCAAACGCCAAGAGCTCAGCGATAGATCCAATATAAACTCTCTTCGAAGACAAATATCTTGATGGAGATAAGGTAGTTATCCCCAAAGTAAGAATCACAACAAATCTACACGAAGCCAACACACAAGAAAATTATGGAAAGAATTCAGCTACTTATAACCAAATAACAACTGCAGGGTCAATTATTTTGACCATGAGGCAATGGTCTGATAATCCATGGCTGATAATTCAATCGCAATGTTACTTTGGCAGCATTGTTTGGGTGGCAGTCCTGGCTAAGTTGATATGTTTCCAGCATTTTTCAACTTCTACCCCATAAAAATCTTGGCCTCGATAAGAAAAAGAATACTAAGTCTGATATTTTATATTATCTTCATGATTGTCAAAATAATTGATACAGTCAAAATAACTTATCTTTATATTTTGCCAGACATTATCGCATTGGCAATGACGTTAGAGTCTTAGAATTGTCCCGAAATAAGCAGCGTGATGATTGTATCCATATTCAGGGACTGAAACTAAAGTTCAAATAGGAAAAGCGATTTACCCAAGGTCCTGTAAGTACCTGTGGTAAAGTTGACACTGAGGCTGACTTTCCTTGTTTTTGTTTTTAAGCTTTTGTTGACTTATTTTTTCAGTCCTTTATACCGCCTTGGCCTTTTCTACCGTGCTGCTCCTTTTTAACCCCAAGGCCTCATTTTCTTTATTAGTGTCTGCCAGTTTTCAGCAGTATTCTGCTTTGTCAAATTGTCTGCTATGCAAACATCCAATATTTGTCTTTGTTATTCTGAATTTTGGAATTCTACATCATTCCTTCAGGCTTCTTCCATTTTTTAAAAAGATTTATTTATTTATACATACAAGAGCTGGAGATTACTAGAGGTATGGGGTGGGGGGTGTGAGAGGATTCACCAGAGGCAGTGGGGAGTAGAACCAGAAGATCTACTGAAATACACTGCTGAGGGAAGCAGCGCGGAGACAGGAGAGGTCCGCTGCGCCATGTGGGAAGCTCCCTGGCTGGGTATCAAACTTGTGCTGCAGTGGCTGTTGATAGCTTCATAGGGCTGAGACTTAACCCCTGTGCCACCAGGGAGGCCCCAGACTTTTTCCATTTTACTGTAAATAGCAACAGTTTGTCTTCCATTACGGCTGAAGAGTATTCCATCATGGGGATACAACTTCTTGACCCCATCCTCTATCAGTGGGCACTTAGGCTGGTCCCTTGTTGTAGTTATGTTAAGTCATGCTGCAATAAGCATTGTAGAACATGTAATTTTTGAGTTGATGGCTTCATGTTCTTTGGATGATGCCCAAGAGTGGGATTGTTAGTTCCAATGGTATTTCCACATTTAATTTTTTAAAGTGAATCTAAATTGCTTTCTAGAGACTGGCCTTCTTGACAATTTCTTTCTCCAATCTATCTGTACATAATGCTCTTAATGGTCACCTTACTGGGACTTAGGAAGAATATTAAATCTAAATTGCTTAAGATGGTTTTGTGTTACACGGCTCAAGAATTTCATCCCAGACATCTAACAAAAACAATAAAAAAGTATCAAATTGCCCTGTAGGTAGATGGTACTACTGCATCTGCCAATACATTGATTAAAAATGATTTCAGATGCATAGATACTTGTTCCATTGACTTTCTCCATTGTAGGAGCGTTCAGGATGAAAAAAATGTTTACAAAGAAAGGTTTTGGAATTGAGTAGATCTGAAACAAATTCTTGTTTGGGCACTTACTGGTTGTGTGACACAGGCAAACTGCTCTCTGGGGCTTAATCTCATCCATGTAAAATGGGAGAAATCCCTACCTAATAGGATCACTGTGAGAATGAAATGAGCAAATGCAAACTTTCCTCTTTCCAGTTGCTGTGGTCTCAACCCTAAGTTTTCCTGCTTAAGAGCCTCCAGTAGCTAAATATCCGCCCCCCCCCCTCAGTAGCCACTACTGTTAATACCATTACCATATCTTTTCTTCTCTCTCTCTTTTTTTTTTTTTATGGAAGAACTAGGGTGTAGGTGAGAGGTACAGGGAGGGGGATGGTGGTGAGAGGGCTCACCAGAGACAGAGAGGGGAGCAGAACAGACAGACCCACTGAAATACACTGCTGAGGGGAGCAGCAGGCAAGACAGAAGAGGTCTCCTGTGCCATGTGAGGGTCAGCTCCCTGGCAGGCCACAGTGGTGGCAGCACTGAGACTTAACCCCTAGGCCACCAGGGAGGCTCACCATGTCGTTTCTTTTTTTTTAGAGCATTTTACAAATGTCTGCATTTCTATTATTTATTTATTTGCGAATGAGTTTATTGTTTGTATATATTTCTAAAACTGCAGTTTCCCAGAAAGTAGAAATAGTGTTCTGTTCTTGACTGCTTCTCAAGAAAACTACAATACGGTTGACTAATTTGGGGGAAACTGCTCACATTGAAATGAAAGTTAATAGTGCCCTGTGTGTGGTGATATGCACAAACTTTCTGTCATGCATGTGTGGCCCTGCTGCGTTGCATGAATTCCCCAGGGCACCAAGTCAGTGCACAAGCAGAACATGAAGCATGCATTTCCTCCTCATGTTACAAGGGGCTGGAAATGCAGAGATGAATAAAACACTGTCTCCACTCTCCAAAGGCTCCTATTCTGGCCCTAAAATTCTTTGTTGTCCTTGTATGATTTTAAGGCTTCAAACACAGGAAAATAGCTAGCTTTATTTAACTTTCTATAGACAGAACCCACTTGAAAAACTCTTTACTATTTTGTGTCATGTGTCATCACCACCACCATCATCATCGTCACCAAAACCAACACATGAACCTGAGCTTCCAGCAAAGTTCTGCGCAAGTCATTGTTTCAGTACAGAAATGACTAAGTATGACACTATTTTTACAATACTCTAAATGTGGTAAATATTCGAAGTTTTCAGATTCATGGAAGATAGAAAATCTCTGGCTCTATGACAGCCGAGAGCCACAAGGTAATGCAGATGTTGGTTCATGACCAGTGTACAAAAACAATAACATAAGCTGACTCCCTCCACTGACCAGCTTCAGCCAAGGACTGGTAAAAGCAACAATATTTGCCTCTTATCATGAATCCATAGTAGATCCAACAAGAGCAGCAGGGGAATCCAGACCGATGGATAAGATTGGAGGAAGAGGAGAGTATCTTCAGACTTGTTTTGGAATTCTGCAATTCAAACCTTCCTTCAGTGAGAGCAAGCTGTTCTTAGCAGACGGAATGTAGGTTTTTCCTACATCCAGGTGGACATCTGCCCACATTACAAAACTTGGACTCTGTCATTTACTAATTAATTCTGTATTCTCCTTACAGAGGCCAGATCCGCAAAAGCCGAGGATGCCAAACTCCCTTGGAAGCATCTCTGTGACCAACAACAAAGACTGTTGCGAAGACATGTCAAGTCATAGGATGACCCCTAGGAGTGAGACTGGACCCACTCACACTGCACACTTTCAATTAAAGAACACAGAAGTCTCTTAGCACTAGACTCCAAGGACACATTCAAGGGTGTTGAGAATAGAGAAGGAGCAAAGTCTTGAAAAGTACTTTAATCTCCTGTTTAAAATTCTAATCTCTCTCTGTTTCCTAATACTTCTTCCCCCAAACCATCCATGACTCCGAAGCCTGTGTCCTCTAGAGCTTCATTACTCCTTGGGTCGCCTTTACATTAGTTCAGCTAGTGTATTACAATCGCGATTCACCCTTCATTGCTCCAAGGGACCTCAGAGACCACTGTATCTAACTTTAACTTACAGAGGAGAATGTGGGAGAAGAGTTGGTTCCTAGAAATGTTCAATCTTCTAGGAGACAGGCTTGGTCCTTCCAGGAATGTGAGAAACCTCTACTTTCTGAAAAGATAAATGGAGCAATACAAGGAGGACCCAGAGGAATCAGGAGGCTGCATAAATGTCCAAATTACAGTAACTCAGATTTACTTGAGAGTCATGTAAATTTATGTAGTACTGAGTGAATACGCTTACTGAATGAACAAGTTCACAGTACTGTTAGGTTGAAAGCAGAGTTCAAATGGAATAAAACAAATTTTTCTTTTATCATCATCATCATCATCATCAATAATCACTCAACTATCAGAACTATCAGAAAAACTCCAGCAGGGGAGATAAAATACCAGTGGGAATAAATTGAAATATGTAATGATGTAAACTGAGAGGGCTAAGAGGGAACCTTCAGGGATGGTGTCAGTTAGGTAAATAGAAAGATTAGAGTTGTCAGAGGGAGTCTCACTCATTTAAGAAAAAAACAAGTGAGATCTGGTGAGCCAAAGGGAAATGAAATGAATGTGCTGATGTTTACTTTCTCAGCTTTTCATAGGAAACTGAAGATGGCTTTGTGAAAGGCAAGTGGGGAAAAGGTGAGTCTACAAACCATCATCCACTCAAAACCTTGATTTAAAACATTTGCTTTCATGGGACCTCCCTGGTGGCGCAGCGGTTATGCACTGCGCTGTGGAGCTGTCGGCAGCGGTGACGCGAGTTCGACGCTCGGCCAGGGAGAATCCCACATGGTGCGGCAGACCTCTCCTGCCTCGCCCGCTGCTCCCCTCAGCAGTGTATTTCTGATCTGCCTGTTCTGCTCCCCACTCTGTCTCTGGTGAACCTTCTCGCCGCCCCATGCCTCTGGCCTGTACCCCAGCTTAAATAAATAAAACTTAAAAAAAAAATTTAAAACATTTGCTTTCAAACACATGAAGGATTCAACATGGAGTTGTTAACATTTGTAAAGTGATTTTTTTTCATAATTTATTTGAAGAAAATACCTTGAAGAATTGGAAACTTATTAAAAAAAGGAAGATGTCCAGAATAAAGGCGGAATGTCAGCATTTTAGGGGCGACACGCCAGGGACTTCCCTACCAAAGAGCCCCTTTCTTCCCCCCTCCTACCCGTTTCAGTCTAAGATAGGAAAGGACTTGGACTTCAGGGAACACAGAAAGCCGATGTCCTAGCACTTGAGTTCACAACATCTTGGCTGTATTTGGCTATAGGTCACCTTTCCATTGGTGGAAAAGTGAGAACAAGGATGATGGAGACAAAAGTTTTCCTAACGTGGAATGTCTTGAAGGACAATGCTGGGTGAAGCCCCCACACGTGTGGCCTCTGAGAGCTCCATCCAGACTGGGAAAGAGATGGCTGAGGGTGTGCTGTGCCACCCTCCTGCTTTCCCCCAACTCTGTCATCTGATGATACCAGCTTTCCCCCGTGTGGCCGGTGGGCCACGGAGTCCACCATTCACGGAAGGATTCAAAATCCACTCTGCCTGGATCGATGAGCAGAAAAGCACTAGAGACGCAGAGAGCACCTCTGGGTGCAGCATCTGGCCTGTCCTCAGTCCCTGCTGGGTATAAGCTAGAAGAACTCTGGTCTGGAAGGCACCAAAGGGAAGAAAAGGACTGGAGAACTGTCCAGGGGAAAAAAGTAGAACTGTAAAACCCCTGCAGCTAGAGGCACTTTAAGGTCAGTAGTTCATCCACAGCCTCTGATTGGCTTCCATCCTGGAAGGGTGTGAGGGGGAGGGGTGTCTTGAGGGGGAATGGCAGTGGGGAGGGGGTGGCTCCAGGCCCCTGGGTTGCACTGGTCTGTCTTATAGAAGAGAGGAGGATGCATTCAATTTCGTGCATGCAGGGCGAGCGTTCCAAGGACACCGTGAGCAAGGCTAAAGTGGGAAAGGACGAGCTGAGGAAGGGAGGGAGAGTAGGGGGGTGTAACGAGGTAGCATCTACAGTGAGGAGAGGGAGAAAATCGGCTACACTACACCTGGCCTTGTTGCCTCTTCAGGAATGTACCTGAAAATAATGAAAAAAAAACCTTCTTACCTTCTTCTCATGGGATACAGTCTCTCAGACCCTTCAATCTGCTGTCACACCTTGTGTTCCTCACATCCAACCTGCTGTCAAGGAAAACCCATTTTATGACAGTGCACTGAGGATCAGACAAGGTCAGGAGTACCCGGAGTCACGTGACTAATAAGGGGAAAGAAGAGTCTTGTATCTTAGCAGTCGCAAGGAAAGAGGGGACTCGCCATCCCTCTAAGATCCCCCAAACACGTTCTCACAGCTCAGGGAGCAGCCAGGGAGCAAGAGTCACAAGGTGAGAGGTCAATGGCAAAAGATTTGGAGGAAAAGGCCAAAATGACCAGGGTTGAAGGGGAAAGAGGTGTGAAGGAAAGAAAACACTCCATCTGTAGCGGCTGTCTCTGTGCCATTGTGTTTCACTTAGCTGACGGCTTCCTGGACTGGGAGACAGAAGAGAAGATAAACAACACCCACGCAGGCTGACTAAGGCCCCTGGGGAGTGGCAGCATGGCAGGGAGCCACACACCAATTCCGACCCAGGCCTTCCAGAGGGGAAGGGAGGAGGGTGCCCGTGAGACCATCCAACGTGGTCAGGGAGGGCCGGGGCAGGTGGGATGGGTCAGCCCCAGGCAGCCGTGGATGGGAGAGAGTGGCAGGTGTCTTTTCATCAATCACTGGTGCCCAGCCCCTGATTGGCCTTCCTTGGGCCTCACATTCCAGAATGAGTCAGCGTCATCATTCATCCCTGCTGTGTGTCCTCTGGGTTGGCGAGGAAGGATCTGGCTTGAACATAGGCGGTCCCTCAGGCATCAGTTGGCCCCAAATGCACCCAAAGTGCTACATTCTGTTTGCATCCCTGGGATTCTATCTGCGAGGACACCTCTCGTGCCATCATGCCCTCGATGCTGCTCTCAAAAATCCACCCTTAATTTGGTTATTCACTCACTTATTCAACAGATGGTATTGAGTAGCAGACCCCTATCAGGTCTTGAAGACCTCAGCTTCTGGGAGAGCACAGTCTGGTGGGGCAGCTGGGTGAGGCAGCACTTGATTCAGTTTAGGGATAGATGAGGAATGGGGCTAGGGCTGCACCAAACCGAGGTGGAGGGGCCAGTGGGAGCCAGGAAGGGAGTTTGGTCTGACAGCACCACAGTCGTTTAGGAACGAGACTCTCCCCAATGTGGTGTCAAATGAGAAATCAGAAGGAGAAAACAGCACACAAAGCATAAACAAAAGCAAAAACTAGCAGGCAACCATAAATAAGAGACATTCTAGAGAGAAGGGGGAGGAAGAGGAAACCCAACATGGGAGAGAAGCACACAAGGGACTATGGTAATGGTTCACGGGTGAATTGGTGGTGGGTAACCTATGGGGAATACACAATCATGTAAAGGATATAAATTAAATTTTAAAAAATACAATAAAAAAAAACAACAACCAGACTCTATCCCAGAGATCCTTCTATAGTACCCATGGCGCTGCCTTTATCTATGCACCCCAAGATGGTGAATGCAGCTCCAGCCTTCACCTCTGAGATAGTGTCTACCATAATAAAAGCATGAAAGACAAGTGCAGTGGGCCACGTGCTAGTTGTAGTCTTAGGAATTAATAAGTCTCCTCTTTCATGCCTGTCCTTACCATCTTTCATTCATTCATATTTCCAAATTCAGTGTTCCTGTTCAGCATTCAATGTGGAAGACAAATGTGGAACATTACGTAGTACAGAACACTGGAATTGGACCATCAACTCTTATTGTCTTCATCACTGTACAAAACAACTCCTAACTCTTTCCCACCCCTCAACACGGACGAGCACGCACACAGACGTGTATTGAGTTATATACAGGGGCCATGAGGACTTGGTGTTCAAAGGCACTGTAAGAGGTTCTGAGCCCAGCCATCTTTTAAATTTGCTAAAAATCCTCCAGTGGCTATTGGGGGCACCTATTAGGATACTAAAGTTCCTGTTGGGGAGGGAGGCTGAGGGACAGGATAGGGCCCCAGATCCTCTGCTTGTCCCCTGCCCACTTCCCACATCTGGTGAGTTGACACCAGTTGAGATTATGGTCTTGGGTTTTGATGACCAGATTCAATATGAAGCCTTATCCACAGCGGTGTGCCATTTTCCCTCTTGCTGCCATGGTGTCTTTCAACTTGGCAAGAGTGAGTGTGCAAATGCTGAAAGAGGATCCAGGCATTGGGAGGACTCTGCACCAGACCCTTGCAAAGTTGGATGATAGGAGATAAGTCACCTCAAAATTGGAGCTGCTTCTTGTCAAGGATGGTAATCATCCTTGCTTCCAGATTTTTCTGTACATTAAATGCAAATAAGTCTGGCAGAATCATTCAATTTAAAAAAAATGACAGTTTCCTTTCAATTCAATAAAACAATGATAATTTCATTTCCTTTAAAAAGGGGTTTCTCTTCCAACACCTTTGCTTTCTAGGAAACAGAGGGTCTGTGATAAAAAGGGAAGTAATTCAACCACAAAAACTCAGTGCCTTCCTGGATTTGAGGAAGCTTCCATCACTAACAGCTCAAATTCCCTTTTCTCTTGGCTGTGAGAACTGGAAGCAAGAGCCTGATACTTATCTCCTTCCATCTGTTTCTCTGTGCAGACTTACAACGAGATGTCTCTATTCCAAAACAGCGGCCCCTTCTCTACAAGTGTGCAAAACATTCCTCGAAATTTCCTAGTGATTTGCCCTCAAACTTCCTACTGCAAAATCAAGAAGTGCTAAAGAGATGGCTTCTTCCAGATTTTCTGCAGTGAGGCAGCCCCCGGGGTGAGCTGAACCTTGAGGCCAACTCTGGGATAAGAAGGTTACATGCATCCTCCTCCCCCTAAGTGCCCCCTGAGCTTGAGTCACATTATCTTCTTCATGGTCCCCAAACACAGTCTCTTTTCCCACCATGATGGTTTGGGTCTGTCCCCTTTGCTCCCTCTCCCAAGTGAATTGCTCCCCATGACCCTGATCTTTGTAGCTCCCCTTCCTCCTTTCCTACCTCACCCCAAAACTTAGGCTACACTGTCCTCTGAGATTAGGAGTGGCAGCAAGTTAGGTGACAAGCTAGTCCGGAGGGACTGAACTCCCAGCATATTCCCCTGGGTGGGAGGAAGCACAGCTTTTCCCACAGGCAGAGACAGATGCTGAAGAAGCTTTCCTGACTTCTGCCAAAAAGAATCGAATGCGTCGGCCTTCTTCTGACCCCTCTGCTTTCCCAGCAACCTTCATATTTACGGGTCTCAGTCTGTACTTAGAAATCAAGTGCTTTGAATGAATATTTTTGTTTTTCCAAAATTCATACCTTGATATCTTAACCCCCATTTTGATGAGGAATTGGTTTTATATGAGGATATGAGTCTTAGGTCTTCCTCTTGTAGGCTGCTGGCTTAAATAACAACCATCACTTTCTTATATTCCAGGGGCAAGTTCAAGACCAAGGTGCTGCAGATTAGGTGTCTGGCAAGGGCTCACTTGTTGGTCAGCAGATCGCCAGCACAGCAGAGAGCGAAGAGAAAGCACAAGTTCTAATGTCTCTTCTTATAAGGGCACTAATCCCATTCTGGAGGCGTCCACTCTCAAAACCTAATTATCTCCCAGATGTCCCAGAGATTGGCAGCCCCAGCCCCAAGGGTGGCTTCCTGGATTTTCTCAGTTCCCCTCCAAGCCCAAAGACCGCCATCCAGTGTCAAAGACCAGTTTGGCCCAAAAGTCCCAGTTAGGTGAATGGACTTGTCTGGGCCCATGAGGCCAGGCCCTAGTTCTAGATTTCTAGGAGAGAGTCTAGGGAGAAGATAGCTCCACTGGCCAGAACATTTCCCTCATGGGATTACATTACACTTTGTTACCAGATGCAGCTCAAATGTTGATTTGGCTGACTGAAATCATTTCTACGAGACTTACTTACCCAGTGTCCTGCATACTGCACCCCAAAATAGACTTGATCAAGGTACCTGCAGTCCCAGGCACAAAGTATCTGCTTGGTAAACACCTGTCATCTTATTAAGCTAATCGATGAATGAATGGTGAAACAGTCTGCCACAATTAAAAATAAATTAAATTAGGAACGTCTAGGGCTTTTTCCTGATGATGGAGTTGGCATTATTTAAGTCATTTTTCAAAGACTGACTGCGTGAAATTCATACTAGTGATTTGCTTCTAGAATTACATCCATGAACATCACACAAACTCCAACGGGTACACTCGGGAAGCCCACGTCTCCCCCTCCCCCACCGAGCTCAGTTTCCTGCCTGTGGACACCAGCGTGCCCGCATCCTAGACACAGTAAATGCGCCTATATTCCTCAGCCATGAGAAACCTAGTATTTTATAGCAGCTCCCTCCCATATACACACCCCACAATCATGGGGTCACCGGGGTAAGGAAGCCCCAAAGGAGAAGAAGAAAAAAAACCCCTCACAACAACCATGATTTATCAGGCCTACAGTGACACTGCCTTTATTCCTATGTGGACGCTGACAGTGAGACCTTCAAGACAAATGACTTCTGGGCGGTAGAAATTCCTGTCCCAGGAGAGAGGAAGAAAATGAACTTTGGTCGTGAGGGCTGAAGCCACCAAGGCTGTGGTATCTGATTGGCTCCCGTGTGGCGCTGTGAGTGAGGACTGACAAGAGCCTTCTGTGAAGCCATTATGTGATTCCAGAGAAGATACCTCCTATATTTCTTACTACGTGATTTCCAGAGGAGTTGGGCCTGTTGTCAAAAATAACATGCTTCATATGAAATACAGATTTATTGGGACTCCGGTATGTTATTTATGATCTTGGGTTTATGGCTTTAATAACCTATTCTCCACGAGGGTGTCTGAAGAAAGAAGGCCCCGTGGCTAAGGGCCAGCAGATTACGTACGCCCAGAGAAGGCCGCATTTCCCTCCCATCAGCAGCTTGTCCTTACAGACATCCTGAGCAAATTAGTTGTGTGCAGTCCTACATTAGGCACCAAGTGTATATACACAAGACACTAATGTGTATGCCTTGAATGATAACAGTATGTGTACATTATTGAATGAGTCGTTAGTTACTAGCATCTAGTACAAGCAGAGAAAGAGAAACCTGATGTAACCGACGAGCAAGTCTGTAAGGTAAGTAGCTCCTGCAGCATAACTGAATCCAATATGGTTACTATAAAGTTGTACCACGAGTGAGGAACCAGGAAACTTCAAATATGTAGCATTGGCTTGTACATCAAATGGAAGGGAGTGGTCCCTGAGGATATTAATATTTGAGATGGCAAAAATAATGACACATGGCATTCCATGCAAAAATATTTTGTAAAGTATTTGTCAATAGTGATGTGAAAAGCAGATGAACTTAATGAAGCTGTGACTCTAGGAGACTGGGTGAGAAAGAAAGATGCTACAAGTGTGTTAGTAGTGGCATTTGGCAAAGTATTATAAGAAAGAGATGCTATCTGGGAAGAACTGGCTAGTTCAAATGCAGGAACAATGGGAAGAACAAATCTGAGAAAGTCATTTAGCTGCAGAGAGGGTATGTCACCCAAGCCACATCAGAAGTGGCCAGGAAGCATAAAAATGGCAAAAGAAGACCCTCCCAGAGGGCAGATCCAGGGATCAAAGAGAAAAAAAGGATCCAGGAGCACCACCCACCAAGAGCAAAATTAGGGTCAAATTAAGGGACAGTCTCCTTCTTCAGGTAGGAGGGCCTCGCTGGATCTGGGGGCCGTCAGCTCAGTGACCAGTGGACACTGGTGCTCATTCCTCTTTCCACGTAGCAGGCGGAGCACGCAATCCCACCCCCATCGCACAACGGCATTTTGCCTTTTTAGTAGAGTCTGTGGATCAAGGGAAGAAATGCCACCCTCTTACACAGAGACCATCATTCTTGTTCTTGAGGTCCTGGATGTTGACAGACTTGTGATGAGGGAGTGAGACTTTGGGTTTTCCGCTGCGGGCAGGAGGCTCGTGCTTTCCATATAGGAACGAGAGGGAAGCAACTGCAGGGTGGCCGGGGGCAGATGTTGGCCCGACCAACAGTCCCGACCAACATTTGGTCTTTTCTTCCTTCCAAGTGCATAGGAAATGGCATTTATCCTCCTTTCAACTGAGGAGGACTGTGTGACTGGTTCTGATCAAAAAAATATGAGCAGAAGTAGCAATTGTCATTTCTTGGCAGAAGCAATGAGAAGCCCATGTGAAATGATCTAATCTCTCTTTTTGTTGCCACCAAAACCAGAGGAGAGAAGCTCTATCCACTGGGGTCTGGGGGTGGTGAGAGGAACCCTCTGACTTGTGCATAACAGGCTGCTGACCAGAGAAATGTGCCTTCATTCTATGAAGTCCTGAGATTTCTGGGATTCATTTGTGACTACTGTATAATCTAAGTCTACTTGACAAGCACAAGCGCTGTGCCACAGAACCTTACAGAGCACACTCACCCAACTCAGGCTAAAACCGCACATTCCACACGGATTAAACACCTTCTTCTATTTCTGGCCCCTGTGCCTTCCCTCCAGGTTTTCCGGTGGTACCAGGCGCTACAGAGACTGTCGCTGACGAAGGGCTGACTTTGCTTTCCCAGCTCTCTTCAATTTAACAAATCCAATCTGCTCTGCTAATTTTACATCAGTAGATGCTTCAATATGAGTCATCAGTTTGTAATTGATAAATATCAAACAGGACTTGCCAAAACCAAGCAAACTGGTGGACTGAAACAGAACTCTTTGGCAAAGACAAAGCAAATACCTCTGCAGTCAGACTGAGCAACAAAGAGTCCCAAATCTCCACTCCCTAATAATACAGGGGACATGATGACCAACAGTGACCCTCAGGGGACACTGGGGGGGGCTGTTACGGCAGTTAGTCTTTGAGGCATTTGTAATGAAGGAGTGGTTTTGAAAAACCCTAGGATAATCCCACTGCCCATCAGTTAGGCAATCACTTAGCCCGCGGATCTCATTGCTGATTGTGTGTCAGCCCCGGCAACGCCAGCTCGATGAAGAATGTGATGTGTGTTACAGTTGCAAAGGGCTTTCTTAACTGAATCAGAGGCCATTTTGAACCAGGGGACGGATGGTCTGCAGCAACCCATTTGATTATTTATTCCCCAAATTGCTACATTTCTCCAGACAAAAGAAATGAGACCATTTCTTTCCAAGCTCAAAGCTCACACAGCCTGGAAGTCTTGAATGTGACTTCTGGAGAAAAAGACCAAAGGCTCCATTCGTGGCAAATGCATTAGCAAAGGCCCAGGCTGGCTTGACTCAGTCATCATTCAACTGGCAAAAACCCATGTGAAAGTGTGAGCGCGCAAGTCCACAGCCTGAGAGTAAACTGAAAGAAAAAAAGTTGGGGTTCGTTCCATCAAAGTCAATGAGCCGGTAGACCCAGGAAAGCTGTGAGGCTGTCCCCCAACACTGTGGACCATATCTTGGTCTGTCCCTTCTGAGACTGGGACCTCGTACGAGGAAAACACAGACCATAGATCGCGCGCCTGAAGGATGAAGCCACCGGGGCTGCCTCACCTTCTGCAGAATGAAGACCCCTTACAGGTCAGACCTTCCCCACACCTTGGCACTTACGGGCACAGCTTTCTCGTAGGTCTTGAGGTTTCTGGCAGGTAAGCTTGGCAGCTGGCGTGGCGTATGTTGTAGTTGGGCAGTTGGGGTCAGTGATTAGTACAGGCCATACAAAATCTGGTCAGTGCGAGTTGTGGAGACTGAGGAGTCTGTCACCTGATTCTCATCTAAACATACGAGATTCTCATATGTTTGGATGATACAGGAATTAGGTTGCTGGGAAAATGTTTCTCTCAATTCCTATAGAAGTTAATTTTAAAATCAGTATATAGATTTTTTAAAAGATTTATTCATTTATGCATACAAGCTGGGGTGCAGGCCAGAGGTGTGGGGCGGTGAGAGGATTCACCAGAGACAGAGTAGGGAGCAGAACAGGCAGATCTACTGAAATACTCTGCTGAGGGGAGCAGCGGGGTGACAGGAGAGGTCTGCTGTGCCATGTGGGAAGCTCCATGGCTGGGGATCGAATTTGTGCTGCAGTGGCTGCAGATAGCTTCATAGGCTGGGACTTAACCCCTTGTGCCACCAGGGAGGCCCAGCTCGGCAGTTTTCACTGGCAGCTGCTTGAACTTGCCCTTGTGCCCTGCGTTTCCACAGCAGGTGCCCATGCCATAGGTCTGTTTCTCAGTGGGCCCTACTGTTGATGTGCATTAAGAAGGGTGAACCTCTTCCTGGGAAGCTCCTCTCATTCTCAAGGCACAACCTTGTTCAAGAAACCAGAGGGGAAGCTGCTTCAGCCAAAGCAGTAGGAACCTTGGTAAGTCTCCCTCAGCTGGAAGGTGACATGCGAGTGTGTTTAAAATACACTATTCTTTAGCCTAATGTTACTGTAAATCTTAAAATCTCGTGCAGCTAGAAAGGACTATCCAGAACCATAAAACAGTGACACAAACAACTCAATACTGCTCTGTTTAAAAGTCCCACAGGTATATCCTTCCTTAACACAAAATCTCCCTCCAACTTGTCTCCACCATAGGATTAGATTTATAAACTTTCTATTACCAACTGGTTAGACAGCAAGAAATACATCAAGAATGACACAACCACCTGCAGAGCTAAACATTCAGGAATTTGCTTTTCCACTGACAGGAGCGGTATTCACAGCACCAGTGTGGCGCGTGCACAGCACCGACACAGCTTCACGCACAGTGCTGAGGTGCCTCAGCCACAGCCCTGACTCTGCCCACCGGAAGAGCCAGGGATCATGGTGGGTGTGTCCATGTGCTAACAGGAAGAAATACCTTGGGCTTCCCTGGTGGCACAAGAGGTTAAGTCTCAGCCCTATGAAGCTATCTGCAGAACGAGTTTGACCAGGGAGCTGACCCACAGGGCGCAGCAGACCTCTCCGGTCTCGCCCGCTGCTCCCTTCAGCAGTGTACTTCAGTAGATCTGCCTGTTGTACTCCCCACTCTGCCTCTGGTGGATCTTCTCACCCCCCAAACTCTGGTCTACACCCCAGCTCTTGTATGCATAAATAAATAAATCTTTAAAAAAAAAAAGAAGAAATACCTTCCTTTCCCATTAGTTGGCATCTCACGCATAAAAGAAATTTCTTGGTGCCGTCTGACCAACCCTACTCATCTCTACATACACCCGAAGCCTGGAATTTGTCATGTACATAAATCATAGACTATTGAAGTGACCAGTAGCTGAATTCACAGAATTCACTGTTTTCCAATCATGACCTTGGGGTGTTTTGAGAGAATTTATTGGCTTATGACCAGGGTTGAAGATGGAGAGGTAATCGTGATAAAGAGAACAGAAGGAAGGTGATACCAGTACAAATACAAACATATAGCCACACTTCACTTATTGGGTGGATACATCCATTTATCCAGAAAGCAAATCTTTCCTTACATCTACATATAGTTATCATAAGAGTCCATCAGGGAAACAGATGCACTGACAGACGCACAGACCCATCTACTGAATACTATTCTTTACCCAATCCAAATGGTCTTGCATTATCTTGATTCCAAATGTGCAGTTAATTATAAAGTGAAATCAGAGGAGATCTTGAGGAGTAAGGAAGCTTAGACTAACTCAGCATGAAAGCTCACTCACTGGCCATGAAAGCTTACTACGCCACAAGATAAAGAATTTATTGTAGAACATTAGACTCCAAGCAATCCAATACTTCTTGGTATTCCTTATAGTGATGAAATTACTTCTATGAATACTACTATTTCTAGTAATAATTATAACAGCTACATTTGCAAAGGGCCTACTATGTGCCAAGTATTATTCTCTAAATACTTTTCATGTGCGAGTTTAATCTCAGTATTTCTAAGAAGTAAATATGATCCTTATTTTGCCAATCAAGTGAGCTATAGAGTTTAAGTAACTTCCCCAAGATTACAGGATGACTGAAAGACTATACTACATTCAACTCAACTCTTTTGGTTTAAAAACTTTGTGTCAATTATTTGAAGATATTTATCTATCCAAGATAATTGAAAATCGTCCCTCATCCAGTGGACTTTAGTTCATTTCCCAATGTTTCTGGGTCATTCACTGAGTCAGGTCAAGTCTCAGAGATTCACAGATGTCTGAGACTCATTTCTGTTCTTCTGGAAGCTCATGATCTTGAAGGTGTTTTCCAGGAGCATCTGCTTTTGCAAATGACTGTGTGTGTGTGTGTGTGTGTACACAAGTGTGTGCATGCACATGGACATGTGTATCATGTGTGTGTGTTTCTACATAGGTTAATCCCACCTTATATTTAGATAGTGCCCTATATTTAACGATGAAGAGGAGGCCGTTTGAGTCAAAAGAAAGGGCAGAGTGATTCATTCCCCCTTTTCAGGACATACGTTTGACCACAGGAAGGCACATCCACACACACAGCCTGAATCTTTGTAAGAACACAAGAGTATCATAAGGGATAGAGCAGGGTTTCTAGCTGGGGTGGGGGGGAGGGGAGAAAGGAGTATCTACACTTCACCTATCCATGGGTAGGATCCATGGATACTTGAACTTGGCTGAAAAAAATTTCAGTTTTATTTTCATTCAATAGCTTAAATGAAATTCATCCTTTCCTTTTTTACATAAGCTTGGGTATAAAAAGGCCATAAGAGTATTAGTAGTTCTTGCAATTTCCATCAAGAGAAATCACATATTATCCTATTGCATTACTGTTATTGCAAATATTTCAAAATTATTTATACTATGGTAGTTATTAGACCTATCAGTGATCACACGTCATCATAGTCTTCCTGGGCAATGTTGCCAGGTGACTTTCGAGCATCATCAAGTCACCAACTACTGGTTACCCAAACATCTGTAGTGCATTCTCTCTCTACAGTTGTTTGTTGATCAATATGTGGAAAGGAATGAGTGACTTTCATTATGTGTTACTGAAAAATTTCTGATATAAACTGTATCAAACATAGGTAATCCAGCCAAAAATGAGCTCATTGATAGCAAAACTAAAAATCTCACTATGTTGGAGTCTAACTCTTAAAGTCCCTGGAGAGTTCTGGTGTTACCTGATAAAAGACGAGCCTGGCCTTGTAGAATCATCTATGGATGCTTTCATGCCAAATGCCTACAATGTCTTTGTGAACTGGAATTTATACACTTGTAACCATCAAAACAAAAAATCAACATTGACCACATGCCTAACTTGACATGCGTGTTGCTTTGACAAAGACCATTCCCAGCTCAATATTCTTATTCAATGCAAGCAACCTTGCCAGCCTTCATATTGATATGCTTATAGAAAATAAATCTACTTCCCATTCACTTACAGTTTAAATAAGTTGTGCTCTATAACATGTTAATAACAATTTCATATATATTTTATTTTTTATGATTACAGTGACTATTTCAATCAAATTAGTTTCTTTTGCAACCCTGGGAATAAAACCTACCAAATTCCTAACTGTAGCAGCCCTGGGATGGTTGGATTATAGGTGATGTTATGCTTTTGTCCCTCAGCTCTTTACAAAAATTAAGGAATTTTGGACACAAAAATAAATTAAAATTTTTTTCTTCTTCAAAAAGTACCCATAGGATTCACCAAACTAGGAAAGGTGTCTATGGCATAAGATGTCCTGGACCAAACAGTTTCACAGTGACCAGGAAGCCATAAAGCATGGGAGATGAGAAGGGAATGGCTGACTTACTGCTGTCTTTCACCTAAGTGTACTAGTTTATAAAATGTCAGCTGCTATAACAAATAGCTCTCCTATTTTAATGACTTGGAATAAGTAAGCTAGTTTCCAGATTAAACAGTCCTGTGAGGAATGACCAGGTCAGCAGGGAATCCCTTCTCCATGCAGTATGTGAATGCTGAGATGACTGTGCATTTTGACTTCCATAATGATTTCCAAAGCTGCCACTGATTCAGCCAACTGGAAGAGGCAAAGAGGATGGAGAAGTACAAATGGAAGGTTTTTAATGGGCATCTTACCTTCACGCAATGGCTAGAACTCAGCATAGCTCACACAGTTACACAGAACTGCCAGGAGGCTAAATGTCTTAGAAATAGAGGAGGTAGGTTTGATGAACATCTAATCATTCACTGCCCCTTGGTCCTACTAGGAGAAATATGTAATAGACATAGTATGCATAATGTCTGTAGATAATACCACCTCACATTTGTTTATATCACAAGTTGCATACTAAATAGTTCCACACAGACCATTGAGAACCACCTGGAGAGCTTGTTAAAAATACAAATCCTGGATCTACCGAACAGGAACTTTCCACGTTGTTTCTTATACACTCTAATGTGGAGTGAGGAGGAAGATTAAATAACATCTCTATTTTGGAATACTGTCACTAAAGGGAAGAAGGAGGAAGAGCTCAAACAAGAAGCTTACACAGAGGATGAGAGAGGAATAGGATGTTACAGGAGTAATGGAAGAAGCTCCAAGAAGGAAGCAATGGGCAAAGGCATTGAATAACCCAAGAAGAGCAATTAAGAGAACATGGACAATCTCTGTGACTTCAGTTAGCTCAACATTCCATTGGGATATATATTTGATTCTTCTCCAGAGGCCTGATATAATCAAGCCTTTAGGACAATAACTCTGGCTTTAAAAAAGATGTTTTGGAATTTGAAAGATGGGGTTTGGTGGTCATTGACCAAGAAATGAGAGGATCCTCCAGAAAGGAGGAGATATCAGGAGATACCTTTGGGAAAACGTGATGGGTGTGGTTTTGGAACGTGGTGCTTAGGTATCTCTGAGACTTTCAGGTACAGACTTCTGGAAAAGGAGGAGCACTCCGGGAGTCACACTGAGTCCACAAATTACAAGTTAGTTTTTATCACCCCTCTCCTGTGGTGTTGGGCTACAGGAATGAATGAGATTGTCCAGCAGAAAGTGGTTGAAGGGAAAAAAGGAATTGTCAGTGTGGATCAAACAAGGTACATTTTTCATATAATCAGCGTGAAGGGCTATGCTGGTGCATCGATGACATGCCACAGAATTAGAAAATTATGGAAGTGGACTGGACACTTCAGATCTACATTTTGCATGTCTGTGGGTGTTACGAAACTCCTGTTGCTTTTTCTGTCCTCTTTTTTTCAAGGAATCCCCCAGTGACATATGGGCAAATTTGTACTGAGCATTCACCTCCTCCCACTAATGGGTCATTCTTGTCCTCGATTTCCTCTCTCATAAAGAGCTTTAGTTACCCTGCAGATGGTCCCCTGCTGCTGTCACTTTGTTGGCCCTCTTATTTCCAGATGAGAGACAGTAGACAACAGGTTCACCTCTGACCCCTGCAGACCTCTTCTTTTTCACCATCCCTGAGACAAACACTTCACGGAGGAGGAGTCTAGCACAATCAAGATCAAATGTTTAACTTGTTTTTAAACTAACATTTTCTGGCTCCATCAAGAGACACATTCCAAAATTTCTAAAGGGAAGCAGAGCTGTGGGTCGGTTCTCTGGGCTCTACTATAAATAGCCTCCAAATCAGGAGTGAAGAAGGCAGCTCTGTTGGGGGGAAGAAGACAAGGCCCAGGGAAATGACCACCTGGACTTGCTGCTTTTCTGAATGTGTCTGTGTTGGCACCACTTGGCCTGATGTCGGCAGGACACACTCATGCCCGTGCAAAGCCAGCCTCTGTGTCATGTGGAATCAGTTGACATCTGGGGGATATTTGTCCTCCTCTCCTTCATCTGCCCTCACTCAAGCACTTGGAGACCTCACTTAGTAAGCCCAGCCCAGAGGGAGAAAGCCAAGCTAATCAGGTCATCTTCTATAGAGCATGGCACATGGCAAGTGCTGCTGAAGTGAGGAATGGAATAATCCATGAACCTATTAACAAATGTATTTCATGCTTATTTGAGGACTGGTCATAGGGTTGTTCTTATTTTCATTAAGAAGAATGGTTTAAGCAGTCAAATCTGTGAAAATAGGCAGGACATAGAATCTTGGGGGAAATGAAGACAGTGAGTGACCCTTATCTCCTGCTATGTTGGCCACTGGGACTGGAGCATTGGGATGAACCATTTTCTGAAACAAATACATAGGAGCAGGAGCAGGTGACAATGGAGGGAAGAGGAAGGAGCACCCAGGATGCTATTCACATGATTCAGAAGCCAATCACAATGGCAGACAGTGGTCCACATGGCAGCCCACCTAGATTCTTGTATTATTCTGGCTGGTCTATTATGGAAGCCAATTTAGGGTGCCAAAGTTGGTTTGCCAAAATAAATTGAAGTTTTAGAATAAGGCTCAATAAGTCAAGATTCTACTTCATTATAAGCAAATACCAAAGCTTAACCTAACTTAGCCTTTTGACACCAGGTCACCACTCACGCTAGCTGGACCCTACGGCTGTTCTTTTGTTCATACCTAGAAAATGAAATAGCATCCTGAATTTCCTCCAAGAGCTGTTGAAAAACACCTCAATACTTTTCAAATTCTTTACCAGACTCTGCTAGATCATTTTCTAGGAACAGCCATTAAGGCAGAGGTCATATGAGAGGGCATTCCTTTAGCTTCTCTTTCTATAGTGGAAGGTTATGTCGCTCCTCCCACCTTCTCTCTGTCCTGGGAGGAAGCCTTGCCCCTCCTGCAGGCCAGAGCAAGACCCTCACCTTCTCCCCAGAATTCCATACTGACAACCTTCCCAGGGCCTTGCCCCAACAACTGCTTCCTCATTCCTTCCCTCCATACGTTCGCTCCTATTTTAATTGTGTTTTACATTTTATGTGTTTTGACATCTTGGGGACCTCTCTGGCCAGGATGAGCCTGCCCCTCCCAGAGCTAGCTAAATCCTAGAGATAATAAATTTGCCTCCAAACATGCTTTTCATATGCAAATCAGCCAATCTGGATCCGAACCCCAATCACCTCCTTTACCTACCTCTCACACACCTGCTTTGAACCAACCCAGGCTGGGTACCAGGTAACTGGAGGCCACCCTACTGTCTCAGAGCCACGGACATCACTTCAACCAGCCAGACACAAGTTGCTGTCTTGCCCTGCCCTGCCCTGCCCTGCCCGGCCCACAGAAAACTCCAGAAAGGCTCACCTGCCTGCCACTGCTATTGCCTCCAGGCCACACCTGGGGCCTCCTCACGTGGCCCTGCATGGCCTGACGCAGCCCAACTTCTTCAAAATCCTGAGCAATGAGCTCTTCTTTCAATGGCCCTGGCCTCTCCATGTCATCACTCAAGTCACGTGGCCAAAAAGGAAAATTCCACCAGGACATTGACCTCTTCCCTGCCCCTCTTCCCACCCCTGCCTCTCTCCCTTACTCTACACCTTCTTTTCTCTCTCTCTCTTTGGTTATTTATTTGTTTTTATATATTTTGTTTGGAAATGTGATCGCAGGAGTAGGTACAATGAAGGGGAGAGGAAGGAGCAAAACTACTTTAAAGCAAAAATGCTTTAAAATGTTTTAAAATTGAAACAGTTTTAAAAAATGCACCCTACATCTTATGATGCAGAGAAAAACACTCATAAAATTTTGGTGACCGTGCCTGTAGATACAGCTTATGAAAATATATATATTAAATATATTTACATACGTTATATAAATAAAGCTATCTTATAAATAGATACATCTATGAATGTATATGTGAATTTAATATAATTTGCATACATTTAAGTAAAATAAATAAAAGGTTTATTACTATATATACATCTTCACTCAATAATTTGCTGCTAAGAGCTTTTATCAGCTTTAGTGAGGCAGCACTGAGACGAAGGTGGACAGAGCAGCAGACTGATTTACATGTATTTGACATGATCACCACAATACTTGGTTAACATACATCCTCTCCAATTGATACAAAAAGAAAATTGATTCAGTTTTACGTTTCAATGAATAAAAATAAGTCATTAATTCAGTAGCTAAAGAGTATTGTAGATATATCACACTTTATTTGCCTAATCCTTTGTATATTTAACTGATTCTATTTTTTTTTCACCAATGTCAGCAATAGTACAATGCACATTTATACTCACTTATATTTTGTGTATTTACCTCTTTAGGATGAATTCTCAGAAGTGCATCTGGGTCTGTCACTTTTACATACTGCTGTATATTATCAAATCCATCCCAAGAAAGGCTGTTATATTTTATATTTCATCACACCCATCAGTCCATAAGAGTGATTATTACTCAGGGCCTCCCTGGTGGTGCAGCAGTTAAGCTCTGTGCTGTGGAGCTGTCGGTAGCAGCAATGTGAGTTCAACACCTGGTCGGGGAGATTCCCACATGGCACGGCAGACCTCTCCTGCCTCGCCCGCAGCTCCCCTCAGTAGTGTATTTCCATTGATCTGGCTGTTCTGCTCCCCACTCTGTCTCTGGTGAACCCTCTCGTCACCCCATGCCTCTGGCCTGTACCCCAGCTTGTATGCATAAATAAATAAACAAATCTTTAAAAAAGTGGTATTACTCAATTGTTCATAAAAACTGTTCTTTTAATCCTTTTAACTGAATCATCAGTCTAGTAGATAAAAAAGAAAGATATGGCTGGTTTTCTTCTGTACACTGACCATTTTTATTTCTTTAGCAAATTACTTCTTCACATTCTTTGCCTATTTTTCTATTTGGCTTCTTGTTTAAGTTTTTAACTGTTCTGTAAAATTAAGTATACAGAAATCAAATCCATGTCCATCATGGGATTGGCAAACAAGTTTCCCTCTTTGCTACTTTTCTTCCAAATTTATTATTATTTTTCACAAAGAAGTAGTAACTTCTAATGCAGAGAAATATATCAGTATTTTCCTCTTGGGTTTCTACCTTCCCTGGAATTCTTAACTAGGATTTCTCAACTGCTACAATATAAAATATCTTCAGTGGTTTCACAGTTGCAGTGAAATCTTTGCTCCATCTGGAGTTTATTTTGAGGTACCGGGAGGGAGAAGGGGGCTCTCCTTTTCCCACTCGTCCTCCCCTTTGCTTCCCAGCACAATTCTCCACCTTTGGAGTCATCCTGATTCAAGAACCTGAGGTCCTTCTTGCTGTCCCAGGCAGACACCTCACCACAGGGAACTTCTGAACGTTTCTCGATGAAGTATTTCCACAAATATTATCCCATCTTCCCACAACCTGGGAGAGAATATCCCCCTCCCATCACGCTTTCCATGACACCACCACAAGTACATTGCTGGGGGGACCCGAGAAGCCATGGACTGACTCCAGGTAGTTCCAAGGCAGAGGAAAAAATAAAGCTGGTTCCAGTGCCTGAGGTAAGAGCCCCAGGCTCCTTAAACACACGTCACTCCGAAGCCTCATCAACCCCCCTGGGCTCAGCATTCTCTGAGCCCCCTCTCTATCCCAACTACTCCAAGGGAAGTTTTTGTTAAATTCTCACCTACTCTCTCTCAGGTGCCCCTATTGTCAACTTACTTATAACATGAGATTGCTCCTCCTAAATTACAGCTCTGTCCGCACAGAACGCTCATGCCACTGAACATGCCTTTGCCTTAAAGACCTTCAAGGTACAGCCTCAGCCCATTGCCCATCTCTGTAGACCTTTATTTCTGGGGGCCCTAGGGTGCTAGGATTTGCCTGTGCTCACACTTGCCTCAGGAGGTCATCCTACACTCGCCCCTTGCCTCCAGCTGTGACTTCCTCTCACCATCACTACCGCCTCTCCTTTCACTCCTCCAGCATCCCATTCAGCAAACGCCATATCCCTCATGACACCCTTCCTGGAAGCTTCTGTGGACATTTTCTTTCTTTCCCCTTTAACTTTCCATTGTCTTTCTCTCTGTGACTCATGGCTTACAGCTTATGCCAATGCCTTACTTTTCTTATCAAACTGTCAACTTCTTTGAGCCAACAGCTAGCCCTTCCTTTATATTGTTATTACCCATTTCTCAATCCTTAGTCTAGTGACTAACACGGGTACATAGTTTAAAAATAATGAGTGAGTGAGGGTGTAAAGGAAGGGATAGAGTGCATGGGTGATTGGTGATCATCTCGGGGAAGCTTCTATACCGCAAACTCTCTTCTCCTCTTCTCTTTGGCTTGTCCCAGGGCCTATCAGGACACACTAACCAGGTGATTGAAGGCTGGAATCCCACCGGTAGACACCAGGACTTCCATTTATGACTTTGATCTACACACAACGCTGGTGCAACCCCAACAACCAGATGTCCACATTTCTTAGAGAAATGCTCCTTCAAGGATGCATGAAGGGCTTGAGAGTGGGAGGTTTTCCCAAAGGGTTGGTTGCATAGGAAATAAAAGAATGTGCTCCTAAAACTGCAGAAGTGGTAACTAAAGGAAAAATTAAGCCAATTTGGAGGTGCTGGCTTGGACATAAAGTCTTTTCAAGTCTGTGGGTGGTTTTTACAGCCTCCTTACCTGTGAGGATCTGAATGCCTTCTGGGGCTAAGGCTCTGGGTGTGCAGCTCTGGCCCTTGAAACAGCGGAGCATCTGACCTGGCTCAGCCACTCTCTGCCTGGGGAGTCCTTGTTCCACACCCAACACCTCCGAGGGGTGATAAACAGTCCTGTGACACATGGCAAGGACAGTAAGTTCAAAGAGAAAGCTGGCAAATCACACCTTCCTGCCCCCAAAGCCCGGAGTGCTTTAGAGAGGGCTGAGTGCCAGTTTGCAAGAATTGAGTAAATCAGATTTCTAATGTTTAATAACAGATGTTCTGGCTACAACTCATGAAATTATTTAATATTGCTTTATGCTCTGGTAATAAAAAAAGGCATCTGGCTCCACTTGACCCGGGTTACATATCTTCCTTAAAGGGTCGAAATGATTTGATGCAGTTCTTGGATCAAAAGTGCTGATACTCTGTATGTTGTAGGCTGCGGATGGGGTTGCTTGAAGTTTGGGACAGATGTTGGCATAACACGGGCTTTGTGTCCAACAGCTTGAGGCGTAAAACTTGACCTCGAAACTTGCCCTCATGTTGGCCCTTGAAGAATCTGAATGCTCTGGGGGTTCACTGTCTCCACCCTCTGCATACCCGAAACCTGGCAGGTGAACAGTTGCAAAAGGCTGACACAGGCTCACCAGTCACATTGGATGTGGCTGGCAGGGTCCCACAGCATTATCTCTGCAACCCCAAAGGGAAGCAGATACATCAGAACAACTTGGCCTTCGCGGAACAAGCTTTGCAGATGAGTCTGGAGTGATTGGCTGAGGTGGGGAGCAGTGGGCCTGATGAAGCCTGGTCATAAATCAAAAGATCTTAAGGTCTGGAAATATGGTGGAATTGCCAAGATGACTCAAATCTTGAAATAACCAAGTGAATCAAAAAGATCTTCTAAAGAAGATAATGGTGAGATGAGGTGTTTATCCTTGGAGAAAATCTCACGGAAAAAAAAAAAAAACCCCAAAAACAAAGGCTAGCTCAGTGGTTAAAGAAGGGAGCTGGTGGCATAATTGGAGCATTGTTCCAGAAGCAAATTGAAGGGAGATAATGGGGGATCCAAGGACTATAAAAAAAGGAACCATCCCTGCAACTTCTCAAAGAGAGTGATAATTCCTTCCCAGGACATATGATGTCAATACTCAGTAAAACAAAAAGCAAATCCTGAGTAGCTACATAAACACCAGATAGGATAATGAACTCTAAAGCAGAGCTCTGCTGAACTCATGGACTGGGAGGCAAGAATGCCAGGGAAGCCTCAGACTCAAGTTCACACACACACACACAGACACACACACACACGCTCCAGCAGTGGAGGCCCCAGAATACCTATCTCAAGGAAGCCATGTCTCTACCCTTGTCCCCAAAGGAAAGCTTGGGCCTAGGCCCTCACTGAATTACTGCCCACTGGCGCCAGGCACCCTGTCAGGTCTGGGGACACTGATGCATTCAGCACATCCGGCTCTGCAAGCAGCTGAAGGTCTATTTGGGGAAGTCAATGAGTGACTAAATGGTCTCACACTGGGGCAGAATGGATGCAAAGCATGATGGGATCACAGAGGAGAGAGGCCAGCTGGACACGGCTTGGTGTGCAGCCTCTGGGGAGATGCCCCACTGGCCCCAGAGGCCAGTCTGGAGTCTGGCAACAGCTCAGTGAGACTAGGCCATCTGGGGCAGTGCAGTGACTAGCCTTGTTGAAGCAAATGCTTGAGAAGAGACTCAGGCCAATTTCACGACTCCAGTGACATCATGAAAGGTCTGTAAAATGTAATTCTACATATTTTGGTTTATGAGGACAGAAGCAAATGCAGTAAATGACACCATGCCCAGTCAGGTAAGGTGAGAAAGGTCTGTGTCTCAGGCCAAGTGGGATCGTAGATGGAGACATTCGGCTCTGTGAGAACCAAGTTATCAAGGGGAAGAAGGGAAGAAGGACCCACAGTACACCAGAAAGTCAGATCTCGTCTCATGGCATCTCCCTGAGAGGCAACAGAATTTCTTACCCACTTTTCAATTTTAGTAAGATTTTAAGAGTTAAATGAAACGTAAACGTATAACCTGTTTTGTGTCTTCAGTGGCATCATTTTGTAGTACTCATACTCTTGTTTTTAGACAGAAGTTTCTTAGTATTACAAGCAATTGGCTTTACTCACAAAGATATTTGATCGAAAGCAACATTTATCTTAGTACTTACAGCAGAACGCCAATGGAAGGTGGCTCCTGATCATGAATGTGGCTTTCCACACCGTTATTTGGGAGAATGCAACATTTCTATCTTAGTTTTTCTAGAACTCAAAGTGAAGATCAAGTGTGAAAATACAGAGGAAGAAATTTTTTTTTTTAAACATCCCATTTTGGAACCTGCAGCTCAAATTCTCATTTTGTACTGCCCTTTTACCTGAAGCAAGGAGGGATTGAAGCAACTCATGTCACTAAGGAACAAGGTCAAAGAAGGAACCCTCTAGCTGAGGTGGAGACCGAGGGTCAAGGTGAGTTTGAGAACACTTTCATCTCCGGATCTTCCAGGGGAAAGCGAGGCCTCTGTCTGCCTGATGATGAGAACGTCCTGTAGTGAGGAACACCAAATCCAGTCACAAATCCAACCAAGTTGCAGGCCTGCGAGCTAGTAACAAAGATGCCCAGAGTGAGGGCATGCATTGACTACTCACTGTCCCCAAGGAATCCAGTAGCTCCCACTGAGCCCTCAGCTGCCTCTCCCTTCTACTCACCTCCGAGGCACCCGTTCCAGGCACTCAGGAGCCTGGCTGAGTCTGAGCTTTCCAGGAACTGGGAGCTCGGCGGTCTTGCAGCTTGGGGAGATACCCCACAAGCTGGAGGTAGGTCGCGGCAGCCCGGGGACAGGATGGGCTGTGGAAGGCCAGAGTGGCTCCTATGTGGCGGTGGGTGTGGAGATTGAAAGACTTGGGACTTGGAGTCCCTACATTAAAATTCTGCTTCTAAACAGAGGACCTGACGGGACAAGCATTAAAGCTACCCTGGAAAGCTGAAGGTAGATCTGAGGCACCTGGGGGAAAAGGAGTGGTGAGAACTGGCGGGGGAGGCGGGAAGAGCACAATGGACTATGATGGAGGACTGTGGGAGCTTAGGTGCTGGGAGAGCAAAGGTGACCACACCTGAGGGGAGAAATCCTATACTGCTGAAACAATAGCAAGGATGTAAAACAATGGTACTTCATCAAAAAAAAAATAAAAGTATCTAAATACAAATTTAGTTTCTTTCACCACTTAGGACACTTTCCCTGTATTTTAAATTCTGAGATTCCAGCAGGCCTCGAGCTGGCCACTGCTCACAGATGTGATGATCAGAGTTTTCATTTACTTCGGTGGTGCCACCCAGGACACACCACCTACAGCCTCTAGAATTGGTAACATTTGGTACTGTTTCTGATCATCTGTGTAGCGTAAAATAAAATAGTAAAACCTGCTTTAAAGTTGACTGAAGGGTTGAGGATTGAAATATCATTTAGGAAAGTATCTAATATTGAATAATTTTCTCAAATGACAAGAGTAGACACTGAGTGATAACTCCCTCTCCTAGCCGCCTATCCTTTCCTTAGTTCATGAAAATTACCTGGGCTGGGCTAATAAAAAAAAAATGTGTGTGTGTGTGTGTGTATGTATGTGTGTGTGTGTGTGTGTATATACATATGTGTATATATACACATATGTATATATACACACACACACACACACACACATATTTGTGGATAATTTCCTTGGATATAAGCACTACACCAGGTGATTTCATGGGGTCTGATTTTTTTTAATATGTTTTTTTTTTTCCTTGCGTAGAAGAACTGGGGTGGCGGCGAGAGGTGTGGGGGTAGAGGATTCACCAGAGACAGAATGGGGAGCAGAACAGGTGAATTGACTGAAATACACTTCTGATGGGAGCAGCGGGGAGACAGGAGAGGTCTGCTGCGCCATGTGGGAAGCTCCCGTGCCGGGGATCGAACTCAGACCGCAGTGGTGATAGAGCTGAGACTCTATCCCTAGGGAGGCCCCCTAGAGTCTGATTTCTCTGTGTCTCCCCAGGCTCTGAGGTTACAATGATCTCTCTCTGGACCTGTTGCAGATCGCTCAGTTCATAGCAAAACTGGGTCGGGAATCCTTCCTCGGAGACACCGATCCAGCCTTTCCACCACCAAGTAGCTGGGAGAGTTCGCCTGCCCACCAGGCCCTTCCTCTGGGCTCTGCCATGGTAGGTAATGGACTTTCCTCTCCATCCTGGGCACTGGGGAACATTTCAGAGGGAGCAAGGTGTGGAGGCCGGGTGCGAACTGGCCAGGCATGAAGCAAAGAATGCAGCCCACGCCGCCCTGGCTCAATCTCAGCTCTTTCCTCCTCCTGCAGTTCCCACCTAGACAGCCCGGGAGGGAGTTGGGGGTGGGGGACACCCTGGGGTTTGGTTACAGGGGTGGGAGCGCGCAGCTCTCCTGGGCTACCCTGGGCCAGGGCCAGCGGTGTGATGTGTTCCTCGCAAGTAGTCTTTTCCCATTTCTGGGACTCCCTGAGGTGTGTTCAATAATGCACTCCTCGTTCCGAAGCAGATGGAAAAGTGTTTAAAAAGGTGCCAGGTTTATTTATGGAAGCATGGGATTGAATTTAAGAGATGCGCTTTGCCAATATGAAATGTGAACTCTCAAAACAGGAAGTGTGTTTTACTGCCTATTTATTTTATTGCCGTATCAGCTGCCCGGAGCTGAAGAATCCTTCCTCTTAGGAATTATTTATTTTCTAACTTCTGAACCAGAACATCTTGACCATCAGCACTCAAGGCCTCCGCTGCCAGATTCCAACTGCAAACATGTGCCTCGCTGTCTTTCGGCGGGGATCCACGGGGTGTGCAGAGAGAAACATTTGGACTCATAGTTTGTCCTGAATCTTGGTTGTTTTTCGTTTTGTTTTGTTTTTTAATGTAAGTGGAGATGCTGCAAATAAATGGAATCAAGGGGCAAAAAATAGTACAGATTTAGAAATACCTCTTAGAATGGAGGAATTGTTAAATTTCCCCGTGTGTCTCGAGATGACCAATAATTTTTCAATGTTCTGCCAGTACCAGTGCATGAGAAGGGTTTCATGAAGCAAAGTCTTACCATTTGGAGCTCTTACCTGCAGCCACAGTGAGGCGGTGACCAGGATGGCTTTGCCTCCCCTCAGCTGGCTTCGTACCGCCAACCTCCCCTGCTCTAACCAACTTTATTAAATAGACTGATAACGATGATTCTGAAACAGCAGCTGATAGTTGAAGAAACAGTCGAACGTATGAGAAGACACGATACTGGAACCGAGGAACTTGTGTCTTATTCCAGGCTCTGTAGACTCCAGCACACTCATCTCTGAGCTCTGGAGCAAACTTTTCATCCAACTGTCCTGTGTTCTGGGAAGCACAGGGATAAACAGGAATAAAACTCCAGAAGGGGGGTGAGGGTATGGAATGAATAATTTAAACGGAAAGAACGGCTCTGTGCGAGTTCTTTCAACTGTTGGGAAAACCCATTCCAGTCTACACTAGATCTAGGTCATCTAGACCATTCTAGTTTGATATCTGGATTATTCTAGCTTGAATGTTTTGGGAAAAGTCCATTTTCACACGTGGCGTTTACCTGCAAAGTGCAAACTCCAAGAGACGCTGGAAGGCAGAAGACATGTTACAATGGCACCACCTGCTGGACATTCTCTAAAACACACCTTTTCTTCAACTCACTCAAAAATCCTCCATAGCTCCCCATTGCTGAGCAGAAGGATTCTAAAATTTCGACATTCAAAGTCTTTTATGATGTAGTACAAATTTAATTTCAGGTATCCTCATCTGCCAATCTCTACACAGGTACAGAGTGTTCTTGAATAGCATCAATTAATTCTATGTCATTTAGTTATGACATTGATGAGAGGAATGAATGACCGGCAGTGAATGAAACAATTTTATTTGAAGGCCTGGTTCAATTATAGTCCTTTCCCTTTACGTCATAGTTTCCAAGACTCTTATTAACGATGAAATGAGTGCTTACTGTACTTTGCCACTCTCCAGGATAAACTCAAAATTTTCTGCCTGACCAATCTCAAACCCATCACTAATTAGTGCAGAAAGTCAGAGAATCACAAAGCAGTCGATAGGGCTCAGGACCAGAATCCCAGTAGGAAATAGGCCAGAAATTCTGGGATGCTCCAGACCCACATTTTGTGGCACACTGAGTGTCCCCAACAACTCAAAGACTGCTCTGCTCTGTGGTTATTAAAAAATTTAAATAGAAAAGCTAACAAGATGAAAACAGGTAAAGGACATGAATACATTCACGAAATTTGCATGGTAGACATGAGAAAACTGATGTTTAAATTCACAAATGATCATAAAAGTCAAATTACAGTCAAGCAATATCATAGTCAGTCCTCAAATCTGGGATTGTGTTTTAAAAACAATGTTGGGTCGCATTAGCAAACATCTAGAAATGAGATGATCTCATGCACTTTTGCAGGCCAGCATTTCTGGAGGGAAACTCGTGATCATTCACCACAACCCTTAGAAATACACTTGCATTTTAATCCAGAAATTCCATCAAAATTATTTTTAGAATATTATCATAGCTTTCTACTTAGACATAACTACTAGGATGGCAACTGTTACTACAACATTAATTGTGACAGAAAAAGTGCAAATGAGTTACAAAACTAATCAGATGATTTTGCATATTCATATGACATACTGAAATAATTATAGCTGATAATGTGGCAAAAAAATGTTGATTGCATATGAATTTTCTATATCATATTTTTTACTGAAAAACACAGGATGAAAATCTAGTCTATCCTGTTGGATTCTATTTTCGTTTGTAAAATATCTACATAGAAAATAATCAAAATTATTCCAAAATATGAATGATGTCCTATCCAGATGGCAGCAATTTTTATTTTCATTTTTCCTAAGTATTGTAATAAATCTTATATTTCCTTTTATAAGATTTTTTTTAAAAAAAAGATAGACGATAAAACCCAATGAAAATAAGATCCGTATTAGGTTGTGTCTGTACATAATTTTCACTTTGATTGAATTCAGTTTTTCATAATTTTTGGTCAGTGCCAAATATAGTTTGATGTCTCTGGGATGCTTAGTATTTTCCTCTTTGCTGGGTCCAGGATGGGTAAGGATGTGTAGAAATGAAAGCTGAACAATGCCAAGTAAATACAGTCACCAAACAAAGCTTTCTCTACAGTCTATAAACACCACTATCAAAAGCCATAAAAAATCATATTCATCAACCTGATAATTCCATTATAAGGGTTACATCTTAACAACATACTTTCCTTGAAAGAAAAAAAAGTCACACTTAAAAATGTCTGTGCTGAGTTGTCATTAATAGTGAAAGTTTAGAGACAATTTAAAAATGCAGTAATGGATAAGTGGCTAAGTAAATCTTAAGATATGCATTCAGTGGAAACTTAAGTAACCATTAAAATGACATAAATTAAAAAATCAATACATATTTATAGATTTATATTCAAGATATTAATGAACTGACATACACAGAAGGTAAAAAGCTAAAGGTCAACCAAAAAGAAAAAACAAAACAAAACAAACCAACAACATAAAAGCATAGAGAAATTTTAAAAGGAATATATAAATATTAAGTAAATAATTATATAAACTTCCAACAGTACATAAAAAAATGACATCAAAATAACTTATGGAAATGGCAGTGGAGGGTGGTAAGACCTACAGTATAATGAGCAAAAAGCAGAATAACACAGCAAGACACAGTTGCCTGTTGGTGATTATGAGTAAATAAAAATATCTAGACATATGAAAGAGGAGAAGAGAATATATAAAGTAAGATACAATAATAAAAAAATAGACTTGAACTTTACTGGTGGTTATTCAAAATGAAAGTAACCTGTGCTCTCTTAGGCTGCAAATCTCTGCCCAGGATGCGAGGCTAGAATACAAAATCCTGTTTCCCCAGTGATGGAAAATGTGGAGAATCTCAAGGTGGCCATCACAGGAGTGGATCTTCATTTGCTTCCTAGGCAAACCGTCTCATGGAAAAATCCATTTTCCCGTGACTTTCTCAAAGGATGTGCTTTGTCTTCTAGGGAAAAAAAAAATGCAAGTGTTTAGCATCAGGGCAATACACAGGGGTGTGACCTGCCACTCCACACTCTGAATGACAAGCGACTAGACATGTTGTAGCAGGAACTTGGATCTCCAGATTATGTAACTTAATCCAGGTGTCATTTTCTCTTCTACAGAGACGCCCCGTTTTGTAGAGCAGCGGACTAGTGCTCCCTGAGTGACCCAGAGCTCCTCGATCCAAACAAGGGAAGAGAGATGTAAAGAAAGAGACAAATTGGCCTTTAATTGAGGGAAGAACATGCCAACTCTGAGCAGCTCTCTGGAATAGCAGCTTCTCGAAAGACATGCTTCTGCTCTCAAAGAGGTTGGCCCAGCAACTCGCTCACACTCCGCTTGGGGAAAATCCTTTTCAGCACCAGCCAAAATGCCGATCCAGGTTCCTTTGCCTAGCAGCCTTGAAAGCTTGCACACATTTAGAGAAAATACTTTCAAATGACTCTGGAGCTCTGCTTTATGTTTCATATTCCTTTGAACTTATTACCTCTTTACAATGTCTTGGACTATTAGTTTGGGAACATTTAAAGTTAATGACTATATGGAAAGTAAAACAACACTTTGATGTTGCCCAAGTCATTCATTTCTCTCTTTCATACACGGGAGGTTATAGAAGGCTGGGTGATGCCAGATCAAGTCATTTCAGGAATAAATAACTTATTTGGGGGTCTATATGGATTGTTGCTGGGGGGGAGAGTAGAAGGGGACAGTCAGCTCTGGAATGTCGGGGGAAACTGGAGCCATGATTAATGAGGGTCAACTTTAAAACTTGAGCGCACACAGATAGGATTACTTCACACAGAGAGAGCAGAGTCTGTCTGACCCAGGTGACCCCGACACAGTCTCCTGAGGTGCATCACTCATGGATCTTGTTGGTTTCGCAGATGCACTGACAGCAAAAGAGCTAGAGAAGACCTCTTTGGGCCAGAAGTAGAGAGACTCCAAAGTGCCTTAAAATGTTATGATGGTGGCCATTAAGGAAAACTGGCAGATTTTCTACAAGGTCAAGATTTTCTACAAGGTCAAGATTTTCTACAAGGTCAAGATTGGAGTCTTTCCATAAAGCACGGGGTGCTCTTCCAGACAACCGTCATCTGCTTGTTTGTTTCTTGTATCTACAGACAAGAGCTTGGGAGCTGTTTGTGGGAGGGACTTCTCTGAGCCTGGGAGTGGAGGTGGAGCCAGAAAGACAGCGAGATGCTTAGGTACTGTAAAAAGACCAAATCAGCCTTCAATCATGGAATGAAAAACAAAGGACAAGAGACCAGGGGTAGAGTCTCCAAACCAAGCAGGAGACCCAAAGGATTTTCAGCAGAAATCCTAGAAACCATTCTATATTTCCAAAGTCAGTTAAATATATATTTATGCACATTTATAATTGAGTTGTGTATAGAGAACAACAAAATGTTGCATCTTTTATAGGGTTTCTGTTCTTAAAAGGCAGTCTGTTCAAGAAATCAAGAATTATCTGGTCATTGAGTAAATATTTGTTCAACATCTACTCTATGTTTGGAACTGACCTAGACAATGAGGTATGACAGTAAAAAGACAAATAGAGTCCCAATTCTCATAAAGTGTATATTCCAATTGCAGGAGATAGACAGCAAGTAATAATAAATGAAGATTATTTGTTAGGAGCAATGAAGACAATAGAGGAGAGTGGTGTGATAAAGGGTGAGTGCTAGAGTGTGAATGGGATGAGAACGTGTTGACTGAGCAGCAAGGAAAGACTCACTAAGGAAGAGATGTTTGAGCTGCGTCTGTTAAGACAAGACAGATCTGTAAAGATACAAGGAGAATGTTTCTAGGCAGAACAAGCACATGAAGGCAAAGACCAGCTTTATTTGTTCAAGAAACAGAAAGGCCCGGTGGCTGGGACTTAGATTGCAAGGGGAAGGGTAAAAAAAGGTGATTTCAGAGATGTGTGTAGGGGCAAGGTTATTGAGGCCAGGGTAGAGAATTTCAGTTTTGTTTCACAATAAAAAACTACTGGAGGGGTCTCCCTGGTGGTGCAATGGGTTGAGTCTCAGCACTATGAAGCTATCCACAGCCACTGCAGCATGAATTCGATCCCCGGCCAGGGAATTTCATATGGCGCAGCAGACCTCTCCTGCCTCACCACTGCTCCCCTCAGCAGTGGATTTCAGTAGATCCACCTGTTCTGCTCCTCACTCTGTCTCTGGTAAATCCTCTCACCATCCCACACCTCTGGTCTACACCCCAGTTCTTGTATGCATAAATAAATAAATCTTAAAAAAAAAAAGAAAGAAAACCACTGGAGAGATTTAAGCAAGGGTAACATAGGAAAAGCCTCAGGAGATCCCCACCACTGCTTTACTAGGACGGGGTGGTAGAGGGACAAGCATAGAAGGAGTGAGATGAAGTAGGAGGGTGTTTTGATGCTTTGAACCAGAAATCCTGGAGTTCTGCACTAGAAGCTAACAGGAGCATGACCCGGGTATGTGATACCTCAGAGTTGGAGCTTGAGGAATTGGGCAGGGCTGCCCAGGAGAGGTGGGAAGGAAGTGGCTTAAAAACAGCAACATATTTGGGGAGAGCTTGAGAACTCAGAACTGTCTGACCTCTGGATTTAGGTGATTTGCAAGAATTTCCTAGAAGTGAATCTGAGCTGGATCTCTAAGAATGGGTAAAATCTGAATATATGTTGTGAGTAGTTGAGATTGATTTTAAAGTGTGACTTGAACATTTTTTGTTACTTCATTACTTCACCAACTCCAATCATTGGGGACATTTTTTTGCCATAGCAAATGTACTTGATCCATAATATTTCCCCCTTCAATTGCATCCTCCTCTCTTTTCAAGTAATAATAATTTTGAAAATAAATATTGTACAAAGAGCCATTTTAACAGTGGAGTGAACGCTACCAACCACCATATTCTTCTTTCCTCACATTTAATTGATTTGCCATCATCTTCATAACTAGATAAAATTGGGGAGCAACACTTCGCACCTCCATATGTGCACATGCTTCATTCACCCTCTACCAAATCTCAACCCTATCACCTCCACTGCCTATCTTTCTCTCCCCCTCCTCCCTTCTGGCCACAGGTATGTCTTTCAAAGAGTCTAAGAATTATTCTTCTTGTTTTGCTAGTTTGTTTTCTGTGACAGTGCTGTGTGTTGTTAGCTTTCTCCACTCTGAATCAAATATTCTGTTTCTTATCTTCATCTCTCCAATGATTGGAAGTCTCTTGATAGAGAGATGCAAATTGTGTTTTGCTTTTCTATTATTGGGGGACATGAGGGGCAGAACCACATTGGTTTACTCTTTACCATCTTTAACCTTAGAGTGAGGAGTCAAGCACAGGGCAAGCACCCAGCAAAGGTTTATACAACAAGAAATCTCTAAGCAAATTAGCTCATGGTGTGGATTACTGGATTTCACTTTCCGACTTCAGTCTGTACTGGGGTGAATGGTGACTTCCCAAAATAAATGTCCACCCCTACCCTGTAAATGTGACCTTATTTATCAAAAGGGTCTTAAAGATGTGATTAAAGACCTCAAGTGGAAATCATCTTGGATTATTCTGGGCGGATCCTAAATGCAAAGACAAGTGATCTTATAAAAAAGAAGGAAAGACACAGACAGAGAAGGAACATGGGAGGACAGACACAGAGATTGGATTTACATTGCCGCAAACCAAAGAATAGAACCAAAGAGCCAGAAGCACCGAGAAACTGGACGAAGCAAGAAAGGATTCTCTCCCAGAGCCTTGGGAGAAAACATGGTGCTAAAGACACCTTGGTTTTGAACTTCTGCATCCAGAACTCTGAGACAATGTTAGCATTGTTTCAACTGCTGAGTTTGTGGTTGTGAATCGGTCATGGGAACCTTAGGAAATGAAAACAATGAAGAGTCTACAGCTCCATCCTGCAGGACTCACTCATGTGTGACTCCTTCCTGGCAGCCTCCCTTACCCATGCCAGTTCCCAGAGTGGGCAGGCTTCTAGAATTCAGGACCAAGTTACACCTCCCTGTATATATTCAGCCTAAGGGAATGAAAGCACTTGGAGACTGAATACCTCAGATGCCCCCAGAAATGCTGATAGCAGCTCCTCAGTGCTAAGACCCCGGAGAATTCATTTAGAGGGCTGGCTACATTTCCAAACTTCTGAACACCTCATTTTGAGGCAGGAAACAATATCGGTATGAATGGTAAAACTGTCACCATTCTCCCTGGGTTCCCCTGGGTGTGCCAGACAGAGAGGGCAGGGAGGAGAGCTAGGGGAGAGAGCAGGAATTTCTGAGCATGAGAAAGAGAAGTCCAGAAAAGAGTAGGGTGGAGAGCAATTCATGGATGAGAGTGCAGCAACCCCAGAGCATCTTCGACCAACCCGGTTATCAGCCCAAGTGGTGACTTGAGACTGATCTGTTCCTTCCCGTCTCTGCTCCCCCATTAAACATAGTGACTGATTCTGATTTAAACAAACTGCCCAGACAAGTAGCTTCTAGTTCCACATTACTTTTTTTAAGTGCAAAATTCCTCTCCCTAATTTTTGGTGGGACTAGAGCTGTTATTGCTGTTGAGTGAAAGCATAGTCTATTAACAGTTCCTTGCTGAAATTAAAAAAAAAAAAAGGTCATCAGTCTCTCCTCAAAGACTGCAACCAGTCAGAAAGACAGTGGGACATAAAATGAACCGATGATCTAATCTCTGATTATTTCATACGAAATTTTCAAGGGCTAATCTTCTCATGTCCAACTTTCAATATGTCGCCAACTGGATGACCCAGAAGAAATCCATTCTTCACTCTTAAGTCCATGATTAAATGAGAGGAGGGAAGTCCCTTATCTTCTGCCTTCAATTTATTTTTTTCAATTTTTAGTTTTATGAGGAGACTGTGTACAAGTCACTGTTGGGTCAAACCATTTTTGTCCCATGATGTGAGTTTTCCTCTTGGAAGAGACCCCCAGAACATCTGCTGGAGCGAAACTCCGTATCACAGAGGAAGCAACAACTCCAGAGTAAGGAAAGCACTTGCCAAGGCTTTTAGCAAATGAAAGAAAAGGAAGACTTGTTGGATGCCATCTCCTGCTAGTTTCTCATTAGGTATTGTATCTATATTTTCTTTTTAAAATTGCCTCATAGTCCTGTGAGTCGAGTATCATTATCGCCATTTTTAAAAAAAGATAAGAATAAGACTGAGAGAAACTGATGCTGTTTCACTGCCACTCTCTTCCTTTTCCTGTTCACCTCGCCATCTTGTCACCATCAGAATCCAGCTTCTATAGAGGGCCGATTCTGAGGAGGTCCCATGGCTGCCTCCTGGTATCCACACCCTTGTGTAAATGTCGTCTCCTTGAGTGCAGGTGGGAACTGTGACTTGTTTTATAGACAGGAATGTGGTAGCAGTGAGGGCATGCCACTCCTGTGATTATGTCACATTGTATAAGACTCTCTCACTAGGGAACTGGCTCTGGAGACTTCCTCCCACATGGGCTTTGAAGAAGTTGACCACCCTGCAGTGAGAGGTCTAAGGAAAAGGTCATATGAAAAGGAACTGCAGGTAACCTCTCAGAAGTGTGGGTTGTCATGGTGACAGCGGGTCAGAAGCCACGCCCACAGCCCTACTGTCCGAGGAGATGAGTTCCATCACCACATGCATGAGCTTGGAAGTGGGTTCTCCAACAGAGCCTTCAGTGGAGATGCAGCCTGACCTACATAATTATTGTACCCTCGTGAGTAATAATTGGACCCAGACTCAAGACTTGACCCACAGAAATTGTGAGATAAATGGACATTTTTCTAAGCCATACGTTTGTGAAAATTTGTTGCTCACATGGAAAAATGATACATGTATGATAATTTGGGTGTTGTAGAAGGAGCTAGAGATCAGTAGGAAAAATTAGTAGGAAACTGTCCTCATGCTCAAGTTTGGGGTGGATAGATAGGTAAATATATAGTTACAATGCAGGGTCATACATTCTACAACATTTTGTAAAAACTCTGTATGACAGTGACCAGTAATGAAACACGAGGGAATTTTCTAACCCATAGTTCCGAAAGGTTCCTTCCTTCTGCTATATCTCAGCCCTTTCTCAGAACCTTCAATCCCCCACATGTGAGTTCTGATGACAACCCAAACTAACACTTAGTGACAAAGAGCAAAGAATGTGCTCACCAGTGGCTGTGAGTTTCCTCTCCTTATTTGCCAGATTATATAGTAAATTTTGCAGGCTGCCCACCAGTTGCATGGATCACATGAGTAAGTTCTAAGCTCTGGCCAGGGGTGTATGGGTGCAGTAGGTACACCCCTTCCACACCTGGCTCTTAATGTCCCCAGCAAGGTCATTCAGACAGACTGGTCTCCAGAATGAATAAAGAGGATCTGGTGGAAGACTTAAAGGCCTGGAAGATGGGAGAATCCTTCTACTACATTGTGGAAGGATGGTGTGGGCGAGTCCTAGTGGGATTCCACCAGGACTTGAGATGTTGCTGTAGTTAGTCTCCAGGGATGCTGGACTGCACTGGTGTCAAAAACATATAAAAGGAGAGGACAAAGGGCTGGAAACCATTTTCACTGCTGTGTTTAGCTGTCTTTCAGACCTTTGGGCTCCCCAACTTAAACCTCATCTAACATCCATCTCTTGGACCTCTGACTGTAACGTGGGTGGACTCTAGATATGAACAGCTCTTTGTAGTCTTGACCTAGGCAAGTAGCAAGACCAGAGTCTGATCTTCCCATCAGCATGAGCTCCCCTCCCTAACCAGTCAGCTCATTTCTTGCTAGTTTCTAGGACCGTACTTCAGCGGGGAAGGCTTTTTCCAAGGGCTATTATAAACTCTGGGAAGAAGGCCAGAATGCTTCATATTGTAATGGAAAATAATCCTTCCATCCTCAATCTGCACATTTTATTTAAGGTGTGAAAAATGCTTTCCCAGCTTCAGCCAGGAGCATTCAGGTCTCCATAGGGACTTGAGTTAAGAGGGGTGGGGGCAATGATTAGGTGAGGGAGAGAACCCTCCCTGCAGCGGTTTCCAGGGGAGCAGCAAGCATGCAGGCAGAGGAAAATAAGACTTGACCTCCAGTCTGCTTCGTGTTACATGCTCCTGCCTCACTCTGGTGCCCGGAAGCCCCAGCTCACAGTTGGCCTGAGACCAAAGGGAATGGAATGGAGGACCTCAGCCGTGGACTCAGAGTCTACAAGCCATAGGGCTGCCTTTGGAGGCTGGTGCCACCACAAGATCAAGAGCAAGTGAGACAAAGAGGACTCGGTCCAAGTCAGCCTTTGAAGCTAGTAAACTCACCCTCAGATCCTCCCATGTGAGAGCTGTCAGAGAAGCTAAAATCAAATCATTTTTCCAAGGGAAAACAAAATAGGTCAATGGTTGATGTTTGAGTATGAACAGGTAAAGTTTAAGAGTTCTGGGACCTCACGAAATTACTTCATTATTATGTTTCCTTAGATATTCCTGATTAAATGTATCATTTTGAATAATGGTCCCCAGGTGATTAGATAATTATACAATAGCTTAAATTACAGACAGAGACCATCAGACACAATGATTTGATATTTGTTTGGCATTAATATGGTGATTTTCTTCTACATCTTTTTAAATATTTTTCACAAATTTAAATGAACCGCTAGCAAGGCTTTAAGAAATGGATATTTTTAAAGTATGATTTACTTTAGAAACATTAATTTGCAATGCTTTACATTTCCTTCCGAAGTATCATTGAATTTTTTTCAAACCTAATGATGTAAGATTTTTAAAATATACCTGGCTCCAGGTTATGGACTAACCAGTGCAGTCTCCATTTTACTGATGAGACAGCTGTAGCTCAGAGAGTTTATCTCACAAGTTCAAGGTCTGCTAGGCAGTAGCAGAGTTGGGATTCTCTAATATAAGACAAAATATTCCTCCCTAATTTGGGGGAAGTTATTTCAAGCTTTAGGGCTTCCTGCCCCTTAGAGGCATGAAGGCTTGCTGAAGTGTTCACATTCACCCTAACATTCTCCTACCAAGAGAGGTTTTCTCATCCTAGTCAACACCGATTTTTCTATTTTCAGACATGAGGAGAGCACCCCTCACCAGTGCCTGTCCCTTGAACATTTAATCAGGTAGTTCCTAATGCTTTTTAAACATCTCCTCCTCATCTTTGAAGGGCTGACTCTTGATAACAAACACCACTGACTTCTGGATATCGAGCACTCAGAAAAGCAACTTACAGGCATTATTTTATGTGATTCTTAAAACTAACCTATATATTAAAAAAATGCCATTAAAATTTTCACTTTACAAATGAGGAGACAGAGGCCATGAAGATTCAGTTACTCCCTGGAGATCACTTAGCCAGAAAGAGCCCATGCTGGGTCCTCTCAACTCCACACAGTGGCTCAAGTCATTTGTGTCCTTCTTGTTTCCTTTTTTTTTTCTACTAATAGCTACATCAAATCTGTTAGCTAGTTATGCTAAATGTACCTCAAAATAAATCCTCTTTCCGAGTATTTCATATCATCTCCTTTGTTATGTTTCCATTCCAAGTGATCTAAATTTCTTCAGAAGTCTGAGAATTCATTGTCCACACAGCAACCAGAATGGTCTATTTAAAAAAAAAAAAATCTTACCCTGACAAACTCATTGCTCATTTCTCTTAAAATCTATACCTTTTCTTACAACTTATGATGTCCTCATGACCCATCCTTTGCCAAAATGTTACATACTGCAATAGAAAATAAAACTCCCACTCTTCATGTGCACATTTTATTTAATGTACGTGTTATGAGCTGAATCATGCCCTGCCCCCAAATCCTTTCACAAAAATCCTGTTATCCAGTACCTCAGAATGTGACTGCATTTGGAAATGGAGACTTTCATGAGGTAATTAATGTAAAATGAGGCCATGTAAGTGTTTCACACTCTGACATGAATTGTGATCTTATAAGAAGAGGAGATTAGGATGTGAAAATACAGATGGTGGAATGACCACGTATGGACATAGTAGGAAGGCAGCTATCTGCAAGCCAAGAGAGACTCAGAAGAATACAAATCCTCCAATATCTTGATGTAGGAATTCCAGTCTCCAGAACCATGAGACGATAAATTTCTGTTGTTTAAACCCCCTAGGCTGTGTTACATTGTTATGGCAGCCTATATTAGTTGGGGTTCTCCAGAGAAACAGAATCAAAGGGAGGAAGGGAGGAGGGGGAATGGAAGGAGGACGAGAGAGAGAAAGCAAAAGAGAGAAGCTAGAAGCTGAGAAGTCCCAAGATCTTCTCTGCAAGCTGAAGACCCACAAAAGTCAATGGTGTAATTCTGTCTCAGTGCAAAAACCTGACATTGGGACACTACGGGGAGAGGCAATGGAATAATCATGATCTGAGTCTGAAATCTTGGGAACCAAGTATGTTGATGTTTGAGGGCAGGAAAAGATGGATGTATCATGTCAAGAAGAAGGAATAAATGCTTCCTTCCTCTATTTTTTTATTGTGTTCAAGTCTGTGGGTATAACAGCCTAAGGGGCCAGTGATTGATGTGCTTTTCCCCCTGGACTAATCTGCAGAACACCCTGTTAAGAAGATTAGAGCCATGGGTGGGAGTCGGGTGTGTATCATTGGACTCACTCCCTAAATTCAGTTCACAGTTTGACCCGCCCTTTTCTCTGTCAATGAAAAGGCCAGGATCTTGCTCTCCAGCAGCATCCTGCCGTTGTGCACCTGCTCCATGACTCTGTCTCTTCCCCTTTCGCCCTGGTGTTGCTCAGCGCAGCACAGGTCAACATATCCTAACAGATTGGGTGATACTCTCTCCCTCTAGGAGGGCCATTTTCTTATTCAGTCTATTGATTCAAATGCTCACTCTACCACAGACACTTTCACAGAGACACAAATAGTTGTTTGATCCCTTAGCCCAGTCAGGTTGACATATAAAATTAACCATCACACATCTCTAGCAAGCTAATATGATCTGAAAACAAATGCTTACCCAGGAGTATACCAGGAGTATACGGGTCTCCATGCGAGCCTGGGCTAAGAGGATGGAAGGTAATGATTAAGGGAGGAAGAGATGCTCCCCTGAAGCATTCACCTTGCCCAAGTTCCCTCAGGCTCAAATAGCTCACCTCTCTCATTGTCTTTCTTTTCTGATACTTTTCCAGAGCATTCCTGACTATATTTTCACTGAATGGTCTCTTTGGCTATTGAGCTTGGCAAGGCTGTCTTCCTATTTTAAGTTCAATTACCAATGAGATTCTCACCTAATCACAATCAATGAGCCTTTCCTCACTGTTTGCATTTATTTTTCTTCACTCTCTAATGGATTAATGTATCTGTTCACTTAAATGTTTCCTCTGATTCATTTTATAAGAGCAGTGCCTGATTCATAAGTAGCACTTCATTAAATCTTTGTTAAATGAATGGAGAGATGGGTTTTTCTGCTTTTTGTCTCTTGGTTCCTCAACATCGTATTTATTTATCCGCACCACCTTACATATACTTGTCATAAAGTCTATTCTCAGTAAAAGATACATAATTAAACAGAATCACTAAAAAATACTGTGAGAATCACTAAAAAAACACTGTGAATGCTGAATAAGTAAAATTAAGAACATATTATATATGTGGCTTGCTTATAAGTCTCTTCCTTTATAGCTTTGAAGTTGAGAAAAAATATGTAAAGAAAAGAGAAATCTGTTCTTAATAAATAAGAAGATTGAATTTTCACAAAGGGTGTCAGTAGATATATGAGAAGGTGATCTGGAAGGTCACAGAGCCAAACCAAGGTCCTGTCTCAGTCCTTTCCTAATCACCAACATCAGCCCAGAACATTCCAGAACAATCTGCTGATCTCTTTTTAAAATTGGAAATTAATTAATTCCTTATTCTCAATATAAAAAAGGAATCTGAACTCTAGAGAAGGCCACAGATAGGTCCAAATTTCTTAAAGGACCAAGCTGAAGATAAAAACACAGCTGGATTGTTGGCTGTGTCCAGATCCCACTGTCAATACAAGATCTATGAAAGTCACTGCTCTGCTCTTGACTTCAATCTCATTTAAATTTTCCATTGTATTTATTTATTTTTTTTAAGATTTATTTATACATAGAAGCTGGGGTACAGGCCAGAGGCGTGGGGCGGCGAGAGGGTTCACCAGAGAGAGTGGAGAGCAGAACAGGCAGATCAGAAATACACTGCTGAGGGGAGCAGCGGGCGAGGCAGGAGAGGTCTGCCGCACCATGTGGGATTCTCCCTGGCTGGGTGTCGAACTCGCATCGCGCGGTGCTGACAGCTCCACAGCGCTGTGCTCACCACAGGAAGGCCCCTAAATTTTCCATTGTAATTAAACGCAAATTTGATATACACAAGTTTGTGGAATGAAAAAATCAGGTCTAATAACTATGGTGGAGACTGGATAGATGGTCCCCAGTCTGGCTTCCCCTTTTGGACAGTTGAGTCACAGCTCTAATGTAGAAAAGAATGAGCCATATTAAGAGCCTACAACCTCCTTTCTCTCACTTCTTTTTTCCACGAGAATTTTAGGGACCTGGAGGGCATGATGGTAGAACCATTGTATGTAAAATATATGTGACCCAAAATGACTCAATGAAACAGAACTATGGCCAACAAGCCTTTGACTATAATACATCATCAAGGAAAACAACTCTAATATTTTGAGCCAATGAAATTTTGGCGTTCTTAGTTAAAGCATCTTTGTGATACATGTTCTTACTAAAATTAACTTGTGCAGAATTTCTTAAGTTGGTCATATTTGTTATTTGGGATTACGGATGTTTCATTTTAGCATATATTAAAATATAAAAAATAGAAGCTACCATATAATCTAGCAATTTCAGTTCTAGGTCTCTACCCAAAGAATACAAAACACTAAATCAAAGGGATCTATGCACTCTTGTGCTCATTACAACACTTTTTACAATAGCCAACTTATGTAAACAACCCAATTGCCCAACGGCAGATGAGTGAATTAAGAAAATGTGTATATATATATATGCACAATGGAAAACTACTCGACCATAAAAAAGATGAAATCTTGCCATTTGTGACAACATAGTCAGGAGTGAAATAAGTCAAAAGGAGGAAGAAAATGTCATATGATTTCATTCATGTGGGATATAGAGGAAAGAAAGGAGTAGACAAAACCAAACCAAAACAGGAATCTGACTGCATTAACTGAGGTTACCAGAAGGGTATAGTAGTGGGGGAAGTAAAGTATGTAGGGGGTCCTATGAACTGTGCTGGAGAATTATGAGTGCCTAGAGATGGGTATGTTGTGGTAACAGATATTTGACGAGGTATGAACCATACCTCTGAATCACATATGGTGCTGTATACCAATGTTAACCTCAATAAAATTAATACAGTTTTAAAAAATAATTAAAGAAAAAATTCAAAGCAATTCAAACCTGTTGTTTCTCTTTCTCAAACCTGCTCATGGTAGCTGTACTTGTCATTTCATTTATATAATATAATTAAAAGATTATACAGTGATAAAATATAAATAAAAAAGAAAACTATCCTTTTATTAAAAAATATAAAGGAAAGACACTGAATAAACTTCAGCTGAAGCAGATACCGAACATTTTATGAGTGGGGTGTGTGTGAGTGTGTGTGTGTGTGTGTGTGTGTGTGTGTGTGTGTGTGTGTATGTGGTACAAGTTTATCTGTCATTTAACTTTTCTCATTTAACTTTTATGCCTTAAAAGTTTCATGCCTTCTCATTTTAACCTTTATGCCTTAAAACAAAAACCATTAATTTAGCTAATTATTTTGTAAGTCATTAATTTGCTTGGACTAAGCATGACGTCTCCTCTCTGGACCAGGCTTGGCTGATCTTGGTGAGCTTGTTTATGTGGCTAGAACACTGGTCAACTTTGAGACCATTACTGACTTAAAAAGGCCCTAAACTGTAGTATCTTGGTGTGCTGAACATGAATATAACCCTGAAAAATTTTTATTAGCTCTCGTTTTGAAGATATTTCATAGAATTCATTTTATATGTTTCACCATGTAAATTTATCCAGTAGGACTGCAACAACATCCAAAATCAGCCTAGAATGATGTAATATTGCATCGCATGGCATAATACCATCATGCACACATCATCCAGAGTTGATTGCATCATTTTCTGATGCAATGCAATACTAATGCCAGGTGGCTGCTGAAGTAAGCTGATATAAAGGAAAAGATATAAAGTGCACTATATAAAGCCCTGTCGGAAAGGTTGAGCTTTGAAAATATTTCAGACTTTGTGCGAGACAGTTTAAGCTACTGTTTCATAGAACTGTTATTATTTCATCCATTTAGGCACAATACAGAGCAGTAATGCCTCGAAAGTACAGCAATAGTGTGGACAATTTCTGCTCTATTTGTGGAGAAGTGACATTTGCCAACCAGAAGAAAAGTATCACTTCTCAAGTGATACAAGGTTGGTGACCAAGACAAGCTTTGGGTCCCACATCTATGCTGTGCTACATGTACAACACAGCTTTCACAGTGGTTAAATGGCAAAAGACCATCAATGCCACTTGCAGTCCCCATGGTGTGGAGAGAGCCAAGCAACTACATAAAAGACTGCTACTTCTGCTTGGTTCCTCCTCTTTCCAGAGGAAAAACGAAGTGAAAGAAGTTGAGAATAGTCTACTCAAACATTCTGTCTGCATTGAGACCAGTTCCACATGGTGAGGGACTTCCTATTCCAGAACCTCCAGCAGAATATTCTCCTGATTCATCTGATGAGGGCAAGGGTGAACCAACCTGTTCTTCTCCTGTTCCATCAGCATGCAGTGATCCAGATTTTCACTGTGGTGCATCATCAACCCTACACAGACTAACACAGGAAGAACTAAATGACCTGGTTCATAATTTGGACTTATCCAAGAACAAGGCAGAATTGCTAGGATAAGACTCCAACAATGGAATCTTCTAGAAGAAGATGTCAGAATTACTTTAAGTTGAAAGCGAAGCAAGGATTTAAGAGGGAGTTTTTGTGGGTCCTCAGATTTGAGAGCTCTTCACAGATGACCAGTTCAACAACTTGCTGCAGGGTGATGTGAAACAATCATGGAATGTTTTTCGCCTAGTGTCTAAAAACTCTCTTAGGAATGTTAGGGCAGAAAACTACAAGGAACTAGTAGAAGACATGCTGATACAGTATCAGCAACTTGGCTGCAATATGTCTCTAAAGATTCACTTCCTTCATTCCCATCTGGATTTATTCCCTGAAAACTGTGGTATGGTTAGTGATGAACATGGTGAACGTTTTCATCAAGATATCACATCAATGGAACAAAGATACCAGGGAAAATGGTCCCCAACAATGCTGGCTGACTACTGCTGGACACTCTCCAGAGATGCTCCTGAACAGCTATCCAAGACACAAGTGAAGAAATCTAAGAAGTAGCCATTGACTTGATTTTTTTACAGGTATTAACCGTAGGCCTATTACTATTGGCATGCATTTCACGATGTAAACATCCATTTATTGCAGATTACAAAAAAAACTAGAGCCAAAATTAGAATTTGACTGTCATATTCGTGTTGAGCACATATAAATTGATAGGAAATGACTAATTTTATTTCAGTAACATGACTTTTGTAAAAAATTGTTGACCAGTGCAATCAGCTGATGGCCGAGGACAGTTTAGGTGACAGAGGTATCACACTGATGGTGTCTTGATCTCCACAAACTGGCCCAAACTCTCATGTGAAGTTATAAGAAGTGAGCCCTAAAATGCCTGTTCAGTTCATACCCATGCTTGTAACCAACTCTAGCATTGGCCAAAGCAAAGTGTTAGTCCGGACGTGTTGTCGACAGGGAAGCACCACTTAAAGACAGAGATGCTGAACAAATGAGAACAAATGTAGGTTGAAAATACAGAGGGATAATCATGGGGGTTCATAAATCATCGCACAAGTGACTTTAAATTCTCTTTCCACTTTAAAAAAACTGAAAACACAGTATCGTAGTTAATAGAGGAATAGTTTATACAAAAAATATGTTTGCATGCTTCCTCCCTCAAATACACTTTTTTTTGATGAAACAAACTACTAGCCCTGATTTTGTACATTTGTCCACCATATTTACATTCTGGCTCTACCACAATAAACATAATTGAATCAGTTGAATATATGATAGTGCATTCCAGGAAGTGATTATATATATTTTATATATGTGTGTGTATATTATATACATGTATATATACATGTAAAGTGGTGTGTAGTATAAATAAGATAGTCTAGTATATGACATAGTTTATAAATAATGAATGTTATGTGTTATTTCTATATCATCACACAAGTAAAAGGCATAATTCAACTGGAAAAATGATTAACCAAGTGTGAGACATCAATTAAATTCTTACTAAATAATGTGGCATTATAAAATTATATTTTGTATTTTCTGTACTTCATTTTTTAATGAAGTTATTTGTGATCATCCTACAAAGATGCTTGAGAAATTTAACAGTTATTACCTTTGGGAAGAGGAATAGTGGAGGGCGAATGAAAAAGGGAAATGTTTCCTTTATATACACGCATATTTTCTGGTGTGTATAAATTTTGTTTTATGCTATGTTGCTATGTTATACATTTTTCAGTAAATAAACAAGTAAGTAAACAATATGAGATCCAAGAGTGTATTTGTAAGCAGAATGATAAAAGTTCTCTTACAGGAAGCATTGCATACATTTTATACCTGTAATTTTGAATATCTAAAATAATCAGCTTTCCCTATTTTCTTGAAAATGTCCTCAAGTATTAAATCAAAGGAAACAGTCACATATCATTTCAAAGATTTATGTGGAATGACATTGCAAAACTAATTAAATATGTATACACTAGAAAATATATATATATATTTTTTTGATAAAGGAAACATCTTCCTTTTTCATTCACCCTTCACTATTACTTCTTTCCAAAGGTAATCACTGTTAATAATTTCTCAAATAGCCTTGCAGAATGATGACAAATTACTATCATAACTTAAAATACAAAATACAGAAAAACAAAATTTGGATCTGAGCAAAAAGTCTAAACTAGAAAGATGGTTAAACCCGCAGTGATATCTAGAAATTATGAAACTGTCATTTTTTTCAAGGACTTTTATTCATATGGTAAAAAATTCAGTATATAATGCTAATTGACAAAAAGCATATTACACATATGATTTGATGCTAATTTTTATTTTTAAGTATACGGAATGTAGCATAGAAGGCATATGTTCGCTATTAATAGTAACTGCCCCTGTGTCTATATGCTTGCCCATTTCTGCATGTGCTTCTGTTTCTCTTATACTAATTTTCCATATTTCACATTTTCAGTGATGAATTTCTTTTATGAGAAAAATACGACATTTAAAAATGTCTGAGATATTCCTAATAATGTATATCAAGTAACACATGCATTAATGTCAACATCTGTTGCATTACTCATGGTAAAGGTCATTTTTAGCAATGTTATCAATCACTGCTCTGCATTTTTTTCATCATTAGTTCAATTATGATAATAAGTATTTATATCTGCAGTTATTTCATAAAAATAGTCTTATGACAAAATTCAGGAATGTCTTCCATAAAGATATTGGTAAAATGCTGTCAGAGTATTTAATTATGTATTTTTTCCTCTACTCAAATTTTTTTTATTATACAATACTGGCAGAGGTCAAATATTTTCAGATATGAGTTTGCATGCTAACTTCCTATCATCTATTATAAGAGTAATACACGTCTATTATAGAAAAAAAGAATGTGCATATAGTGGAAGGAAAGCAAAATTAATATCAACTGGAATCCCACCACATTGCAGTAACACAGCTAAAATTTTGGTGAATATGGGCTCACACAGTTATGTGTATTACACAGCTTTACATACTATTACTTATCTTTCCATGATATGTCATGCCATTGTAAATTTCTCTTAAATTCACATAAAAAAGCATACAAATTTTATTATGCTAAGTTGTCATAGCCCATATGAGACAATTTTTATTAGAATAAAAAAAGATGATATTTGAAAAAGCAATAGCATTTAGTTTGAAGATTATCTTTATGAGAAATATTTTACCCAAACAAAATTCAGAATTCTTAACTCTAGAAGTCTATAATCATCAAATTAGTATCATAAATTATCTTATCTTTACTAATAAATACCCAATTATGCAATCAAGCTTTTAATAGTGCATGCACCACTGTTTATTAAGCATCACCACTGTGGCAGTCTCTAAGGATTGAATTTTTTAAAAATGTGTGTAGTGCAGGTTTAGTCCATCCATGCCTTTGGAGGTTCTCAAGGCTCAGTGAGGGAGGGAGGCAAACTGACAAATAATTACAACCTAGCAAGGTCACAAGCAAACATCTCCTAACCAGAGAAGTGACAAAGAAGAGGGTAGAAAAACTTGAGGGGTGGGGAGAGTAATCCTATGGGATGACTTCCAGGGGAGAGGGGTCAGGGAGGAGCTGAAGGTGCCTTTGGTTAAGGCTGCAAGTGATATCCATGTTTGGGGGGTACTTTGGACAGGCGTTAATTCCAGAACGGACCACATAATAAGCACTTCTTAGAACAGCATTTTCCAGTCTTTCTTAATTGCACGAAAACTTATAGTTAATGACTTGTTTTGAAAGGCCAGAAACATGAGTCACCTGGAGTAACATCCACAGAGGGAACATTCCGCAAACATCAGCCACTTTGCATCTCATTATCTATGCTGATTGTGGGGGGTGGGGACTCCAAATTCAAAGATAAAAGACATTGAAGCAGTGCCAGCCTCAGCAGACATGAGAGGAAACTGGGTCTCTCTCTTCCTAAACTGGAGGCAGCTTCAAAACCCATGACTCATCCTAGAGCTTTCTGGCAAGCATCCTGCATGAGGACAGGGAGTGAGAAGCAGGGACCCTTGGCTTTCCTCCCCACAGTGACAGGCAGTCCTCTGGAACTTACTGCATTTAAAGCCGTTCTTTCTTATCATTTGTAGAAAACTTTATGACAGCCAGAGAGAAAGTGTCTTAGCCTCCACATTCATCAATAGCTTGCTTACATGGAAAATTATATTTTATAAAAGGTGACTCATGTGTTTATGTAAGCCTATCTAAGCTTTCATCCTGTCCAGTGTGGCAGTTATGATAAATCCTTTGAACAAATGTGGTTTTGCATTTCTACATATGTAACACATAGAGCTGCAACTGAACTAATCATTTATATTTTCAGATGTTGTGTCTTTCCAAGTTAATTGACTTCCTGAGCTGGGACCCTACTGAGCCCTCCTGAGCCAAGTGCTCCCAGTGCCAAAACTACTCCCTAGCAAAGCAAGACCCATTTGGAAGTTGCATTAAAGTGTCTTTAGGTTTCCAGGCAGTGACTGTTTCAAGAAGGGCTCAAAGCTACATTAGAAAAGTCAATACATCTTGAAATGGGAATATTTTTTGACTTAAAATGAAAACATGTATCGAGTTTTTAAAATGATGAACTGGAAATGATCCTGTGGGGGAAAAAAAAGAGATTTGCTAGACTTTTCTTGTATAGCCTAGACTTTTGTGTCATTAGCAAACTGGGCAAACGCATTGAAAAATAAGCTTAAAAAAGAGAGGTGGGGTAATTAAAATGCATTCTATGTTAATTCCATTGCTTTGAAATTTAAATACCCTTTTTGAGAATAAGAAAATTCCCTCACAGTCCCAGGTCACACTCACTATTTCCTAAAGGCCCCTGGAATCAAGAAAAAGCAATGTGGGATTGTGCAAATGTGCATATATTTAGATATTTCTGTGTCGAATTCCACTTTTACCATTTACCAGCTGTATGCTTTGGGGAAAATTTCTTAACCTCTCCAGGCCTTAACATCCAAACCAGTAAACAGAAATTATATTCAGCAAGATAATACGGATAAAGAACTTACTTTACAGTAAAGATTAAAATAAAAAACAGTAGCTATTTTGACATACTACTACTGACAAATGGAATAGAGTGGTATGTTTTAAACCAATTATGAAAATCTCAAATATCAGAAACCCATTAGGGAATAAACTGTGCTGAATAATTGAGTTTATCCTTCTAAGCCCTCAAACTCAAAAAATTATATTATTTCAAATTTAAACTTTCTAAAAAATACTTTACAAACATGTGTTCTTTTGTAAACAGAAGATTCATTTTCTTAATAACTCAGAATTGTCGGATCCTGCAATTCTATAGGCATTTTTGAGGTCTGTAAGTCCACACTCTCACACTAAATAACCCTTACACTGAAATTCAGGCTGTGTTTATATTACATTGTTTAAAAATGTTCTTATTAGGGGTAATGTGACCTGAAAGAGTTTCTTTTTCCCCAAAGCAGATAATCTTGCATTAAGAAAATGGGGTAGGCCGAGGGAAAGGAGTAGATGTTATATATAAATTTGGGGAATTTTCTAATTGAAAATATTTTGGAGGGAAACAAGTCATAAAATGACAGGAGAGCTGGAATTTTCCAAAATTTAAATCATGCACCAATCTTCAAATTTAAAAAGAGAAAAGATCACTATCAAAGGCAATTGCCCTAACTGAGTTACCATCATATTTCTTCAGTAGTGACTCAATGTTATATCAACATGATTCTTCGAAACAATAGGCCAAGTCTTTGTCCCATCCAGTACTATCAAGTTCTTATCTGAAATAATCATATTTCCCTGCTTTCTCTGTAATATTCCTTGAGACTATGTGGGATTCTGACCTTTCAATTTAAAGAGTCAAGTATTTTTAAGATATTTTTGTTGTGCTTTTCTAAATCTAAAAAACCCTATAGATTTCTTATAATGAGAATCTAACTCAATAGAATTATTTCCAAAAGGAGAAATTTTCCCTACATTTTCCAATGATTTAATCAGACTACACTGGCATGTCCATTTCTACAGGAGCCAGGAAAACCTATATGGATTATTTCAGCACCATAGAAATGTAAAACTAGGAGATATTTAGAGCATTTTGCAGTGATTTACTCAGTCTGTATGATAAAATTTTCCAACTTCAAGCTTAACTCAAAGTAATTTAATTTCAACATTTTACTGAAATGCAAAGCCAGATTTTCACAGTGGCCAAAAGACAAGGCCAACTGGAACTATGGGCCCATAGAGGCCGGTCGATACCCTGCGGCTGCTGAGATTTATGGTTTAGCACATTTCCTGGTCTATAAAACGAACTTCCTCCCTTCTAACAAGAAAGCAGATCAAGATAAGGTAGTATTGAAACAAAATTGGGCAAAGACCATTGAATCATACTGGGAAACAGAAATCAATTAACTCCTTTTGCCCAAGAAGACAGAATGTTAGTGGACTGAGGAAGTCAAGAAACTTCTAGAAACGTCTTGAGTTAACTTGCCTGTGGCTTCGCCTGAGACTAAAGAGTTTGCTACTGGCCTAGGACTAGTCCTGATCCCTCTTTAAACACCATATATCCAGGACAGTGGGGCACCAACACCACTCAGGGTCCAACCACAAGATGGGGCCACAGAGTAAGTTGTTTTATTTCTTTATTTTAGTATGTTTCTTGGAGTAACTTTAATTTACAACACTACACCATAGGACCTATATCCCTATGCATTTTAGAGGTGTTCTCATACCACTCCCACCACCAGTGCACCAATAATCTTCCACCAGAGTCCAGAGCCCTCTCTACCTTTTGCAACTATCCCTCATACTTCCACAGTAACTTGAACAGAGAAATTTGAATATAAAGAATTAGTAGCTACCAGGGGATTGAAGTAATGAGAACTGGCTAGTAAGAAATAAAGAGAATGCTACAGAATGGACTAGCAGACTCAAGGGGATCCTGTGTCCTTAGGACTGAAATAGAGGATGCAAGGAGACCTCCTTGCACACCCCCAGGACTGAGACCCAGTTCTTCTTGGAGAGGCTGGTCGTGACTCACAGGGCGGCAGAGAAGTCTCTGTGGTACATTCCAGTCTGCTCTCCAGAGCGCCAGGGAAGGCGACTTGCTGGATGCCCCGTGATTGCTTGAGAAATCAGTTGGCTGTTAGATTCTGTTGGCTGCTACCACTCTGCAGGAGTCAGGTGTTGAAGGGCCACTCGGCTCTATCATCTAGTACTGGACAGTCGGTGCAATGCAAATGCCGGCTACTGGGGACCCCACAAGAACAAGGCATGCAGAAGCCTGCTGAGAACATACTAGAAACACACTCAAATTCCTCCCGCAACATCTGACAAAGTTTAACATTCTCCTAGCTAGCAAAAGAGAAATTATTTCAAGGGCTGCTCATAGCCCATAAGAGATAGTGAAGGGTGAATTTGGAGTTGATAGGTAGTATACTGATAACTGGCCAGGGACCCCAAGAGAACAACTTCTGGGGTTAGGCTGAGAGCCAGTCACCTTCACCCCCAGTTGGGATGTGTTGATGGGAAGGAGGCTGTGTGTCTATGGCTTGGAGGCAGCTTCCATAGATGATTCTCTGGGGCTCTCGTCTTCCTGTGCTGCAAATTGTTATTATGACACTTTCTCTGTCTTCTTCTTTTTTTTTTCACATAAATGCCAGACTTCTATCAGGAATAGTATGTTCAATGACTCCCTCTGCAAAAATCTCATTCTATTTGTGTTTATCCTGAAGGAGGAAGCAGACAATGTGCATGTATGTGACAGGTGTTGTTACAGGTAATTTTCACGTCTCATTTTTTTTTAACCTTAAAGAATATAGACATTTTATCCCCACATTATGAAAGTGAGCTAACCTGGTCAAGCTCACTTAGTTACCAACCACATATTTAATGCTTTATATGAACTTAATCCTCCATTTATAAACTGTGTTAGCTCAGAGAGTTACATCATCCTTAGATGCCTCAGTTTCTTCTTATCACGAGGAGTAAAGGTGTCACCAGGGGCAGAGGAAAGGGCAGAGAAGGAGGATTTATTGAACACACTGCAAAGGGAAGCAGCAGGCCAGCTGAGAAAGTTTCTCTGAGCAAGGGAGATCTCCCGGATCTCTTTATACTGTTTTCGCTGACTTTTCTTGAAGACTGGGGCATCCATGTTCATCAGCTGTGATCTGTGTGGCGTCTGGTCATGATTAGTCCTGCAGTCCTCAGAGGTCACACTGGCCTTTTTGGTCCTCGGACAGTCTAATGCTCTGGCTCCCATGGAAAGCTTTCTGAGCCCCCATACCTGTTCATGCCCCAACATTTTCTGCTGAGCAAAGTGTAGAGGCTAAAATTTCACCCAACTGAATGATAGCATATTCTGTAGTAGTCGACCTCGTAAAATTGTTGCAGGAATTAAATAATATAATAATATAATAATAATAATAATAATAATAATAATAATGTAAGATAATAATATAAGGTATATAATGCTTAAAATCAGGAAGGCACATCATCTACACTCAGAAAGCATCAGTAGTGTAGTGGGGCGGTTCACGATGAATGGTATTCAGAGAGAGGTCGGCAGAGTCTGAGGTCCATGACCCTTTTCTTGTGCATCACTACAACCCTTTTCCCATTTTTAATAATCAACATCTATGTGGAAAGGCTTAATTCAAGAGGTCTTTGGTGCATCAAGTACTCCAAGTCAGATGTCATTAATAAAACTGTCTCCACTCTATTGGATAAGACTTTCAGAAATACTTTATAAGACATTATGATGTCAGTGAAGTTTATCTTCTAATCTGTCCCTATTCTCTGCTTTCTTCTCCAATACATGTTCTCCATCTCCAAGGCAACTCAGACTCTCCCATGATTATCTGGGTTTAGTGAATGGTAATAACCAAGATTACGATCTTGGAAGCAGGCATTATGGGACCAGAATCCAAACTAAATATAGGATGTTCCAAGAAGCTCAATGCCTTTTCAGTGCCAGTGGGGTAGTTTTAACCTTTGGCCATGTCTGCTCATTCCATCTGTCTTTCTGCCCTACACAATTAATAATGTTGAGTTTTTCTAGTGGGAAAGCCTATCAGTGGAAGAGGGGCTAAGTGTTCCCCTTGGATCTGCCTTTGGCAAGCATCACTTGGTGATGTTATATGATCAGGGCCAGGATGACTGGTCTTAGTCTTGTTACCACTGGAGTGCCCATCAGTAGATAACTTATGAGGATGAGCCCTGTCTCTGCCATTTAGCAGATGCCTAGCTTTGTGGATTACTTAATCCCTGCAAGCCTCTTTTGTTCATCCATAAAACATGAATAATAACAGTGCCCACCAAAGGGTTGTAGTGTGGACAAAGGTATTTGAACACTTCATGTTTATGCATGAAAGTTTCTAATTGTGCTCGGTTCACTGCAATTACTCATGATAGAGGCCAGCTAGTTGTTCTACAGGCTATTTTCTCCGCTGATACATAAATCTAGACTTCCCTTACTGCCTTTCCTTTCAGATTAATGTAGCCATGGCTGAAAACCCAAAATGGACAGATGTAATGTGTAGAAAATCCAGGAATGTCCCACAAAAACCTCTTGCTTGGTTTTCCATACCTTCCTTCATCTGCTAGCTGGATATAGAGAGCCCAACAGAGGATACTAAGACCTTGGAATTGGTCAGTCCACAAATGGAAAGATACAGGACCCTAAATCACTTCATGAAAGCCTGCCTGCCAAATTCCCACCTTGAAAATTACTAGAGTGAAAAATAAACCTCTGCTTTATTAAGCCACTGAGGTTTGGGGGTTGTTTGTTAGAGTAATCTGCATACCGACCAACATGCATGAAAGTTCACTTTTCCCACATCCTTACCAACACTTGCTATCTCTTGTGTCTTTGTTGATGATGTTTAACAACCAATACTCTGAGAAGCAAACCCTGATTTGTAGTGTTTTCCAGACTCCATGGTGTAAATATTCCCAACACGGCCAGTTTCACGTTAGCCATGTGATATTGCTGAATGCTGAGTTTTGAAAAGATTTGTACTATCAATTCTAAAAGACTCTGAGAGCCAGGTACAGGACCCGGGGCCAGCAGTCACCATTGCTGGACACCACTCTGCAAATATTAACAACTGCTGTTGTGCTAGTTACTCTGTGAAACAAATATTGAAAGGTGGTTAAAGCCATGCATATGAATAAGATTATGCAGAAAGAGTATGCGGGACAAATGTGTCATAACTAATGGGATAGAGATTATTCTTATACTTGTTTGCCAAAAGGCAAGGCTTCGTCTTATCATTAACCTGAATTTCTATTTTGGTTTATTGCTGGTGTCTTGTGTCTATTTGTTCATTTGTTTAACTTTTCATGTAAGTGCTATTTTATGAAAGAGACGATTCAAACTTTGTTCAAGATTTTTTTTAATGTAATATTTATTTTTGTTATTCGTATCTTTTACATTATTATGTATTCCCCATAAGTTACCACCACCTGTTCACCCGTGGAGCCATCACCATAGTCCTCCGTGCTCCCCTCCTCCCCCCTTTTGAGCCCTCCCCCTCCCCTCCTTCCCTGCTGAATGTTGCTTTCTTATTTGGCTCCCCTATATTCCTG